>CM052718.1:61485678-61514228 GCA_028551405.1 Uromys caudimaculatus | reverse complement strand
TTCCTGCCATGATCAAACCTCTGAAACTGTAAGCTAGCTCTAATTATAATAATAACACTTTCCATGGTCATGGTGCCTCTTCACAGGAATAAAACCCCACTAAGGGAGCAGCCCAGAAGAACTTATTTACCTATGCAGGAAAATGGGTAGAAATCAGGTTCTCACCTGGTCATATTACATTAAGAGAAATAAGTAAATCAGACTCAGAGAAAAAAAAAACAAAAGAAAAGAAACAAGTATGCATGGGATTCATCCAAATTGATTCAGGGAGTGAAAATATAAATTAGATCCAGGCATTCTCTGCTTGGATTTCTTATGGCTTTCTATCCTTTGTACATTAAAAACCACATTTCTCCTGGGTGACAATGTTTTGCTTCTGCTGTAGATCTCATAGATGGTCTACTCTGTCAACAGTGACAGCCCCTGCTCTCTCCTGCTCTCCCTTGCTTTTCCCCATCCCCTCTTCCAATGCTCCCTCTAGTTCTTTGCTGTTCTCAGACAGCTCTGAGCATGGCCCAGAATGTTCCTTCACCAATCCGCACACAAGGGCTGCCTTTGTGACCTTTGAGTGTCTTGGTCTCCTTCCACCTTTAACAGAATGGACAGCCTTGGGGCTGGAGAGATGGCTCAGCAGTTAAGAGCATTGGCTGCTCTTCCAGAGGTCCTGAGTTCAATTCCCAGCACCCACATGGTGGCTCATGACCATCTATAAAGGGATCTGACGCCCTCTTCTGGCACGCAGGTGCACATGCAGCAGAGCATTCACATATTAAATTAAAAAAACCAAACAAACGTAAAAAAGATTGCAAGAGGTTAAAAAAAAAGATTTTTAAAGTTAAAAAACAAACAAACAACCCCACAAATAAACAAAACAAAACAAAAAACCAGGAAGGCCTTTCTAGCCCAGTGTCCCTCAGGTGCAGGAATCCGGTTCTCGCCTGATCATTACCAAGAGATGGAGGGCCCTTTCCCGTGGCATACTGCATGGGACATTTGCTTCATGCCTACTCTAGATTCCCCCCCCTCAGATTCTATCTCTTGTGGCTTCAGAACAAATACAACATGAGTCCTCATTATCCACAGAATGCCTATAGTGGCACTGGGTTCTACCTTGTGTTAAAAGGCTACACAGTTATCAGGGGAAAATATTCAAGTAGTATGAACAATATCCTTTTATACACTTTTCTCTGAAATGCTAGCCACCTGTGGCTTTCTGGGTTCCTGCACCCCATGGAGAAGCCTCCTTGCTGACTGGCTCTGTGAACCCAGTGTGCACCACTCTCCTTCCATAAACTCACCCATCCTTCCATGCTCAGGAGGTGGGTACTGTGATTATCTTCATTTCATGGGTGAGGAGACTGGAGGCTTGCTGTATATGTGGGGCATTGGAAAGGATATTGCCTCCCGCCAGCCAGAGGCCCAGCTTCGAAATACCCAGAACACTTGTTTCCATTATGGCATTTGGCACTGGGGTTTTTATGTCTGTGGTTAAGGCTATGGGCCTGAAATGGGAGGTGACCCTGGGTGATTCACACAGAAGCCCTGCAAGCAGAAGCAACTGTATCAGAAAGACCGGGCACCCCTGAGCCACGCACTGCTGAGGACCTGCAGGAGCTGGAAAGCGACAGGTTCCTTTCTGGAGGCCCTGGCAAGTAATGCGGTAATACATCTCTATTGTTTAAAGCTGCCGAGTTTGTAGTGAATTGTTATGGAATTCATAACAGAAAACTGATTCAGGTTTTGATTCCTGAAGTCCTTTCCAAGGAATCATCTTCAAGATAAATTTTCTGAGTTGGTTTCAGAATTTTGTTTCATTCCTTTCTTTTTTCTTTTTCTTCCCTCTCATTCTCTGTCCTCTCTCCTTTCCCTTCCCCCTCTCTGTTTTTTTGAGACAGTTTCTCTCTATATAACCTTGGCTAACCTGGGCTAGAACTCACTAGGTAGACCAGGCTGGCCTTAAGCTCACAGAGATCCACTTGCCACTGCCTCCACCATGCTGGGATTAAAGGTGTGCGCCACCACACCTGGCACTCAAGAGTCTAACTGGTTCTTGAATCTAATTAGAATTTTATGGTACTAGTTACCCCATTTAGGTTCTAAAGGAATCAATGGTAGTCTAGGAGGTGATGTGTCAAAACAGGTGAATTTCACCAATTTGAGTCTGAGTGCATTTCCTCTTTGTGTGTGGTGTGTATACGTGTGTGTGTTTGTGTGTGCACTCATGTATGTGCAGCTGTATGTGTGCACATTGGCATGCATGTATGTGTGTGTGCATGTGGGTACATGTGTGTGTTTGTGTGTGCATGTGTGTCCATGCTTGTACAAGTGTGTTATGTTTGTACTTGAGTGTGAGTGCCCATGGAAGTCACAAGGGGAGGCTGGATCTCTTGAGATGGAACTACAGGTGGTTGTTCAATCACTTGATGTGGGTGCTGAAGTCCTTTGCAAGAGCAGTATGAGCTTATAACCACTGAACCATCTTTCCAGCCCCACCCTCTTTCTTTCTTTCCGTCATTCAAATGACTTCTTTGTTTAACAGAAATAGGCTCTGTCAAAGTTCTCTGTGGATAGATTTGACCCTTGGTAGTCAGGTGTACTGTCCTGCATAGGCAGTTCAGTGACATGTTCAAGTGTGCCCTCCAGAGAAAGGCAGTCTTGCTTGGAGTTCTGACTCTCTGAATTTGTATTCATTGACTTTGGCCAAGCTATTTGACCTCTCCCTATGCCTCAGTTTCTTCTTCTGTGAGGTGAATAGACAACATGCGCACACATAGGACTGATGCACAGGTGAGGTGTAGAAGGAGACCAGAACTGTGCATGGCCTTGCCTGCTCTGTCAGAGCAGGCTGCTGTCCATGTCCTGCTGCAGGCACAGTGTTGCTTTCATCTAGACAACAAAGCAAAGGGATCTCATGCCAGAGTTGTTTAACAGAAACGCAGATTTATTCCTCCAGGTTCACAGCACCAGATGGTGGGTGTTCAATCAGCTTTGTCATAACTGCAGACTTAATAATCAGCATTGGGACACAGATTTACTCCAAATGATAGGTTTGGCCCCTGGTGCTGCTGATTTGAGGAAAGAAAATGAGCACTGTGTAGATTATCATGTGAAGGATTTTATGTTCAGAACAGAGGTTTCAATTTGAGTAGTTTTTTTGAAAGTCTGGGTGGGCAAAACAGCCACCAGCAAGCCCACCAAAGAGTATGATGTAACTGAGGCTTGGGGCTGTAGGTCCTAGGAGGGCTGCAAAGAGCACAGTAGCAGGTGGATTGCCCAAGGAATGGCTCTACAGCTCCGTGGCCAAACAAGACATATGGGACTACGGGACTACGGAGAGCAAACCCTCTCCTTCCTTAAGGACACTAGCTGTTAGCTTACTTATACACATGGCAGATTCCTCAGGGGATGTGTTCTGTATCTTTACAAATCACTCTGAGCTTGAGTCTCCATTCAGCCTCGAGTTTTGACAGGTTTTGCTGAAGAGAACTATTCCTCTGTGGCAGAGGAGCCTGGAAAAGCTGGGCCAGTGGTTGAGCAGAGAGCATGTCCTTCTCCCCTGGTCAGGGACACAGACTTCTCAAACCTTTCCTGCACAAGGGCACCGAGCAGGGGGAGGCTCCTGGCCTTGTGACAAGGCACCCACTTCCACACAGGCACCCACGGCCCATGTAAACACACAGGCGAGAGCTGAGATAGTCATAGAACTTTACAATTCCTTGGTGGAAAGTGCAAAACTGATGAAGGCTTTTGAATATTTTTATTAATTTGATATGTGATTCTGATCAGTCCTAAAAGGCAATTCAGATGCTGTGTTTATACTTGGTGTAATACAGAAACATATGAATGGCTTGTTAGTCATTCAGCTGAGATAGGATCTTGCTATGTATCCCATCATGCCCTGAACATGTGACCCTTCTGCCTAGGCTTCCCACATGTTTTGATTACACTCATATGCCACTCCCCTAGCTCAAAAAATAGTGTTAATGTTAATTATGACCTTTGTAAAACACAAAACACTAAACACAACAATACAAAACCCCACCTAAACTACCACATCTGAAAATTGAACACTGACTATTAAGATATTCAACATATCTTTAACCCAAGATTCAGCTCAAAGGTGTTAGCATAGAACTGATCACTCCTATAGGGATATGCAGTAACAAAATGGATTAGATTCCAAACTGGTAAAAAGTCCCCTACTGGTAAAAGTGCTGCTCAACTGTAACTATTATTAAAGAATTATTTTATGCTATCTTACAAATATCTGAAAGTAGTTAAACTTTTCTGTGTGGAATTTATTTTGAAATAGACTTCATTAATACAATATGGCTTTTGGAAGTAGAGGTCTCTTCTAGGATTATAAAGTTATGTCTATAAGAATTCCTCTCTATTTCCCAGGTTACAATATGTATTGTACTGTACTATACTATATAGTATGTTGAATGAGCGAGTAAATAATTGAATGCAAGAGCTAGCTTTGAGGCCACTTAGCTGTGAGGGTTGGGATGAGAGTGTAACCAGGAGGAGTTAGGGAAGACAGGGAGCTGTAGTCAACTATATATATGTACTCAAGTCTCAAAGGTTCAAAATATTATATTAAAGAGTTAGCTTTAGAAATAGCAAAATGTAATTAAATTTAGAGTATTTTTGTCCATCTACAGGCTTAATAAATGATTTGTGAGCAGGAGCTACATCTCAGTAGTAGTAAATTGCCTACAGTGTGTACTTATGCTGGTTTCAATCTCCAGTACCATGAAGGGAAAAAACAAACAAACAAAAAAAAAAACAAAAAACAAACAAACAACAAAAAACAACAACAACAAAAAAGAAAAGTGAACATTTATAAAGTCAGTTTTGCCTGCTTCAGATGTATTCTCTAGTATTAAAAACAATACAAGATATGTCATCATTAAACCATGTGGATTATTCCAGGAAAGACGGCTTGATGCATCTTTAATCTCCAGAGGATCTAACTCAGGCTATTAATTTTCTGGTCACAGGCTATGTTACTCTTGTGTTACTGGATGAAGCATTTGTTTTGCCTGTAGGCAAAAAGTCGTAATGTGTTGGTCGGATTTCAAGTCCGCACTACCATGACATATTCAATGCAGTGTAAGGAGAAGTAAATCAGAGATTAAAGCTCCTTCTAGTGTTTAGAGCTGATTGATGAAGCTGTGGTAGCTAAATGAGCATGTTGATGGACATGTAGGAAAATGAATGGGGCAGAGTGAGGCGCAGATGACGACGGCCCTGGAAAAGCCGGCCTGAGTTGGGAAGCCCAGTGCCCAGCACTGAGGCAAGCGCAGGGGCTACGGAGGCACTGGAAAGTGACAGGGTAAAACTGCAGTCCATGAGAATGAAACCATGGCTATCAGCATATCACAATGCATGTTTCTTTAGGTAGGACCTTGAGTGATGGGCTGTCTGATTGACTGATGGACCAATAACTCTCCTCTGGCAGGGCATTGTTGGAATAGAGGACAGATAAATAGATAATTAAGTCATAATGTGACCTGTAAAAAGTATAGGGAATGGAGACACTAGCTTTGTAATATTTCCACAGAAGAGGCTGCAAAAGAACTGTGTCCATGAGGGTAAGTTTGTAAGGAGCTGGAGGGGTTATAGGTAGGAGGAGGCAGAGCACTTTCTTGGCAGAAGAACCATAGGCACAATGGTATTGGGTAGTCATGTGCCAGGAGGGATGAGGCCTGCAGCTGTGGTGAGGCCTGCAGCTATGGTGATGCCTGCAGCTGTGGTGATGCCTGCAGCTATGTGATGTCTGCAGCTATGGTGATGCCTGCAGCTATGGTGATGGCTGCAGCTGTGGTGATTCCTGCAGCTGTGGTGAGGCCTGCAGCTGTGGTGAGGCCTACAGCTGTGGTGAGGCCTACAGCTGTGGTAAGGCCTGCAGTTGTGGTGAGTCCTGCAGCTGTGGTGATGTCTGCAGCTATGGTAAGGCCTACAGCTGTGGTGATGGCTGCAGCTGTGGTGATGGCTGCAGTTGTGGTGATGGCTGCAGCTGTGGTGAGGCCTGCAGCTGTGGTGAGGCCTGCAGCTGTGGTGAGGCCTGCAGCTGTGGTGAGGCCTACAGCTGTGGTGAGGCCTACAGCTGTGGTGAGGCCTGCAGTTGTGGTGAGTCCTGCAGCTGTGGTGATGTCTGCAGCTATGGTGAGGCCTACAGCTGTGGTGATGTCTGCAGCTGTGGTGATGGCTGCAGTTGTGGTGATGGCTGCAGCTGTGGTGAGGCCTGCAGCTGTGGTGAGGCCTGCAGCTGTGGTGAGGTACTGATGAGGATCAGCAGGGGAAACTACTTCTTAAGGCAGTGCTGGCATGGCCTTAGAAATAGATGAAGACAGCTTGGATTAATGCAATGGCAATGGGAAAATAAAAGAGGAGTCAAGAGCAAGAGACTTTATAACACGAAAGAATGGAGAGTGGAGAATCGAGCTGTGAGAGGTGTCAGGTGTACTTCGGGTTTCCAATGTGGCAGACTAACACAGAAGAGATGAGAGAGTTTGGTGGTAAAATAGTACTGGGTTCAGATTCTGATATTCGCATTTGAGGAAGCTATGGAACATTCATGAAGCAATGAGTAATGAATGAACAGGAAGTGCATGAGGAGTCAGGAGGCTTGGGAGGAGAGCTGGGTACAGACTGCAAGGAGGGTGGCTGTGTGAACAAGGGCTTCTGTGCTGGGTGGGTGTCTGTTTTTAAATCCACTTGATCCAAACTAGAGTTGTGTGGGAGGTGACCTCAACTGAAGAGTCGAGTCCACCAAATTGGCCCAGAGGCATGTCTGTGGAGGCATTTTCTTACTGAATGACTGACATGAGTGACTCAGGCCAGTGTGGCAGCTGCACCCCTGGGCGACGATCTGCATTGTGTAAGAAAGTAAACCGAGAGCAAACGGCAAGCAAGCCAGTAAGCAGTGTCCCTCTGCCCCTCCACACCCCCGCTTCATTCCTCACCTAGTCTCCTTGGCATGTACTGTAAACTGCAAGCCAAGGAACCCTTTCCTCCCCACTTGCTTTTGGTCCTGGTGTCTATCACAGCAATAAAAAACCAATGGTAGCATTTATATATAAGTGAACATAGGTGGTTGACAGGGAGGAGATGTTCACAAGGAGCCTGAGGTGGATTAGTCAGAGAGGGAAAGACATGTAACATATACCAAGAGAGGCGATGAAGAGAGGCGTTCCAGGAGGGCACGATGTAGACATGAGCCCCCCCTTTCTCTTTCCCCTCTTTCTCCCTCTCCCCCTGTTTCCTCCCTCTGTTCTTTCTCAGTAATATATGGAGAGAGATATGCTAGACGTAATGAGAAAGGGGTGCATGGGAGCTAGAAAGTGGGTGCACTGGAAGGCTACAGGATGGTTTGTCAATAGTGTGTAGTATATGAATACTTAAAACACAGAAATTAACAACTTTTCCATGGCATAACAGAAGGAATAAAGAGGGATACAGTAGAGAATATTTATAGATATTCATGTTCCAGGGGTCAGGATTATGTCAGATAGAGTGAGACAGAGAACCCTTGTCATGTAGGTGGCTGTGACAGGAGCCTGAGTTACACTTGGGGGCAAAGTTCACCTATAAAACCTGTAAACACCCACACCGTGTTTTTAATACTAAGACCGTAGAGTAGGGTAATATTTTTTTACATCAGTGAACTGTACCAGGTACCTTTCTGAGGTCACTTCTAATTCTAAGAAGCCTCTAAGCTCATACTAAGAGTTAGTACGAGTCCCTAGGCTTTGATTCTTTATTATCAAATTTACAAGATTTTTGCCAAACTATTCTTAGGTAAATGCTCAGTTAACAATTCCAGTTTTTTCTACTATATCTACTGTTTTGATCCAATATTTTCTTTATACTTACCAAATGCAGCCACTGTCTCAAATAAACACCCAATTAATATCTTCAAGTACCTATTACACCAGCTCCCTCCTTCCTCCCTCTTCCCTCCCTCCCTGTCTTCCCCCTTTCTTTCCTCAAATCCCTTGGGACTGTACCCCTATTGCTCTGACCTCAGTGAGGCCTTTTTGGGGAGACGCTTCAACAGCGACTTAATATTTCCCACCCTTCAGCATTGATCACACACACGTACACTTTAGTAAATCACTGGGTTGAGAAGAAAGGGTTGCATGGGTGTTCTAACTCCTAGCTACCAATAGTCTAGAGAACATACTTACAAAACAGTAAAATATTTAGAACTCTTACCACGTAGACCAGGAACTGCCAGCCAACAAAGTAATACTGTACTGTTCTTGCTGAGATAGCCTGGGTGATATTTGGAGCAAAATTCACCAATAAATATGTTCCTGCAAATGCTAGTGTCGTACCTTCGAATAAAAAAGAAAAGACAAACCAAAATTTAAAAAATGATTAAAGATTTTCCTTTTTCCTCTTTCCAGTTGGGACAGGGTCTTAGCTGATTTGGAACTCATTCTGTAATACAGGCTGGCCTTGAACTCACAACTCCTCCTGACTCAGTCTCCTAAATACTGTGCATTATCAGCATGGGTTTCTCTTGATACAAGCATCACCTAGAAGGATATGTTATTTGTTAAAATGCAGGCAGTTCCCCACAATCTCGCCCTAAGTGTTCCCATTAAACTGTCCCTAAAGAACACCACATCCTTTGCTTTTTGGTTTTTTTTTTTTAAAATATGAATACACTGTAGCTGTCTTCAGACACACCAGAAGAGGGCATCGGATCCCATTACAGATGGTTGTGAGCCACCATGTGGTTGCTGGGATTCGAACTCAGGGCCTCTGGAAGAACAGCCAGTGCTCTTAACCGCTGAGCCATCTCTCCAGCCCACACCCTTAAAGGAGAATAAAATCCAGGGATTAGACAGAGCATGACGTAACTTCAGACTTTCTCTGTCGTTTCAGGTGGGTCCTATCTTCTTCAGAGAAATTTCCCCAGGACAGAGAAGATCAGAACACACAATATGGACAGGTAAGGGCATAGTCAAACTGTTTGCATGCCATGATGTTCACAGCAGATCTACATAGATTTAGGTCCATCTGTGGTAGATGGACATGCTGAGACTAGAGGGTAGGGAAGTCCACCTCATGATGACCAGCTCTCCCTCACTCCTTCCTGGAGCCTGTGAACTCACGTGATCTAGACTTTGAAACTCAGCAATGGGCGCTTTAACTGCTGTCACTAATGGTAGTGTTTCCAGAAGTAACTGTGGTGAGAGGGACCTTCTCACTGTAGAGTCCCAGGTAAGCTTAGTAAAGATAGAGCACATTATAAACTTAATTATTATCTGGTCATGATTTTAGCATTACTCAGAAACATGGTGGGGGGACACAGGAGGAGCAGCAGGGGTGGGAGGGAGGGCAGGCCTTTATGTAAAGAACTAAGACCAGCCTATTTCCATATAATTAGCAGCCTGAGAAAAAATTATCTAAGTAGCCCTTTCCAGGAACTACAGTTGGAAAGTACCTTCTTTTTACCACTGAGCACACCTCTGTTGTGGATATAGTTTACAAACAGCCTTGACTGCAACGGGATCTGTCTGTGAAGCCGCACAGTTTGAGTGCTGATTTCTTATCCCTCTTAACTACATGCTCTAGGTTTTGAACTCAGTTTATGAGAACAGACAGTAATGTTACATAAACTTGACAACAATCTATTTAGGGTATTATAGAGCTACACACAGTTTTATCCTATAATATACTGTGAAGACAAGATTATACACATAATTTTCAGAGCTATGTCTAGTGACAACTTTAAAAATAAAAAAATATGCATTATTAAACACTGTACTAAATGCAAAGTAATAAAAAGCACATATGTGAACTTGGGAAAAATATTGGTCAGTCATGTTTTTTCTTTGTAAAACAAAGGATTATTTGAAATTAGGTTCCTAGGAGGAAGAAAGTTTTTCTTTCTTTTTTTTTTTTTTTTTTTTTTTGGTTTTTCGAGACAGGGTTTCTCTGCGTAGCCCTGGTTGTCCTAGAACTCACTCTGTAGACCAGGCTGGCCTCGAACTCAGAAATCCACCTGTCTCTGCCTCCCAAGTGCTGGGATTAAAGGCGTGTGCCACTACTGCCCGGCAGAAAGTTTTTCAAAACGAGTTTTCAGAACCTGATATGATAAAGTAGCCTAAATCCACTGGGCACACTTTTCAAAACGTCTCAGGGGCTTCTAAGTGTTCCACTTTTGGGGAGTCCAAATTCATATTAACTTTTAAGTTCTTTTACCAACAATTTTCTTCTCACCTTACATGACCCAGATCCCACTAAGTTTCCTATGCTTTCATGTAATTTGGAGTTGGTGACACTCACACATGGTACAAAATTCCAGAGGGTCATATAGGGTCAGCCAAAAGCCAAATGTCTCCCTTGCTTGCTGCTGCCAGCCCAGCAGTCAGCAGGCCCAGCAGTCAGCCCTGGGATTCCTTGCTAGGCTCCCTCTTCCAGAGCTGCCTGCTTATGAGTTTTGTTGTTCTCATGTAAGCAGGAGGACACTATAGAAACTGCTTCTCATCCCATTCTGTCTCACAACACTGCAAGCTCTCTCTCAAGTCTGCTCAGTGTTCTGTCATTTGAAGATAGTTTGATTTATTTGACTTCATTTTCAACACCATTTTGTGTCTGCTTCTGCATTTCTGTCAAGGCACTTTTCTTTCTTAGTTACATTTCAAAACAAAATACCAATAGAATAGCCAAGGACTTTACAACTAGCCTTCAACATCGCTTCTTATGTATGTTGTCTCACTTGAGCCTGCAGTTACTGTGAGTCAAAAGGATAACCACACTCTTCCTTCATCCTCAGTAATTTCAATTTTGGATACCACAGGATACCTTTGTCCTCTGATAGGTATGCTTGCTTGTTTTATGTCCTCTGCATTTTTTGTTGTATTGGTAGGTCTTCTTTGAGACAGGGTCTTCTTAGGGAGACCTTAGGCCTGCCCAGCCTTGGACTCCTCAGTGCTGGGGTGGCAATCTGTGGATTCATGCTCATTGGTATTTTTTAAGGTGATCACCTACCACCTCTAGGGGTTATTCATATTTTCATAGGATTTAGAAGTGTTGAACTTCCTTAAAATGTATTTGTAACATGCCCTTTTCTACCCACGGCCTGAGTCATAGGTTCCTGCTGCATTTTATTTCACAGTGATGCTCTGTCTCTTCTTTTGAAAGATGCAGATTTTTAACTCAGGAGACTTACTGTTCACCTTCTGTGGCCTTGTCAGGAGGAGTCATGAATTAAAGCCCAAGGAAGCAGTTTACATGGATATGCTCCCAGCTGCATCCCTGGTCAAGGCTGGGATCCTGTAAGTCTATGTGTTAGGCATTCTGTCTAAACTCCACCCCACAGTTACCTGGCAACAGGCAGGTAAGCTCTTCCCCAGTTTCCTGACAACAGGCAGGTGGGCTGCTTGACTCCTCCTCTTGCTACTTCTCTTACTCCTCTTGCTCTTACTTCTCTTACCTCTCTTGCCTTCTTGCCTCTTGCTCTTTTGCCCCCTCTCTCCCCATTCCCTCCCCCCGCCATGTGGTCATGGCCGGCCTCTACTTCTCTACTCTCTGCCTTTCTCTGCCTCTACCACCCTCTTAACTCCCCTCCCCATGCCGTGAATAAACTCTATCCTATACTATACCGTGGTGTGGCTGGTCCCTCTGGGGGAAGGGATGCCTCGGCATGGGCCGGCTGAGGCACACCCTTCCCCCACACCTCACCACACTCCCATAGAACATATTCTGATATCTCTTTATCTTTTTATAAACACATCACTATGCCCTTGAGAAACTAAAATTTCATTCTTACTTCCTAGCCAGAAGATTTCATGCAAATTATTTATCCAGGTAGAACTGTCTCATCTTTAAATATGAATTAAGCCATCATACCTTTTAGATATGGGAAGTGTAGCTCTCCAAGAGGCCAGTTAGGCAGCTGAATATGCTAGAAACTTAGCCAACCCAGGATAGACACATTTCAGGATATTGACTGCCTACTGTGAGTCAGCTGAGTTCACTCAAAAATTCATTTAAAATTGTATTTCTCTTAGGATAGCCAAGAGACAGATGAGGCTATCTATAAAGAGGCTCTGATCCAGTTCGACAATGGAGGACGGTATGGGTAGGAAAGAATTGACTGGATTCTTGACTGCTTAGGGAAGACCTTCTCCCATTGATTTTAAAACAAAACAGGAGGAAGGAAACAAAGTAACAAACAGAATAGAGTGACACATCTTTCTCACATCTTGCTCTGAAACACAAGCCAGGTGGTTTAAAACAAAGGCCTTTGGGGCCTTTTCTCCTGCCTGTGGGCACCCCGGGGATGGACTGGCTTCTCCTGCCTGTCGGGCACCCTGGGGATGGACTGGCCTGGAGGGCTATAACAGTTGTGGCTGTGGAGGAAGACCCTTCAAAGACACAAAACAAACAAACAAAAAACCAAACCAGGCCCTTGAGGAGAAACTAGATTTTTCAGCTACCCTGTCTGCTTTATAGAGGTGCGCTCTCTCTCTCTCTCTCTCTCTCTCTCTCTCTCTCTCTCTGTGCATTTCCTCATCTCTGATAAAAACCTTTCTACATTGGCAAAAGAAATTAATTTCTCTTACAAATTCACAGTGAGCTGTTCCCCATGCAGCTTGATATAATATACAAATAATGATATCTTTTCCTGTAAACTTGTACAATAAAACAGGTGTACAAGCTAAGCCTTGGTTTTTATAGTAGGGAGACCAAGTGTTTTGTTTTGGAAGGGAGTAAGGTAATCTTTATAAAGTACAAACTATTTTATAGATCACAATGGCTGACATGAAAGTAATATTGTGATCAATATTAAAATGTGGTGATACTAAAAATATTATAGTTTAATAAAAGGGGCTGGGAAGATGGTTTAGTGGGTAGAGTGTTTGTTGCCCAAATATGATAGCTCAAACTCCTAGCACCCCCATAACAAGCTGGGTGTGGCTGTGTACACACCTTTAACCCCTGCTCCGTGGGGGATGGAGACAGGAGCAGGGGCTTGCTGGCAGGCAGTGGAGCTCTAGGAGCAGTGGAATACATTTCAGGAGAATGAGATTCAGTGTAGAGTAAGGGGCCTGATGTCCTCCTTGGACCTCTCCCTCATGCACTGACACACATGCACACAGACCACACACACCACACACTATACACACTGCAGAGAAAACACAGTCTGAAATGCTTTATACATAACTTAAAGTTTATAAAATATCCGTGAGAAATGATTACAGTAGCCACCTTGTCTGCGGGGACACATTCCATGGTCTCCCTGTGCCTAGAGTCTCAGAAAGTACTAATGTCTGTTTGTACATTTACTATGATATGATAATGCTTACTTTACAATTAGGCACAATAAATAATGAACAATAACAACAAAGCAATCTACTTACAAATTGCTTACTTCTGCAATTTTCTATTTAACATTTTTGGACTACAATTGACCACAAGTCACTAAACCCACACAGTTAGCAAATATATGTGTAAGGGCAAACTGCTTACTATTATATAATTGTATTATTACAACATACAGTATAAATAAATCTTATAACATATGACATACAACGTGTACACTGTATAATGTATAATCTTTATTATGACCTACATTTGACAAGTGAAGAAAGTGAGTCAGAAAGGAGTAACCCTTCTGCCGTGATTTTCCGGTCAGTAAGCAGAAAGCTTGGTTTGGAACCCAGACCATTAATTAACATTCAAATGCCAAGGGAATGCGTTTGTAGGGCTGCTGAGCGGAAAGCACACACTTCTCAGTTGAGGGAGCCCTCATGCTGTACAAAGCACACAGAGCTGACTGCTCCTGCAGAGGGCCTTGAGATCCTTGATTAGTGTCAGGCTATCTTAACCCTAAATTTCCTTCAGGAGAATATTTCCAAATAGGTGTTCCCTAGAACAAGTTTAAAGAGATTCATGCCCTACCAACAAACATTTCTAAGACATCAAATATACTGGAAAGAGGTGAGTTAAACTGGAGCAGTTCTTTTTCTGGAAGACTGCTCTGGTGACCAATATGTTGACATTTACTATGAATTACCCAGAAGACAACAAAGTTGTCTTACTTTTTAAACGTATTTGACCATTTATATTGCTCTGAAATAGTGTTTTGAGAGTATTTTATACTTGGGAAATGCATGACATTTAATGGGATTGCTGTGAAAAATGCAGCCTTTGTCTCAGGAGGCTACTGTCTGCTACAAGTCTCCCGGAGACACTTATGGATGAACCACCTGAGCCTAGAATTAGGCAGACTTGTTTGCTGCCTCCTCAATCCACCACATTAAGATGGATGTATGCAGTTCTTCAGCTGATGGTCTGTTTACCAGATTACTAGTTTTTAAATTAATATTCTAAACTTTAGTTTTATAACTTCCAGGATTTGTCTTGACCTGACTTCTGAGAGTCTTCAGTTTTAAATTTTTCAGCTAACCCGACTCCAAACAGTTCTTTTGGGCACTGCATTATCTCTTGATTGACGAGAATCCAAGGATTATTCTCTTGGAATACTGGAATAATGAGCTGTATTAACTAATAGTAGGGGACCAATGGCGTCCAGATTCTTCAGGCTCAGGCCTTGCGTAGTCCGGACTCACATCAGAAAGGTCTCCCATCTTGAGGCTGCTCTGAAATGAAAATGGCATTCTATCCTCTCAACTAGAGTGATACTTCATTTGGCTAGATTCCTATTCTAGACAAATGAACCCAGCCATGCTTGCTGATCTTGGGGTAGAGGGTGAGAAGAAGGAAAATAAGTGGCCTTGGTCTCACTGTCAACCTCGGGAAACCATTGTAGGTACTTGAACTATCAAGTTACTGGTCTCTGGGGAGTGCTGAGGAGTTTACTGTAATTTGTATTTTGATGATGTTATTATCTGGGCCTAAATCAATGTGGTTTCCACAGACCATTAGATTTGATGCTTTTGATGGCTGATGGCGAAGAGGATAACACTACAGTTTTTGGCTAGGTAAAGGAAAGAGAGGAGTCTAGTGTTCGTTCTCTTTCTTTTTCTTTTTCTTTTCTTTTTTTTTTTTTTTAGGAAAAATAATCATTAAAATAATTTAAAATTATTAATACACTAAGAATCAGAGCAGGTGCCAAAGTCTGTCAGTGACTTAATTAATAATGGCTGGTGAGTCCTTTCAAACAAGGCTTTTGTGAGGTCATTTTATGAGGCTAGTGGTGAAAAGCTTCATGGCCAGAGAGCAACATTTGGCAATAAATTAGTTCAGCTTGTTTCCACATGGTCTCAAATCTTCATTTGTTCCATCACGAAACACAAACTTTCATTTGTTTGAAGCAGGGGAAAAATAAATGATATTCTTTCTCACAGTCCTACAATATAATTTTCGTCGTGCACATATGTTAACATTTAAGAAAACACCACTAGCTACTTTTCCCCGTTTGTTTTTTGTTCATCTAAAAGAAAAAAAAACCCCTGCATTCTTAGCTTTTAACAAAAAGAGAAAAGTAATGAAGGCACAAGGAAAATGCACATTACTGAACGAGGCAGAACAGGCATCCTGGACTTCCCAGTGTGAGTGAGTTAGCACAGCTTAGGTACCAATCATCTCATGGCATGGCTTGCTGACGGGGAAGGTATGGAACAGATGGCTCGCCTCACTTTCCCATTGATAACACAACATTAAAGGTAAGGACTGATCTCTCTCAACTGTGGCGTGAAACAAAGTTCACTTATCAGTGTCATCCCCACCAAAGCATTCAGTTAAAGGAAAACCAAAGCAAACCAAAGCCACACTAGAGCTGTGAAGACTCTGATTAATTTGAGTGTGTGGTAGTGGTTGTAGTAGTTGTACTGGCTGGCTTTGTGTGTCAACTTGACACAAGCTGGAGTTACCACAGAGTGAGGAGTTTCAGTTGAGAAAATGCTTCCATGAGATCCAGCGGTAAGGCATTTTCTCAATTAGTGATCAAGGGGGAGGGCCCCTTGTGGGTGGTACCATCTGTGGGCTGGTAGTCTTGGGGTCTATAAGAAAGCAGGCTGAGCAAGCCAGGAGAAGCAAGCAAGTCAGTAAGTTACATCCCTCCATGGCCTCTGCATCAGCTCTTGCTTCCTGACCTGCTGGAGTTCCAGTCCTGACTTCCTTTGGTGATGAACAGCAGCATGGAAGTGTAAGCTGAATAAACCCTTTCCTCCACAACTTGCTTCTTGGTCATGATGTTTGTGCAGGAATAGAAACCCTGACGAAGACAGTAGTCATAAAAGTAATGGCTAACATTTTTCAGTACTTATTATGTGACGGACTCTGTTCTAAGAATTTTAATAAACACATTTATTCATATGTAATAGAATCTGACTTTTAAAGATGAGAAAATTAAGACTTAAAGAATGTATTTAAATAACCTCACATGTTGCATGGCTTTAGGGGCATATCCTAGACCAAAGCTCCTGCTTTGTCAGGTTGCCATGGATACAACACTGCTCTGTCACCTGCCAATTATGTGACCCTGGAAAAGTTGATCTCTCTGAGATCCAGTTTGCTTCTCGAAATGGGTTGTTCCCACGGTTAGACAATATATTCAGTATAAAATACATCATAGTACCTGGCAAAAAGACATGTTTAAGAGATGCTGGTTGCTGCTAACACACACACATCAGAAGATCTCAGGATTAACATGAGGCTTTGCTCTATTTTGATGCTTTCTTGGTGTGTAGTGATGAAGGTGCTCCCATCCTTCATGTTAAATTTTTAGTATCATCTTCTGGAAATCTCTTGGGAATGATGCTGATCATAGTAATTATGTTAATTATAGTGAGAGATATTTATATTTCTCAACAGAATACTACACTGGCCACACAGTATAAAGTGCATATAGCAAAGTTGAATCCATGGGAGCAAGATTGTTTCTTTGCTTTTAGTAATGTTCAGTTGATCTGAGACTTTAATATTTCTATTTTACCTGTCCCAATTGTTAGGGCTCCCATTTGCTCTCTTCTGAATTCTTTAGGAAGCAGCTGCAGTACAGGCATGAAGAAGAGCTTACTTCACGTCTCTATTCTTTTTTGAAAATTTTTAAAATTTATTTTATGTTTGTAAACCTCTTGGCTGCATGTCCGTGTCCTTCAAAAGGGTATCAGATCTCCAGGAGCTGGAGCTATGGATGGTTGTAAGCCACCATGTGGGTGTTGGCACTTGAACCAGGGTCCCCTACAAAAGCAACACTTTTAACTGTTTAACAAACCTAACTGCTGAGCCTCCTGTCTAGCTCCACCAGTTCTATTCTTTGCTCACACTTGTGTTGGTTACTGAGTTCCTGAATGCCTCTCTCTATCCTACATCTGGTCTATGCCAGTCTTTTCTGTAAGTATAGTTAATATAGTCTTCCACAGATGTTCACAGGCTTACCTGATCTAGACAGTTCCTCACTGAAACTCTCTTCCTTGGTGATTCTATGTTGTGTCAAGTTAACAGTTAAAAAGTGCACATCACAATCTCTGACTACAGATATTTACCTTCAATGATAAATTATATAAATAAATGTGTTTTTTAAAAACAAGTCATATATATAACACTGGCACATGTATCACCTCTGCTTCTGGCTGTGGGTGTGACTAGCTGCTTCAAGTTCCTGCCACTGTGACCACCTAGCAACGTGAACTGTAGTGTGGATTTGTTACCCAAGGAAGCTGTCTCTCCCTAAAGCTGTGTTTGTTGGTATATATATATATCTTAAACTCAGCAACAGAAAACAACTAGAGCAATATTGCAATCATAATTATCACTTTATCAGTATTAGTCAAGGCAAGAAATCCTGCACTACCCAGCTATCAATCTTATTAAATTGGGTAAATTTAGTCAGTAACCACCCATTAACTATAAAAGATGTCAGGTGTCAGATGAAAGGATTTGAAGTTCCCTTATGATATCTGATAAATAAGAAAAATAATACAAAACCCATTTTTTTTAGCTTTTAAAACCTATGTGTTGGTTGTTCCTGTTTCTGATGTCATACGACTTTCCCAAATGATCCTATAAAATACAACCTATAAAACGGTGTTGATGGAAAAAGGATAATGTTGGAAAAGATGAATCAAATACAGATACATTTAGAAAAACACCTCGAAAAATTAGACAGTGTTGACTGAAAACTCTCCCAGAAGAATCAAACCAAAATGGAAAGGAGAACGTGAAGACACTCTCAGGATGTTATGTTATACTCAAGGAAAACAGGGGTGTGTGTTCAGCACACCAAGACTGCTGTCAAATCCAGAGCTCACATTAAAACAAATAAAAACAAAAAACAAAAACAACTCCCTGGAAGAGGGTAGGCACTGTTGTGTTTAAAGTGCATGAAGTATATTCATTATCATATATCAGAAGAAATAAGGCAGGCTTTTGTCAAGGAAAAACACATGGACTTCTGTAATTCTCATGAATAATTCCCAACAAAAGCTAAAAGATACAAGATAGCCTTGCTATATAATAGAAATCTTTATTATAATCAGTAAGGTCACTGTTAATTTTCATTAATAACTATATTTCCAAAGAAAGAAACTTACTTTGTTTTTATTTTTAAAACAATTATTTAGGTGTGGTGGGTGCATTGTGGAGGGTCAAAGGTCGAAATCTGGTTGCCTTCCTCTAAGGGATCTCTCCTTTATTTATTTATTTTTTTTTTGAGATTATAATATAATCACGTTTTTCCTTTCCCTTTCCTCTCTCCAACTCTTCCAAATTCACAGTCTCTTTCATTACTTGTTATTTCATGACTCTATGTGTACACACACACACACACACACACACACACACACACACACTTTAGATATAACCTGCTCAGTTGGTACCCCCTCACTCACATGTATCTTTCAGCACTGACTGTTTAGTATGGGATAACGGTTGATGTGCCCTCCCCAGGAGTGTCTTTTTTCTCCTGTTCTCGGCAGTCCTTAGTTACCTGTAGTTCTTCATGTAGGGTTGAGGCCTTGTGGGTTTTCCCCTGTCTACTCTGGCTTGTCTATTGCTACCCTTTTCAGTTCATGCTTTGACAGTCATGATGGTGAGATTTCCGGGTATAGCTTCTGACATCACTTGGTGACAATCTCACAGCAAACTCCCGGATTCTCTGGCTCTTACAGTTTTTCTGTCCTCTCCTCTGAACCTTAGATGTGGAATCCTTTATTTTTCAAGACAGGATCTCACTGAACTTGGAGGTTTCTGTTCAGCTAGACCGGCTGGCCAGGAAGCCCCCAGGAAGCCACCTCTGCTTCCTCAGCTCCTCTGCATGGAGGTTAGTCCGGGTTTCTGTGAGTGCTGGGGATTCACAGTCAGGTCCTTATGCTTGCACAGAGAACACTTTACCCACTAAGCCGTCTTCTCAAACCTTCTAAATAAAATTTTGCAGAAACAATATGTAGGTTACCTCTAGAAGGCACTAAATACAAGTAGGTACTGTTTGATGGAACTAATACTTTGTGACTTTTGCTTTTAGGCAGTAGAGACATAATAACATAGCAAATATGAACTTCTAAATAGAATAGTCTAATAGGCAACTGCAGATGTTTTCCCTGAATCTTATTATGATTATAAAAGTATCACAACATTAGCAACAACAATATTGCACAATAACAATTTGCTATGGCAAATAATAGCAGCAGCAGGGGAGATGAAATGGAAGCTCTTGTGAGAAGAGAGGCGGAGTGGCCCCAGACACAACGCTCATCCCTACGGGAGATCTGCAGCCGCTTCCTTAACTTTTGTTTTTAAGTATGTCATTTTTTAGGTAGTATGTATTTATTGATCAAGAGGTGTTATAATACATGAATTAAAAGGTTACTCACCTAGTAAATCCGAGGCTCTTAAATTTTCTTTTAGAAATATAACAGAAATTACAGCACTACCTACAAAGAAAATTGCCATTAGTAGTAGTTCCAACATAAAAGCATGTAGTATTCAGTCATGCTCCTGGGGCAGTGCCGGTATACAGGGAGGCTTCATAAGCTCACTGAGTGAGTGTGGGGAAGAGGAGAAGGATGGAGGGAAGAAAGGGAGGCAGAAGGAGAAAAGAGAAGAGAAAAGAAGACAGGAAGTGCAGGGAGAGAGTCAGGAAACACTGGGGAAAGCAAAGGAAGCTGAGGATGATTGAAAATTTATATATTTTAAATATACTGCATACCACAGCCCATCAACTCCCAGCATCCCCTGCAGCATCGCCCAGTCCAGGGCTGCTCCTAGTTCTTTCTCCTCCCTACAGCACACCCAGGTCTGCGCTGCACTGCCGCCCTCCCGACCGCTGCTGTCCGCTCAGGCTTAGCCTCTGCTTAGCAGCACAGCAGTTTCTGACATCTCGCTCCCCAGTTCTCCACACTAACACCAGAGTAATCTCTCTAAAATACAAAGTAAATTTGCAGCTTTAAATCCCTAATGGTTTCTTATTATTTACAGGGCAAAGACCTGACCTGCTGACCGTGACCTTCGGTGACAGCTACGATCTCTCTCCTGCCACTTTCTTCACATTTGCTCTCAATTTTACTTCTATTCTGTGTTCGTCCTTTCTAAAATACATAATCATAATTTCCAGATCCACCATGTGCTTTTATGTTCATGACTTCTACGAGTAAAATTGCCTATAATGTGATCAACTTTAGGCTCAAGATCAGATCTGACTGAGCTGAACACTCTTTTCTTGGGATGGAGTCTGTATGTAGTCTCTCATCTCATCTGAAACGTATTTTCTTATCTTTATCTTTTTCTTCTGTGTTGTGTCTCACTCTTCCAAGAATGATGCACACTGCTGAACTCTAAGTGCTGAGCCACGGCCTGCTGCTATGACCTCAGGGTCAAGCAATAAGCTTGACATCTGTGTCAATCCCCTTGCAGGCTCATTCCTTGATGAATTCAGGCATTGAAGAACTCAAAATTGCAATCATAAAAAAGATGCATAGTATAATCTAGATTAAAATATTTATTTAAAAATCTAGCTGAATCTTTAAAAGTAAAACTAGAGGAAAGAATGTTTTTATAGCAGTAGTGTTATCTAGAGAAAACTACAGTTGAAATGTGGATGTTTTACCTTCTCAGCTGAAATCAAACTATCAAACACTGCTTCCTCAGTTACGATGGAAGCAGCAATTTGCTATGTTATTAAAAATTCTTCATTGGCATAATTTTAATGTCTGTATAAGGACACATTATGTGGGTACCATAGTTACATTTTAAATATGACTATGCCCGGTGCTCTTATGATTTATTTAAAGTAAAGTAACAATTTTATATCCAAGGTTTTTACTTTAAATAAGTTGGGATGCTCATACGATTCTCACCCCAGACTCTCACTTGAGCTCATTTTTGCTCTTGCATAATCTTCCTGGGTAGGTTACACATTTGAATGGAAGTTCCACAGAGAATAATCCAGGTGGGAGAAATGTTTATCAAGTATATACTTAATTGGGCAATTTGATTCTAAAATATCAAAGCAAGATTTTCTATAGACAAATATGAATATTAAATTATCAAATTAAGTCTGTTAAATTAAGAATTGAGTTTAATACAGGTATGAGAATGTACGTAAAAATTCCGTGTTTGGAGGCTTAGAAAGGCATGAAGACCAACTAATTGCATCTTAAAACCCTGGACGATGAAACACCTGCTGTGGCTACATGAAGAACACAGTGTGCATCTCACTACAGCATCCTAGCAACGGCGACCTCACAGCCAGGGGCTGTGGGGAGATGGCAAACTCTGGATCCACAGAATGAGGAAAATATAGAGTAGGAGGGACACCTAGTCCCGAGCACCACAAATGTGACACTCAGCTTACAAGGAGGTTGTGTATTTGCTCTCTGATCTCCTCACCTGACAACACTGGCATGCTAGCTGAGCTAGTGCAAGCATCTGCTCTTCCTCCCCAGCCCAAGGCTCTCTCTGTGCACTCTGCTTCCCTTGAGGTCAGAAAGGACAGACTTCCTTTTTCTTTGTTGCTAAGCCACAGCTTCATAAATAATCAAACTTTCATATGGAAGTGGGGAAAATGTCATGTAGAAAATAATTTCATTGCTTCAAGCCAAAAGGATACAACTATAATAAAGACTTAATACATGACATGCACTGAGCTGAACCAACTGCCACAAAAGTCATGTTTTATGAAACAAATATGCTCTTCTTCCTCTCTCAAAGATTTAGAACTCCAATGGACTTCTATACATGAAAATTTTCTACCAAGGTGTTTGTGTGTGTGTGTGTGTGTGCGCGTGCGCGCGCACGCTCCTGTGCATGTGGAAACCAGAGGGGATGTTGTAGGGTGCCTTTCTCTATGATTCTCCACCAGATTTTAAAAAAAATTCTTTCATTTTATTTTAAGTTATGTGTATGTGTGTGTGATTTTATGTGGGTATGTGTACATGCGTGCAGAGGTGTCAGACCCCCTGGAACTGGTGTTACAGGCGGTTGTGAGCATCCTGGTGTGATTGCTGAGAATCCCACTCTGGTCCTCTGGACGAACAGCACATGCTCTTAACTCCTCAGCCAGTTTTTAAGCCTTCCACCTTAGTTTTTAGGACAGAGTCTCTAAATGAGCCTAGAACTCATTGTTTCAACTAGACTAGCTGTCAATGAGCCCCTGGGATCTGTTACTCTGTCTCACTCCTAGTGACAAGGTAATAGATATGCACCACCATACCTACTACATTGCTTTTAGTGCCAGAAATCTGAACCATCTCTCAAGCTCCTCTACCAAGTTTTTACATAGAATAAAATATTTATTTAGTAAAGTAATAAAAATAACATACCACTATGATGAATTTATTTATACAACATTTATATGCAACTCTGGGTGAAATATGAATTGTATCGACCAATCTGGCTGTATCTGAGTAACAGTTGATGACATGACTTCCTAGTAGAGTAGTAAATTTTTAAAATGAGCAGAAATAGACCAAAGTGTTCCTATACATCTCTATAAACAGAGACCTACTCAGCTCAACTATTTCTAGTTTTTGTTTTAGCAATAACCAATGCCTAACGAACAACTAGAGCAGGGTTGATTTTACTCCTACAGTAACATGTAATATCCAAAGTCTGAAAGATCATAAGGTCAATAGTTTTAAAAACCATCCAGATAGCACACCTGCAGGTCTATGCCAGGTGTAACCATCCAGACAGCACACCTGCAGGTCTATGCCAGGTGTAACCATCCAGACAGCACACCTGCAGGTCTATGCCAGGTGTAACCATCCAGACAGCACACCTGCAGGTCTATGCCAGGTGTAACCATCCAGACAGCACACCTGCAGGTCTATGCTAGGTGTAACTAATGACAACTTTGACTGAGGCTTTCCTTCAGTACATTTATGGTCGTGTCTTCTTTGCTACCTAACCCTCCAAGAGACAGAGAATGCTCATAGAGGTTGCTGATTAATTACAAGGTACTTTGCAGGAAAAAAAAAGGAGCATAAGGAAACAAGGAGAAAATATATGCTTTCTAGGCACTCAATAGTTGCAGAGAGTTAATAATGCTCACTGTTCAGACAGATGATTTTCCCAAGCAAAACCTAGTGTTTAAAGTCGATGAAGTGCTATTCTTGGCAAGTAGGAAATGTTTACAGAATCAGTCGCCCCTTTCCTCCACGCTTATCAACTACTGTGAGTGGATGTGCTGCTGCAGCTCTTCAGAGGATCATCTTATCTTGGGGGCTGAATATAAAGTTTGTAAAAGGGGCCTGAGCTGAGCTGCGCTGTCTTCAGCTCTTCATTTCATTATGCTTAGGGAAATTCACAGTTAGAAAGTGTGAGTCTGGTTCATGAAGCAGAGTAAAGACAATCAGACTTAGCCTGAAAGACTTCCCTGTTCTTTGGTTGTTTAAAATGTCACTGAGGGTGAAAACTAGAAGTTCCCTTGGAGAGCTCTGGGCTACAGGGCTGCAGAGGACAGTAGGGCACTGGACTGAGAGGGTAGACATTGAGTTCTAGCTTGGCTTCTGTCAAGCCGTGGCAGTGCACACAAGCTAAAATCTTACCTTCACTTCTTGGCTGGTGAGATAAAGGCAGTGACCCCATTCTGTTTACATATTCAACTACCAGTGATTTAACAGCACACAGATTAGCCATGCCTCATGTGCTTTTTAAATGGGGCTTCGCAAATGTGAGGGAAAACCAAGAGACAGGCTACCTGCTTTCTGTGATAACTAGGGTCTATGGTGAAGGTGTGACTGGAAGTTCCAGGGGCAGATACACCACCCTTCCCTTACTAATATAGATGGTTCAGGAGATTCACCAGTAGGAAAAGACACACTTACTACTTAATAGTAAATAAATAGCCACAAATATGAACAATTCATAACCCAGAGCAGATAAGCATAGGAAAAGCAGGGTCCAACTTTACCATCAACAGAAAGGCAAGACAGAGCAGGGGCTAAGGGTGAGCTGAAGCAGGTGCTAAGGGGAGCAGTGGATTCGTTACCCTTCTACATCAAGCCTGCTGCTGGAGATTGACAGAATCTGTATAGAGAGTGATTTCATAACCATTTGTGAACACTGAACTGTTCAGATTCTCTAATCTGTATCTGGAAATCTGCCTTAAGGTAGTGATTTAAAAAACTGAAAACAGTCCTAACCTATCATTACAAAATTACTTTGCCATAGTGAAAAACTAGAACAGTATAAGGGTTCAGCAGTAATGAACAGCCAATAAAAATTATGATGGAAAATTACAATGATACAGAAAATATTTACATTGTGCTATTTTAAAGAATAAAATTATTATCATATATGATTATTATATAAACTATATAGATAATAATGGTGATTATTCTTTTTCATAAAGATTTACTTGTAATATTTTAATATTATGTGTGTGTGTAGGCATGTATGTGTGTGTGTGGGTGTGCACATGGGCACAGGTGTCCTTGAACACCAGAGGTCTTGGATCCCTCTGCCGCTGGAGTTACAGGTAACAGTGGTGAGTTGCCCAGTTTGAGTGTTGGGAACTGACCTT
The DNA here is from genome assembly GCA_028551405.1 of Uromys caudimaculatus. NCBI lineage: Eukaryota > Metazoa > Chordata > Mammalia > Rodentia > Muridae > Uromys > Uromys caudimaculatus. The sequence continues at coordinate 61,489,273 of CM052718.1, read as the reverse complement.
GAGTCCTCTACAAGAGCAGTATGGGTCTTAACTTGAGCCAAATCTCCATCTCAGTGGTGACTATTCTGTGGAGAATTGTACATGGAATAATTACTCCAAGGAGACAGGCATCACTTTACTTTATACATGATGACGCTGAGGAGAGTTGGGGAGGTTCAGCTCATCACACAGTGTCACACGCAGACTCCAGGGACATGCACAAAATCATAATTTTTAAAAAAGTCAAATGAGCACAAGTTTTCCATTAGCTAGGAAGAATATATTTTAGTGTTCTCTTGTATAATGTAGTAGTCACAGTTAATAATATGCACTGTATATTTTAAAATGGTTAAATAGATCTTAAATGTGCCCCTTCCACCCAGTCCTTTCTGCTGGGACAGACTGCTAGCTAGTCTGCTCCCCTGAAGACACCATATCCTGAGGCATCCCAGAAGATCTGCTGAACTCAGAGCATTTGATACCACAGTCTGAGACTTCTCAGGAGATCCACTGCACTCAGGGTAACTGACACCACATCCTAAGTCATCCCAGGAGATCTGCGGCACACAGGGCAACTGGCATCCCAGGAGATCCACTGCACACAGGGCAACTGAGCAACTGATCGCCAGCTTATCTGTTCCCCTGAAGACACCACAGCTTGAAGGCATCCCAGTAGTTCCTCTGTACACAGGGCAACTGGGCAATCAACACCACAGTCTGAAGACCTCCTGGGGGCTCAACAGAATGCAGGGCAACTTTCCCAACAGACTGAAAGCCTCCTTGGAGTTCTGCTGCACACAAGGAAACAAAAACTACAGTCTGTAGGCTCCCATGGAGAATAGCTTCACACAAGACAACAGCTTGACAGCTCCTCTAGGAAGACCCAACAGTCTGGAGGCCTCCCAGGAGATCTACTGAAGCTAGGGCAACAGATCAGCAGCTTCTCTGCCCCTCTGAAGAACACCCCCCCCAGTTCGAAGGCCCCACAGGAGGTCTGCTACACCCAGGGCTGCAGGCCTACCAGGAGACCTGAAGCAACCCAGGGACAAAAGAGGCAGACTCCAGACAGAGTCACCAGACCAGCAAACACCAGGGATAACCAGATGGTGAGAGGGAAGCTCAAGACCATAAGCAACAGAAGCCAATATACGTGGGCATCATCAGAAACCAGTTCTCCCACCACAGCAAGCCCTGAATATACCAACACACCTAAAAATCAGGAAGCTGATCTAAAATCCTATCTCATGAAGATAATAGAGTCCTTTAAGGAGGATATAAATAACCCACTGAAAGAAATATAGGAAAACACAGGTAAACAAGTAGAAGCCCTTAAAGAGGAAACAAATAAATCCCTTAAAGAAATACAGGAAAACACAATCAAACAGGTGAAGGAACTGAATAAAGCAGTCCAAGCCCTAAAAGTGGAAGTAGAAACAATAAAGAAAACACAAATGGAAGCAAACCTGGAAATGAAAAACCTAGGAAAGAGTTCAGGAATTACAGATGTAAGTATCACCAAGAGAATACAAGACATGGAAGAGAGAATCTCAGTTGTAGAAGATACTGTAGAAGAGATTGACATAACTGTCAAAGAAAATTCAAAACATAAAAAACTCCTAACCCGAAACATCCAGGAAATTCAGGACACAATGAAAAGACCAAATATAAGAATAATTGGAATAGAGGAGAATGAAAATTCCCAGCTCAAAGGACCTGAAAACATCTTCAGCAAAATCATAGAAGAAAACTTCCCCAACCTAAAGAACGAGATGGCCATAAAGGTACAAGAAACCTATAGAACACCAAATAAATGGGACCAGAAAAGAAAATCCTCTCGTCACATAATAATCAAAACACTAAATGCACAGAACAAAGAAAGAATATTAAAAGCTGCAAGAGAAAAGGGCCAAGTAATATACAAAGGTAGACCTATCAGAACTACACCAGACTTCTCAACAGAGACAATAAAAGCCAGAAGAACCTGGTCAGAAGTCATGCAGACTCTAAGAGAACAAAATGCCAGCCCAGGCTACTATACTCAGCAAAACTCTCAATCAACATAGATGGAGAAACCAAAATATTCCAGGACAAAACCAAATTCAAAAAGTATCTACCAATCCAGTTCTATAGAGGATCCTACAAGGAAAACTCCAACACAAGGAAGGTACCTACACCAAAGAAAAGACAAGATATTAAGCATCTCACAACAAAACCAAAAGGAGAGAACCACAAGAACATAAAGCCACCTACAAAAACAAACATAACAGGAACCAACAGTCATCTGTCTTTAATATCTCTCAATATTAATGGGCTCAACTCACTCATAAAAAGGCATAAGCTATCAGACTGGATATGCAAACAAGATCCAGCATTTTGCTGCATACAAGAAACACACCTCACAAAGACAGACACTATCTCAGAGGAAAAGGATTGAAAAAGGTCTTCCAAGCAAATGGTCCTAAGAAACAAGCTGGAGTTGCCATCCTAATAGCCAATAAAATAGACTTTCAACTAAAAGTTATCAAGTGTAATGAGGAAGGACACTTCATATTCATCAAAAGGAAAAATCCACCAAGAGAAAGTCTCAATTCTGAACATCTATGCTCCAAATGCAAGGGCACCCACATTCATAAAAGAAACTTTAATAAAGCTCAAAATACACATTGAACCCCACATAGTAATAGTGGGAGACTTCAACACCCCACTCTTAACAATAGACAGGTCATTGAAACAGAAACTAAACAGAGACACAGTGAAACTAATAGAGGTTATGAACCAAATGGATTTAACAGATATTATAGAACATTTCACCCTAAAATAAAAGAATACACTTTCTTCTCAGTACTTCATGGTACCTTCTCCAAAATTGACCATATACTTGATCACAAAACAATCCTCAACAAACATAAGAAGGTCCATCTGTGGGTGGGGACCTCGGCCTCGACCACCAGGGGTCCATAGCAGAGTAGTGCCAGGAGAAAGCTACCCTCCCAGGAGCATGGAAAAGCTGTGAGTGGGGCTAGGGCAAGCATCACCACTCACCAAGACCCACCCAGAACCAGCGGGATATGGGCCTGAGGAAAACTCAGGGACAGGAAACCTCTGAACCTTCCGGTTTCCATCTGTGGGTGGAGACCTCTGCCTGGGCCACCAGGGGTCCATAGCCAAGGAGCACCAGGAGAAGGCTACCCTCCCAGGAGCATGGAAAACCTGTGAGTGGGGTTAGGGAGAGCACCACTGCCCACCAGGGCCCGCCCGAAATCCTCGGGTCACAGGGACTGAGGTAAAGTCGGGGACAGGAACTTTCTGGTTTCCATCTGTGCCTGGGGACCTCAGCCTGGGCCGCAGGGCTCCAGGGGAGAGCTGGTATCCCAGGAGTGCTGACACAACTTTGAGCAGAAGCACGGCCACCGCTTCTGTTCAAGCTCACTGGATCAAGAGGGACCCTTGCAGAGCCATCAAGACATAGGAGCTAAGGGACAGCTGGGGACAGGATCCTTCTGGTTTCTGTCTGCACCCCAGAGCTGACCCTGTGCCACGGCTCTCCAGGCCCAAGTACCTCTCATAGAGAGCTGGTCATCAAGGAGTATTGACACAGAGGCCTGCAGGAGGGGCA
>CM052718.1:61464823-61485178 GCA_028551405.1 Uromys caudimaculatus | reverse complement strand
AAAGAAAGAAAGAAAGAAAGAAAGAAAGAAAGAAAGAAAGAAAGAAAGAAAGAAAGAAAAAGAAAAAGAAAAAGAAAAAAGAAAAAAGAAAAAAGAGAGAAAAGCAAAACAAACAAACAAACAAACAAATATAAGAAGATTGAAATAATCCCATGCATCCTATCAGATCACTATGGCCTAAGGCTGGTCTTCAATAACAACAAAAACAACAGAAAGTCCACATAGTATGGAAACTGAACAACTCTCTACTCAATGATAACTTGGTCAGAGAAGAAATAAAGAAAGAAATTAAAGACATCCTGGAATTTAATGAAAATATTGGCACATTATACCCAAATTTATGAGATACAATGAAAACAGTTCTAAGAGGAAAATTCATAGCACTAAATGCCCTGGTAAAGAAAGGAGAGATCTTACACTAGCAACTTAATAGCACACCTGAGAGCTCTAGAACAAAAAGAAGTAAACACACCCAAGAGGAGTAGAAGGCAGGAAATAGTCAAACTCAGGGCCAAAATCAACCAAATAGAAACAAAGAGAACAATACAAAGAATCAACAAATCCAAAAGCTGAGAGAATCAACAAGATAGGTAAACCTCTAGCCAAACTAACTAAATGGCCCAGAGGCAGTATCCAAATCAACAAAATCAGAAATAAAAAGTGAGAGATAACAACAGAAACAGATGATATTCAAAAAATCATCAGATCCTACTACAAAAGCCTATATTCAACAAAACGAGATCAAGGGGATACAGATTGGCAAAGAAGAAATAAAGGTATTTGCAGATGATATGATAGTATACATAAGTGACTCCGAAAATTCTACCAGAGAATTTCTCCAGCTGATAAACAACTTCAGCAAAGTGGCTGGATATAAAATTAACTCAGTAGCCTTTCTTTATACAAATGATAAACAGAATGAGAAAGAAATTAGGGAAACAACTCCCTTCACAATAGCCACAACTAATATAAAAATATCTTGGGGTAACTCTAACCAAATAAGTGAAAGATCTGTATGGCAATAACTTCAAGTCTCTCAAGAAAGAAATTGAAGAAGATCTCAGAAAACGGAGAGATCTTGCATGCTCAAGGATTGGCAGAATTAACATAGTAAAAATGGTTATCCTAAGGCAATCTACAGATTCAATGTAATCCCCATCAAAATCCCAACACAATCCTTAAATGATGTGGAAAAAGCAATTCTCAAATTCTTCTGGAAAGGCAAAAAACTCAGAATAGTGAAAACAATTCTTAGCAATATAAGAACAGCTGGGGGAATCATCATCCCTGACCGTAAGCTCTACCACAGAGCAATAGTAACAAAAACTGTATGGTATTAGTACAGAGACAGACATGTTGATCAATGTAATAGAACTGAAGACCCAGAAATAAAACCACACACTTATACACACTTGATCTTTGACAAACAAGCCAAAAATATACAATGGAAAAAAAGAAAGCATCTTCAATAAATGGTGCTGGTCTAACTAGCTGTCTGTATGTAGAAAAATGAAAATAGACCCATATTTTTCACCTTGCACAAAGCTCAAATCCAAGTAGATCAAGGACCTCAACATAAAACCAGATACACTCAATCTAATAGAAGAGAAAGTGGGAAAGAGCCTTGAACTCATTGGCACAGGGGGAAATTTTCTAAACAGAACTCCAATGGCTCACACTCTAAGATCAAGAATTGATAAATGGGACCTCATGAAACTGGAAAGCTTCTGTAATGCAAAGGGCATACTCAATAAGACAAATCAGCAACCTACAGATTGGGAAAAAAATCTTCACTAACCCTACATCCAATAAAGGGCTAATATCCAAAATATATAAAGAACTCAAGAAGCTAACCACCAAAAAACTAGACAACCCAATCAAAAAAAATGGGGTATAGAACTAAACCAAGAATTCACAACAGAGGAATCTCAAATGGTGGAGAAGCATCTAAAGAAATGTTCGACATCCTTAGTCATCAGGGAAATGCAAATCAAAATGACCTTGAGATTCCACCTCACACAGTCAGAATGATTAAGATCAAAACCTCAGGTGACAACACATGTTGGTGAGGATGTGGAGAAAGAGGAACACTTCTCCATTGCTGGTGGGATTGCAAACTGGTACAACCATTCAGAAAATCAATTTGGAGGTTCCTTAGAAAATTGGAAATAGATCTACCTGAAGACCCAGCAATATCACTCTTGAGAATATACCCAGAAGATGCCCCACTATGCCACAGGGGCATGTGTTCCACTATGTTCATAGCAGCCATATTTATAATAGCCAGAAGCTGGAAACAACCCAGATGTCTCATGACAGAAGAATGGATACAGAGAATGTGGTTCGTTTACACAATGGAGTACTACTCAGCTATTAAGAATGAGGACATCCTGAGTTTTGCAGGCAAATGGATGGAACTAGAAAATATCATCCTGAGTGAGGTAACCCAGACCCAAAAGGACATGCGTGGTATGTACTCACTAATACGTGGATGTTAGCCAAAAAGAAAAAGAAAATACAGAATACCTAGGATACAATCCACAGAACTCAAAAAGGTCAGTAAGCTGAAGGGCCCAAGTGAGGGTACCTCAGTCCCACTTGAGAGGGAGAAGAAAACAATCACAAGGGGGGAGGGAGGGAGGGGCGGGGAGAGAAATGGGATGAGGGCCAGGGGTTGGGGGTGAGAGGGGTACGTGATCTGGTATTGGGTGGGGGAAAAGGACTGAAGTCCTGAAGGCCAGCAGAAAGAATGGAAACAGGCAACCTCGGGAGGTAGGAGGTGGAGGGAACCCTCCAGAATGTACCAGAGACCTGGGAGGTGAGAAACTCTCAGGACTCAAAGGAAGGGATGAAATGCCTGACAGTGGGGAGAGGGAACTTATAGAGCCCACCTACAGCAGAAAGACAGGGCATCAAGGGAGGGAGGGGGTTGCCATCTCACAGTCAAAACTCTGACCCATAATTGTTCCTGTCTGAAAGAATTGCAGGGATGGAAATGGAGAGGAGCCTGGGGAAAAGAGGTCCAGCGACTGGCCCAAAGTGGGATCCAGCTCAGGGGAGACCCCAAGACCTGACACTATTACTGAGTCTATGGAGCGCTCACAAAAAGAGACCTATCATGACTGTCCTCAGGAAGACCCAACAAGCAGCTGAGTCAGATGCAGATATTTGCACCCAACCAGTGGACAGAAGCTGCTGACCCCTGTGGTTGAATTAGGGAAAAGCTGGAAGTAGCTGAGGAGGAGGGCAACCCTGTAGGAGGACCAGCAGTCTCAATTAACCTGACCTCTGAGATCTCTCAGACACTGGACCACCAACCAGGCCGCGTACACCAGCTGATATAAGACTCCCAACACATATACAGCAGAGGACTGACAGGTCTGGGTTCAGTCAGAGAAGATGCACCTAACCCTCAAGAGACTGGAGGCCCCAGGGAGTGGGGAGGTCTGGTGGGGTGGGAGGTGGGGGGTAGGGTGGGGACATCCTCATGGTGACAGGGGGTGCGGAGGAGGTATGGGATGTGGAACAGTTGGAGGGTGGACCGGGAGGGGAATAAAACCTGGAGTGTAAAAAAAAAAGATTAAATAAAAAGAAGGAATATATAAAAAAAATAGATCTTAAATGTTCTTAATAAAATATGTTGGTGAGCTGACCGATATGTTAACTATTTGACTTGATCGTTCCACAAAACATCACACTCTACTTTGTGAAGATATGCTATTACTGTTCATTATTTAAATAAGCAATTTAATTATTAAAAATTAAGAGACTAAATATACCAAAACATAAACTGTTTTTGTAGGAGTTATGGTGGAGCAAAAGCCTTGATAAAGGATATTATCCAGAAGGAAAAAGGATATACAATATTCTAATAATGCAAAATAGTGCATCCAAGGACAGTTGATGTATTTGCTTAGCCTTGAAATTCCAATGCTCTTTGGTCAGGCAGACTCTCAGCAACGATTATAATGTAACATTTATCTGCGAGTCATATGCTTTCTTTTGACCATTGTGAATCACTCAGATAACAATTAGAATGGAGATTTGTTCTGCTCAAGGTTGACATGATCCAACTCTCTCTCTCTCTCTCTCTCTCTCTCTCTCACTCTCTCTGTCTCTCTCTCACACACACACACATACACATACACACACACACACACACACACAGAGACAGAGAGACAGAGAAAGACAGAGACAGAGAAAGACAGAGAGAGAGAGAGAGACAGAGAGAGACAGAGACAGAGAGAGACAGAGAAAGACAGAGAGAGAGACAGAGACAGAGACAGAGAGAGAGATCTCTAATTAAAACAGATGCAGGTCAAGCACACTTTTGGTGACTTTAGCCAAATCTTAGGTGCTGAAGAGCCAGTCTCAGAAGAAGTAGGGTATGTGCATTGGTGTTAGACTTCCTAATTTATGAAGAAATCAACCCCAAGGTTAGCTTGCATTCTCCTCCTCTCTGAAATCACTCAGTATATGAGGCTCATGAAAGACTGGCTATTAGTATGGAAGAGTTATTGTTATTTAGTGTATTGTGGTCAAGAGCTGTGTTCTAAGATTCACAAAAAGTCAGGATGGGAAGGTGAGGGTGAGAAAGGAGGGGGAACAGGAGGAAAAAGAGGAAGGCGGGGGGAGGGGCAGTAACAGGCTGTATGAAGTTTGATTTGGGTTTATTTCTGTAATCTAGCAAAAATCTTCATTAACATTAACTTCAAAGGCAGATTTTAACACATTAGATCTCTGTGTTTTTGTAAGAACAGATGAACGAGGGGCTGGAGAGATGGCTCATTGGTGGAAAGCACTCAGTGCAATGCAGTGGGTCTGGGTTCAGCTCCCAGCATGTACATGTGGCTCACAATGGTCTGTAACTGTTGTGGGACTCGGACCTCTCTGGACTCTAGGTTCCTTTGTGGTGTACAGACATATATGCAGGCAAATACTCATATACATAAAATAAAAATCAAGAAATCTAAAAAATAAAACGGAGTAAATGATTATTCCATTTAAAATGTATAACTCTAAGATTCGTGTTCTTGCAGTTTTAACTATTACTGCCCCAATGTTTTTGAACTAAAGGGTTAAAGTAAGAAACATCAAAACTACTCAGATATGCATGGCAGGGCTAATTTTTAATGATTTTGGTCACTTTTACTTATTTTACTCCATTTTAACCCTTTATTTTCACTTTTACGTTGGTGGTGCCAGGAAACCCAGGGCCTCATGTGTGGTAGGAAGTTACTCTGTCCCAACGTATATGCTCTATTTAAAAAAGATAAACATAGCCTAAAAGTTAACACACACTCACATGCACATATGCACACATGCAAATTCTTTTACACTTTGTCGAAAGTTACAAATCCTAGTACCTATGGGGACAAGTTGGTAAAGAAAAAAAAGCAAAGATCATTGTTGGGCAGTGGCGATGAGGGGAGGGGCAGCAGTGGCAAGAGAGCTTGGGTGGCTGTGGTGGCTAGTCCGTGATGATGAGGAGGAGTGGCCATGAGAAACTATACATGATCCATGAAAGATGCAATCTTTATTCAACCTAACTGCAAGTCCAGTGCTTCCAAATTGGATTTTTAAAGAATAGTTTGTGTGATGTGGTCTAACTAACTTTTAAACAGAGGGACATCAATTCATGTCCCTTAAAAGCACTGTTTGAGTCAAACAATACAAAGCACTGGCCAGTTTTAGTAATAGGCACTGGTGGAGGAAATACTGGTATATAAACTCTGACCTAATCTACAAGTGAGAATTTCATCAATTTCATTTCCAAGACATTCAACTTTTTGTTTTAACCTCTATGAGAGTAGGAAAGACTGTATGTTGATATTACGAGAAACCAGAAGGCAAAAACAATAATAAAAATTCCTTTGTCAAAAATATCTCAAACTCTGTGCATGAAAAAGAATGTATTTACATTCTAATGCTACAAACAGAACTTAACGAGTTCATGTTGGGCTTGTGGTTTCTGGTCACTATATTGTAGCTTTATTGCACTGTTGAAAGCAAACCACCAAAACACTTCTCTGTCAGTCACAATCGGCCTCACTCCTGTGGGCAGAGTGAATGTGCTCACAGGCTCAGTCAGCTCAGGCAAACCATATTGGGATATGGCTCTACAATTATTGCCACTAGTTATAGAAGTTTTAGGAAAAAAAGTATGTCAATTGCAATGTACCCCAGGGAGCTAGGATTTGAAGCTTTGAGGACGTGACAGTTTGAAAGATGTTTTCTTAGCCGAGAGAGTTGCCCTACCATCTATCTATGCTGGCAGGGGTGAAAGTGTCAAGAAACTCATTTTGATGAAAAAAGTTCCATTTTATTTACTGAGGATAACAAAGACGTAACAATTGCCCAATGGTGATTTGTATAATTCCAGATGAGGACTAAGAACAGCACTCCTTTCCTTTCTACATTTTTTTGACATGTATTAATAACCTGAAAAGTCCTCCCCCAATAAAAAAGGTAAAAATACCACCACTGACAACATTAATTCTGTATTATAAATTTAATAGCCTATTACTTTATTGTCAGCAATTTGTCTAGAAATAGTTTGTGGAATTCTCAAAAAAACCAAAGATGTGTGGAAACCATGTTTTAAATAAAGCTTTAGAATCCAGCAAGGTTTTTCTGCTTGAGAATGTATGAGCAAACATAAAGTTAAAACATCATAACCTTAGTTCACACAGTTTATATAAGCTGGATTTTGAACAAATGTGCTGAAGAAAAAATACAAGCCACGCAGAAAAGAGGTATTTTCTGTATATTTTCAGCACTAAAACCAATATGCATGTGAAATGCTGCCGCAGATATCTGTCACAGACATTTTTGGGCTGCAATAAGTTGATCACATTAGCACTAAGCTTGTTGCTCCCAGGGACAGAGACTCTGTGGCATCCAGGTTTGAGTAAGACTACATGTCACTTGCTCATTGGTCTGCTTGTGTTTCCTCTCATTTGTTTCTAATGAAAGTCTTTGAGACCAACGTTTCTGCTTGACATGACTTCTCTGGAATTTCAAAAGACTCCAGTAAGGCTACAGGTTGCACTCTGACCATCCTCTAATGGATTGCAGACACAGTTCACCTAGGGCTTTTTAACAGCACCAGAGAGACCCACGAACAACAGCGATCCCAGGGCGAGAGTTACAAAAGCCACCTTATTAGATATTCAGATGGAGGGGACCAGGCACAGGTCTGACGCTCACTGCCCTCTCATCTATTAGTTCCTGCCTTAATCCAAATCAGTTGGGCAACAGGGTACTTGGTTTTAATTTCTGAGGAAATTATTCTGGGCCAATGAGAGCTTGCTGCTACTACCTGCTTTGTTCAACATGAAATTCAAAGTATTTGATTCCATCTAATCACTTTCAAATTCAATCTATCTCCTACTTCTATTCACCTTAGCCATGATTAAGAATGGTGTTGTTTATGTATCTCATACAGCACCAGACATGGTGGATACTTATTCAGTGTTCATTTCTTACCTTTAACTGCTCTCTCTCCTAGGCTTGAAATCAGGGTGCTTGTAAGGATGGGACTGAAAAGTATCATTGGTGCTTCCTACCCACTGCCTCTCCGCAGCCTGGAGCCAGTCTCTCTCCTACCCACCGCCTCTCTGCAGCCTGGAGCCAGTCTCTCTCCTACCCACCGCCTCTCTGCAGCCTGGAGCCAGTCTCTCCTACCCACCGCCTCTCTGCAGCCTGGAGCCAGTCTCTCTCCTACCCACCGCCTCTCTGCAGCCTGGAGCCAGTCTCTCTCCTACCCACCACCTCTCTGCAGCCTGGAGCCAGTCTCCCCCTGCACCCTCCTGCTTGCTGCACTTGGATTAATTGACTTTATACTGAGTGAAGTTCCCATGAATCTCCTTAATTCCACATAGCCTCAATTTCTGGACTGTAGATAACTTCCTTATTTTTAACCGTATCTATATCTATTTATAGCATAGAACTTAGTTATAAAGGTATAAAATGGACAACAATTAAGTGTAGGGTCATATTTTGTAGAAGCAGGAATGGTCTCATTCATTCTCTTTGGAATAGTCTTAGGAACTTCGAAGTATTCACAGGAGTGAATATTCTTGAGTATCTTCCAGTAAACTGATTAACCATTGTGCAACAACATAAATTGAAATCTTAGGTTGGAGAAATGGCAGCTAAGAGTATATGCTATTCTTGCAGAGGACCTGAGTTCTGTTCCCAGCACCCATATGGGTGTATTCATAAGTGCGCACATGTGTGTGCATGTGTGTGTGTGTGCATGCATGTGTGTGTACATGTGTGTGTACGTGTGTGTGTGCGCGTGTGTGCGCGTGTGCGTGTGTGTGTGCATGCGTGTGTGCGTGTGTACGTGTGTGTGTGTGTGTGTGCGCGTGTGCGCGCGCGCGCGCTCACGACCGTCTGTAACTCCAGCTTCAGGACATCTGATGACTCTAGCCTCTGTAGGCACCTGCACTCACATGCACATAAACATATCCTTCCTTTATAAATAAAAATACATCTTAAAATTAAAATTAAAGGAATCTTTTTAAAAAAAAGAACTGCTGTTCATTCATCAGTTTATCATCGAATCCAGACCAATTCTGCAGGCCGTGTTGTATGAGGTCCCTGGGTCTCAGTTGACTGGAGAAACAGACACCTGTGTCACTGTGAACCTGGTGGAAGGCAAGCATGAGTCAGGCTGCTGTTCACTGCCTCCCTTCTTGCCACACTACAGAGATGACTGGCTTCCTCTGTGAAGGTGTTGCACAGGCAGCCAGAGGTGCTACGAGTTCATGACTGGAACAGTACTATCATGTCTGGAAGACGCTATTTTACACTGGTTATCTCTGGTTCTCTTTAACCTTTTGCTCTTAAAATCTTTCTGCTCCCTCTTCTAAGATGGTCCCTGAGCCTTGGAGAGAAGCACCTTTTATTTATTCAGGAAGGGTCTTGATACGTAGCAAGTATGGTCTAGTTCTTACCACATAGTCCAGGCCGGCCTTGAGTTAGTGGCAGACCTCCTGCCTCAGCCTCTGGGTGCTGTATTACAGGTATGCACTACCATGCAGGTTCTGTATCTGTTTTATAAAGTGTGCTTTGTCTTGGTTGTTATTCGGCAATTCTGGGATTTCCCAGCATGTTCATAGGGAAGATGTGGAAGAGTTGAAGGGTAATTGCTGCGTCCTGGATGAACAAATGAGCTGAGAGGATTCTACTTTCTGCTCCCTGCAAATTAACCACTGCATGGTAAGAACAACGCAAAGCGTTCCACAAATTGGCTCATCCATTTTCGAGCAAGGAGCAAACTCCATTATAGAGAACACTGTCCTTTTCCTACGCAGGGAGGACGCTCATCATAAGCAGGGACGGACGCAGCCAGCGAGCGCCCAGAGCAGCCGGTGCTCTAAGGGGGTTGCAGTCACTCAGGTCTCCAGAGCCCCCTGAAACAGCAACTGCTTTTCTTGCCAATTGACAGGTTACTGATTTGAGGCACAAACATGGTTTAAGCTACATTCCTGAGGATACAGAGCTGGCCAGGGGCAGGAGTGAGGTCCAAGCTGTCAGTGTGTCCCCAGAGCTGTGCTCATGACCTCCTACTGGCTGCTTTACAAGAGCACTAGCCAGCCTAGGTTCTGATGAAATTAGAGGCCCATGAGCTTCTTAAGAGAAGCACAAAAACAAATAGACATCTAGAATAATTACACTGCAGCACAACACTGCAGTCAGAACAAGCGACAGGAACTAGATTGTCTATGGAGAATGAAAGTGACACAGAGCCCTGGGCACACAGCCCCAAGAGCATGAAGGCTGTTCCCTACTGCTTTGTCTCTACAGCTTAGCATGGCAGGGGTGGCGGGGTGGCGGGGTGGCAGGATTTAGGCCTTGAGAAGGCCTGGGGTATTTGTGAGCATCACCTAAAGGGGTTTCTGCAGAAACTATTGTTTTTTAAGATGCTCCACAAAAAGATGCCTGTGGCTTGTGGGTTCTGGAGACTTGTTTACTGATCTACCCCTGAAGATACACAATGGCTTAAACCCCATGGAACTTTCTATCTCCCAAACTTCAGATGTCTGTGTGATTATGAAATTCTCTATAAAACTTTCTATTACATTTATTTATTTGTATATGTATGACAGTCAGAGGACAGCCTGCAGGGGTGACTTTCCTTCCAGGGATGGGTCTATAAACGCACCACAATGTATACATACGTACATACAGACACACACACACACACACACACACACACACACACACACACACACACACATTTAAAGGTAAAAGCCAGAAGAAAAGTAATAAAGTATAATTATAAATATAAAGCATATACTATAGTATATAATACTATAAAGTAAAATGATAGCATATGCCATCTTTTTTTCAAATTCAAAGGGAAGTTTCATTTCTTTCCTAAAGTTCCCAAGAAGAAAAGGTGAGGAAAGTTCAGCAGAGAAAAGTTTTGAAAACTGCTTCTCTTCCACACGTGAAGTCTCTAGCATTGCGGGCTGCTGTTTAGGGGAATCTTGCTTCAGTCCCAGCCCCACCATCCACACACCTCGCTTGCAGCTCTGGAGAGGTGGGACACTGTTTATGAGCACATATCGCTGGTGTAAACATTGCAGAGGGAGAAATGATTGGTTTCTGAGTTTATAAACTCAATTGTTTGGATAGTTTTAGATGGTCAGAATAAAGGTGGCTGAAAATGATCTCTAGCACTGAGACTAAGCGTAGACAGAGAGTAGGCTGCATCGTTTGACGGGGGTCGAGGTGGAGAATGATCTCTAGAACTGAGACTAAGCATAGACAGAGAGTAGGCTGCATCATTTGACAGGGGGCTGAGGTGCAGCAGGGACTCGGGAAGGGCTACACTAAGTGGCAGAGTGGAAACCTGAGTTCCTAGTCATTAACGAGAGCTTTGAGCAAGTACCGTGACATAATCGGATTCACAGCTTCCTTGACTCTCATAGAGGATATCCCTGCTGGCGACGTGGGGATTCTCACCTTAACTCTACTACAATGTTCTAAGAGCTAGGAGAACATAAGGTAAACAGAGTCAATACACTGTGGTGCAGACAGCCCTCTTCTGGGTATCCACAGGTGCTGCCTACACACTCTTCCCTCATACATCTCATGGAAAGAGAGCATAAAACAGAAAGGAACAAAAGGAAAGACGGCAAGATGTACAACCTGAAGAGAAGCCCTGCGCTTCAGAAAACAACAAAGCCGGGCAGTGGTGGTGCACGCCTTTAATCCCAGCACTTGGGAGGCAGAGGCAGGCGGATTTCTGAGTTCGAGGCCAGCCTGGTCTACAGAGTGAGTTCCAGGACAGCCAGAGCTACACAGAGAAACCCTGTCTCGAAAAACCAAAAAAAAAAAAAAAAAAAAAAAAAAAGAAAGAAAGAAAACAACAAGGATCCATGCCTCATGTTGACAACCCAGTGAGGATTCTTACTGCTGTTCTCAGATACTACGGAAAAAGTCTAGGCTATCTGTGGATATAGTATATTCAATAAAATAGAAAACATACCCAGCTTATTTATTGGGATGGTAAAAATGGTAGGTGGTTATATAAATCATGCCTCTTCAGTATAGTATCAGTGTGTGAAATGTTTTATATGTGCATGTATATATGGTGTATGCATGTGTGAAACGTGTGCTGTGTTACATGTGTGGAGGCCTGAGGACAATGCAGTGTCTTCCTTTACTGCTGTCCACCTTATTTTCTTATGACGAAGCTCCTCACTAGACCTGGAGCTCATGCTTCGGCTGGCCCGGCTGGTCTCGGCCCCACTGTGCTGAGCTCACAGGCAAGGGCTATTCTACCTTGCTTCTACAGGGTGCTGGGGATCCAAACTTGGGTTCTCGTGCTTGTGAAGTAGATGTACACTTTCCCCCACAGAGACATCTCCTCAGGCCTCAATATGCAGGTTCAACAACTTCTAGAAAGTGAAATAAGTATTCTTTATTTCTACGTATTTACTATACTATAACCTTGCTATACTATATAGTTTTATTTACTATATATTTACTATATTATGATTTACTATAACATAATATTCAATATTTTAAAAGTTTTAAGGAAAGGAGAAGTTTCCAAAATAAAATGGAATTCTGTCTGTATATATGTTATTTCACTTTAAGCTACATTTTCTTGTGAGTGCCAGATCATGCTTTGAAGAAATAAGAGACTTAGACTTGATCTAGTCATTCACAATGACTACCAAGTTGTTTCTATTTCAGTGAAGATTCTAAATTCACAGAAATTTAGAAACATGCTGTTTCCATAGCAGCAAAGATGTTTTACGAGTTTTTAACAAGGCTTACAGAATTATCCTTCTTGTTAGCAGTACTTTTTGTTCTTTAAAAAAAAAAAAAGTCATTTTACTCATCTCTAAATGCACTTAGTCATGTAAATTTTGAAAGGGGATAACTGTGACATTACTATAAAACTGCACATTCTTATCGTAATTCAGAATAATTCACACTTAATTTTTCATGTCAAAGATGGGCCAGACTATGGCTTTGAGATCAGACAGCAGGGATCCAATCACACGTGTTATCAGCTCAACATAAAACAAAATACAGCTGCACGATAAGTGTTTTTAGATAATCCATAAGTGATCAAGAACATACTACAATGCCGGGCATGGCAGTACACGCCTTTAATCCCAGCACTCAGGAGGCAGAAGCAGGTGGGTCTCTTTGAGTTCAAGATCAGCCTGGTCTGAAGAGCAAGTTCCAGGACAGCCAGGGCTACGCTGAGAAACCCTGTCTCGAAACAAAACAAAACAAAACCAGCTGGAGGGAGCAAGAGCGTCAATGGGCCTGACCCTCCTCCTGGTCGTCCTGGAGTTCAGACCACCAACCAAAGAATACACATCTATTGACCCATGGTTTGGACTACATATGAGGCAGAGGAATCACCTCGATGGCCATCAGGGAGAAAGGATAGGACTTTGGGCCTGAGGGTGCTAGTGGCCCCAGTAAAGGGGAATGTCAAGGTGGGAATATGGGAACGGGTGGGCGGGTAGGTGGGAGGAGGAATTCCCTCACAGAGGCGGGGAGGGGGAGGGGATAGGGGGTTTCCAAAGAGGAGATCCAGAAAAGGGGAAACATTGGAAATGTAAATAAAGTATCAAAAATAAAAAAAAAAAAAGAATAAAAAAAAAAAAAAAAGAAAGAAGTGACGGCAAAAACAAAAACAAAAACAAAACCAAAACAAAACCAGCATAACATTTAAAGTGACAAAAATTGAACTAATTAAGACTTCTATGTTGAGAATATCGCCTTTAAGTGTAAATGGAAAAGCTACAGAACACGTTTCTATATGGTACGTGTGGTGGTGTGGCAGGACATAATAGAGATTAGAACTGGAATCCTATGTTAACATGCTCAGGAAGAAGAAAGACACCTTCTGTTACATTTGTATCAATGCTTCTAATTTGTGAACATTTACTTTGCCAACATAGGGATAAATGACCCACCTGTAACTGACATGCAGCCCAGTGGTGCGATCAGAGTGATGGGGGCAAACCCATAGGCTGCAAAGTTGCCTGTCTCTCCTATGACCATCAGCAGGACGCCACTCAGCCAAAGCACACTTTTAAAGTATGGCTTTGGGTGCTCTTTCTGGGCCAAATGAAGATGAGAATATTTCTAGAAGCAAATAAGAATATAAATAGAAAACATACCATTCAATTAAAATTTGCTGTCAAATTTTATTTATTTTTGAGGCAGATCCTCACCATGTAGTCCTGGTTGGCCTGGCATTCATTATGTAGACCAAGCTGGCCTCAAATTTTCAGAGATTCCTCTGCCTCTGCCTCCTAAGTGCTAGAATTAAAGGCGTGCACAACCAAGCCCACATGCTTTGAAAGCTTAGATCTCACAAATTTACATCATAGCTTTCTAATTTATTTGCAGACTATTATGGCTTTGTTTTTGTCCCAAGGATATTAATAGTAGAAGCAGTTCTTATTTCTTGCAGTTTATAGTCTGGAGGGTCTTTTCTGTAAGAACACTGCTTTTCCCTTACCACAGCTCTAAAATATATATCGTCATTACTATCTGAAAGTGTCTTATGGAGGTAAAAAGAGGTGTTTTAGAGCACTATGCCAAAACAGCTCTTTTACAATTTAAAATAGTTCCAGATTCCAGAAGAACATTAACAAAATAAAGGCACTGAAGTATTAAAGACCATGTTTTTAGAAGGGACTCCGATGAACGAGCTGAAGCGTCTACCACAATTAATACAGCAAGTTGCAGGGAATCGTGGAGGGCAAACTCATTTACATCTGGTTTGACTATTTCTTTGTATTTAAAATATAAATACAATGTGCTTGGGGTATAGTTCAGTGGTCGAGTACCTCATGAGCCTCCACACGGCTCTGGATTTCATCCACAGCACTGCCAAACAAAGCAGACCAATGACTTTCTGAGGGGCTCATTAAGTGCATTTCCCCTAGGCTTTATGACAACTGATCATATTTCCTTATAGGACTAGTGAACTGGTCCAGATTATCTTAAAAGTAATTAAAGGTCTAGAAGAATACATGGAACATTACAAAACTCGAAGTTTACGGCTACAGCTGGAGCTCAGTGGTGGAGCACTTACCCGGTGTGCACACGGTCCTAAGTTTAATCCCTAGTACAAGAAAACAGCATCAGCAGCAACAGACGGAACAAGGAATCCCTTTCTGAGTGTAGCACAATGTTTGTGGGTCAGAAAGCAAATATTTTAGTGTGTTATAATTTGTATAAAATATGAATAAAATTAAAACACAGAGTAGAAGAAAACATTTTCAATACATACTATAACAAATGTTCAAGGAGATATTTTGATATTCAGACCTATTTTAATTCAGTAGCTTTAGAAACTATATTGGTTTGTTTCTGTTTCAAACTGACTCATTAAATGATTTACAATTTGGACTGAATTCATGGTTTGGTTTGAAGTTCATATATATTCAGTTTTTACTTTACTATCATCAGCTCTTCCAGTTTCAGTTCAGTTCCTACCACATATCCTACCTTCTTCAAGACCTGCATTCTACAGTTAGATCATAAAATAAAATTTTTTATTAATTTCTTCTGTGTTTAATGGGTGAAATTGCTGTAGAAAGGAACATGCCCTAATCTGTGACAGGTGTACGACATTCCCAGATCAAACAGTTAGAAAAGTAGTTTTACTTACCTGGATATTTAGGGAAATGCTGATAACCAGGTTTCCTAAAATGGCCAGCAGAACTCCAAAAAGGTGAATCTGTAAAAGGAAATATTTTCTTTAAGTGGCATTAGTAAGATGATTGGTGGCAGGGCGGGGGGGTGCAGAGCAGGGCAGGGTGGGGGGTAGTGCTGATGTATTTACTCATCTGCTCAGCTTTGCTTCACATACATTTGCCAAACTAACCCTGGGAATAAATACTTGATTAAAGTGAGAAGGAAACCAGATACTGGCTTTTAGAAATAACTGGGTCAAGGCCAGTGAGATGGGTCATGGGTAAGAGCCTGGGCTGCACATCCTAACACTTTGGATTTGATCCAGAAAACCCACAGGGAAAAGAGGAACCCAATTCCTGAAAGTTGACCTCTGACCTCCACACATATCCTATGTACGTACATACGTATGTATGTATGCACACAGTGCACACACACACAAACTATACACATACAAATAATGAATAAAATTTAAAAATTACTCATTAGGTCATAGTCAGGTGTGGTGGTTTATACCTGTAATCTGAGCAGGAAGGAAGCAGAGGTGGCAACCAGGCAAGGGGGCTCCAGGGCCACAGTAAGGTGCAGGCGGGAGGCTTCTAGGCCAGTACGACCTGCATAGAGAGACCTTATCTTGGAAAGGAAGCAGCTAAGTCCTTCACTAGATTTTCTAGGCATTTGTTGCCTCAGTCACTAAAGTAAACACCCATCAGGCTCTGACTTTCTTCTGACTTATCTGCTCTGTTCATTTTCTCTCCTCTTTATAAACTCAGAAGGACTGTGGTGAGAGAAAGATGACAGGACTCTAAGTCAAGGGAAAATCTGAGATGGATCTGTTATGTTTTGGTTGGGTGATCTTGACAAGTTATTTTCCTTTCCTGGCTTTGGTAAAAGGGAGGGGAAATCTTTTCCGGAACACTGTGCAGTGCCCACCAGACAAACTGCACTTCCCACCACTTCTCTGGTCACCATCTACCACCATCTACCACCGCGTTCCTCAGTGGGTGGCTGCATCACCAATGCCAGCTCTGCCAGCTTCCACACGAGCCCTCACCTGAGCTGGTCATTCAGCTGTTCACAGCACACAGCTCTGCTTCCAGTAACAGACACACCCTCAGGTGGGTGGAACATGTGTTCACAACACTGGTTTCACCTAGGTGGTATTGGTCTCCACCAGCCCTCTCCAGTCAGACTTTACCCTCCTTGCCTGCAGAGGTACAGAGCATCTCAGACCCTTCATGGTAAATGTCTTATTTCCTTTTAAATATCATCATGTGTGCCATTAGACTCTACAAGGAGAAGGCAAATTCTCCGACGTAGGAGGACCAACTCTGATGTTTCCACTGAGTACTCTAAATAATATACCCCTTAAAATTAGGAGATCAGTAAATGCTTAAAAAGTACATAACAGTTTAAATAAGAACCATAAAGTTTAAAAATGAGTTCTTCATATTGTCAAATATTTATCACACATAAGTTATGAATTATTTGATGGCTATAAATGATTCATTTGTGGGCTGCTGAGACGGCTCCATGGGCAAAGCAATTGCTGTGCAAGATGAGGGTTTGGGTTCTGACCCCAGCACCCATGGAAAAACACCCATTCAAAAAGGGGAGTCGTGTCTGTAACCCCAACACTGGAGGAGTAGAGACAGGCAGACCTAGAATTCACTGGCCAGCCAGGCGAGCCAACCAAATCAGGTAACCCCAGGTGTAGGGAGAGACCTGTCAAAAATAAAATAAATTTAAAAAGATGGAGGGTCAGGAGATGGCTCAGTGGATATAAGTGTGAACTATTCCCACTTGATGCCCTGAGTTCAATTCCTGGAGTTACATAAAATATCAGATGCAGTGGCTTATATCTGTAATTCTAGCACTCCTACCCTGAGATGAGGAGTTGGGACAGGAGAATTGATCAGATAGTGTAGAGTAAGCTACAAGGCAGAAACAACAAAAGAGAATAAGGAAGAAGGCAAACGCGTCCTTTGTCTTCCACACATGCACAGTGGCCCATGGACTTCTGCGTGCGCGCGCACACACACACACACACACACACACATACACACACACACACGCACACACACACACTGAATATAACTTCCAGCCAGCTTCAAATTCCAAAGAGGTACTTGAATTTCAAGTGAGCATCATAACCATAAGACATCCTTTTTAGATTCAAAGTGTCTTTGAATCTATTCTATTACCAAACCCAAAGTGAAATTCTGTATTTTAAAAATGAGGCAGAAAAGCTGAAAACTCATTTTACAGTTGACATATAATATGGTCTTTAATCAGTTAAGACTTTGTTCCTAACAAAAGCTCTTGGCAATCATGCTGCTCCCTATTGCTCATGGGGGAAGGCTTGTGTCACAATTCAATGCACTATTTCCATGCTTTTTAAACTTATAATCTAATGCATTTGGCAATAATTAGGAAAACAAAGAATCAAAAGAAAGTTGGCATTGAATGTATAATTATGAAAATCTTCCATAGCTATAAAAGTAAATTGCTGAAGAGAAATAATTGACTCTAAAATCCTTTAAATCATTTAATGAACCATTCAAAAGACAGCAGGGTGGGTATTTTAAAATTGGTGGCCAGATACGGCAAGGGTGCTCTGGATGTGACACCAAAATCTCATACAATAAAATACAAAATACACAGGTTGGACTCCATCAAGGTAGAAACGTGTGTGTGTGTGTGTGTGTGTGTGTGTGTGTGTGTGTGTGTGTGTGTGTGTGTGTGGTGCTGGTGACCATCCCTGCTTTGTTTTTTCATCTGCTAGGCAAGCACTCCATTAGAGCTATCTGCCTAGATGTGCATCCCCCAGACCAAAACCTTCAGTGCCTCAGGAGATTATCAACAAACTGATGAGGCAAACAACAGAACAGGAGGAAATACTTATAAATCCTTATCTGAGTAGGGCTTGATAGCCAGGGCACTGCACTAAAAACTCCTACAATTCAACAATAAGACAATAAATGGACAAGCCGTGAACAGCTCTTTCCAAAGAGGATTACAAATCAAAACCAGAACGTATACCGCTGCACACTGCTAAGATGGCTACAAATGAAAACGAGACAATAGCAAGTGTTAGCAAAAATGAGATAAATGAGAACCCACACCCTGCTGGTAAGAAGGCAAAACGATACAATTTCTTTGGAAGACACTTTGACTACTTTTCAAAAATATTAAGGTACTTCTTTCATTCCTGGACTCAAGTTTTATTTCTTTATTCAGCTTTACTTTTTCCATCTTCATTTGGATTTTTTGCTAGCTTTCCCTCTTCCTTCTTACAGCTACACATTTCCCTCCCATTTTTAGCT
Source organism: Uromys caudimaculatus (assembly GCA_028551405.1). Taxonomy (NCBI): domain Eukaryota; kingdom Metazoa; phylum Chordata; class Mammalia; order Rodentia; family Muridae; genus Uromys; species Uromys caudimaculatus. The sequence continues at coordinate 61,466,657 of CM052718.1, read as the reverse complement.
TTCTTTTCTTTTTTTCTAAAACCACAGTTTGTCATTAATTTCAATGGCTCAGTAAATATATATACACACATATGTACATGTACATATGCATCGTATATACATTCATAGAGATTAAGATACAAAGAAAACACAATAAAACATTAAAATTGGGAATCTAGCTAAAGAGTATGGAAAAGTTCGTTGTACCAGCTGGCCACTTTTCTGTAGCTTTGGGGTTTTAAACACAAGGACACAGATTTCAATAATCATATGAAGCTAACTTACACTGTTTACAGTAAAAACACTGGCAATACAGTGATAAATCAGGATGACGTAATTCTGGGAAGGATAAGCTTATGAGGGAGAACTTCCCAGGAGCTTCTGATACTGCAAGTATCTCCACTCCAGTGGGAATGCTGAATTTTCCTTTCTTTGTTTCTTTTTTTTTTTTTTTTTTTTTTTATGCTTTATTTACATTTCCAATGTTTCCCCCTTTCTAGGTCTCCTCTTTGGAAAACCCCTATTCCCTCCCCCTCCCCGCCTCTATGAGGGACTTCCACCTCCCTCCCACCCGCCCACCCATCCCCATATTCCCACCTTGACATTCCCCTTTACTGGAGCCTCTGACACCCTCAGGACCAAGGGCCTCTCCTCCCCCTGATGGCCAACAAGGCCATCCTCTGCCACATAAGTGGTCGGAACCATGGGTCCATAGATGTGTATTCTTTGGTTGGTGGTCCAAACTCCAGGACGGACGGGGGGGGGGTCAGTTGACACTGTTGCTCCCTCCATAGGGCTGCAAACGCCCTCAGCTCCTTCAGTCCTTTCTCCAACTCCTCCATTTGGGACCTCACTCTCAGTCCAGCGGTTACTGTAAAGTGAAACTTGGGTATTCTGAACGTTTGGGGTAATATCCACTTATCAGTGAGTACATACCATGTTCCTTCTTTTGTGACTGAGTTACCTCGCTCAGGATGATATTCTCAAGTTCCATCCATTTGCCTGCAAATTTCATGAAGTCATTGTTTTTAATAGCTGAGAAGTACTCCATTGTGTAAATGTACCACATTTTCTGTATCCATTCCTCTGATGAGGCACATCTGGGTTGTTTCCAGCTTCGGGCTATTATAAATATGGTTGCTATGAACATAGTGGAGCATGTGTCTTTATTACATGTTAAAGCATCTTTTGGGTATATGCCCAGGAGAGGTATAGCTGGGTCCTCAGGTAGTATTATGTCCATTTTTCTGAAGTCTGCAAAAACTGATTTCCAGAGTGGTTGTACCAACTTGCAATCCCACCAACAGTGGAGGAGTATTCCTCTTTCTCCACATCCTCGCCAGCATCTGCTGTCACCTGAGTTTTTCATCTTAGCCATTCTGACTGGTGTGAGGTGGAATCTCAGACTTGTTTTGATTTGCATTTCTCTGATGATTAAGGATGTTGAGCATTTCTTTAGGAGCTTCTCAGCCCTGTGAATTTCCTCAGTTGAGAATTCTCTGTTTAATTCTGTTCCCCATTTTTTGATGGGGTTATTTGGTTTTCTGGAGAACTAACTACAAAGAACTAACTTCTTGAGTTCTTTGTATATATTGGATATTAGCCCTCTATCAGATGTAGGATTGGTAAAGATCTTTTCCCAATCTGTTGGTTGCCATTTTGTCCTATTGACAGTGTCCTTTGCCTTATAGAAGCTTTGCAATTTCATGAGGTCCCATTTGCGATTCTTGATCTTAGAGCATAAGCCACTGGTGTTCTGTTCAGGAACTTTTCCCCTGTACCCAGATGTTCGAGAGTTTTCCCCACTTTCTCTTCTATTAGATTCAGTGTATCTGGTTTTATGTGGAGGTCCTTG
>CM052718.1:61445476-61464323 GCA_028551405.1 Uromys caudimaculatus | reverse complement strand
AAAAGGGAATGTCAAGGTGGGAATATGGGAATGGGTGGGCGGGTGGGTGGGAGGAGGAATTCCCTCACAGAGGCGGGGAGGGGGAGGGGACACGGGGTTTCCAAAGAAAAGGGGAATCATGGGAAATGTAAATAAAAATAAATAAATAAATAAAAAAAGAAAAAAAAAAGAAATTTAAATTTTCTGCAATTGTGTAAATACATTCATGACATCTGCCTTGCTGAATTTAGATGTATAGGTTGACAATTATTTCAATTATTTAAATACTTTGAAATGCTGTTTTTATCAAGATGCTGAGATGCCCTCTGTTATTCATTGCACTTTTTCTACAACTTTCTATCTATGATTTTCTGGGTGCTGCCATAGGTTATCACTAATTCTCTGAAAGCTGTTCATCTGCTTTCTGTAGTCTCTCCATCTGGAGCTCCTTTTACTATGTGCTGAATTTTTCATTCCATCCTTCTAGTTTCTCAGTATCTATCATTTTCTACCTGTTCACCACTGTGCACTGAATTCTCGGTAATTTCCTCAAATCTGTCTTCTACTTTACCCATAGAAGGATCTCAAAGGGAATGGCTATTTTAAAATTGAGTGGGATAGATATAGATTGATCGATCTATTTATCTATCTATCTATCTATCTATCTATCTATCTCCCAGTTTACATGAGGGCAAAGGTTTGTTCCAGAATTCAGATTTGAACAACTACGTAAGTCATAAGTATGCAATAAAAACCTGGGTGCTGACTTTCAGTGGCATACTATCCTCAACAAACAGGACGCACATTGGTAAAGGCAAGTGTCAGGAACCACTTTCTTGGAATACTAAGCATAAATTTATATATTAATAGTTTTCCAAGATTTTTCTGTAACTTAAATTTACTACATCCCAATTAAATTCATTCATCCACACCTAAGAATAGTGGAAACAATGTATCAATTAGTTTCCCTTCCACTGTGACAACACCTGGCAGGAGCTACTTAAAGGAGGAAGGATTTATTTTGCCTCTCAGCTCATCATGCTGGAGGAGGCATAGAGGAGGAGGCCATCATGGTGAGTGTGTGGCAGAGAACCAGACAGAACTGAAGCAGATAGGGTAGTCTAAGGGCTACCCCTCATGGCCAGACTCCACATCCCAAAGTCCTACATCTCCAAAAAGTACTACCAGTTGGAGGCTACCACACTTGGGCCTGTGGGGGTCATTTCACAGTTGAACTATAACTTAGAGTAAGTCCCCACTAGTGGTTGCCACGGTTTGATGCTGAATGTTTCCCAAATGCCATGTGCTAAATGTTTTAGTCCTCAGAATGGCAATATTTGGGGGGTGCTATTGACCTTTGGAAGGAGGGGCCTTGTGAGAAGGCCATAAGCCACTGAGGGGGTGCCTCCAGAAAGGATTATAGAGGCCTGGTTCCTCCACCCTCTCTCTTACTTTCTTGCCATGCGGTGGTGAGTTTGTTCCACCACTGCCATTAGCATCGTGCCAGAGGCCTAAAAACAATGGGTTTGCCCAACCTAGACTGGATTTTCTAAGACCATGAGCAAGAATAGTCTTTTTCTTTTATAAGCTAATTACCTCCAGTATTTTGTTAAGAGTTAAAAAGCTGACTAACACTTATATTTAGTTTTTCTGGGAGAGAGGATTCAAATTTACAATGACTTTAAAAGACCTTAAAGGTTATGCAGGAACTTGTAATAACCACCTGTAAATATCATTTAATTTTGATTAGATTAATTCTGATAAATGTGATTTAATGACGAAATACTCAGCTGCAATGGGAAATTTCATTTTCTTATTATGACTAGGTCCTGATAAAATTTTATCCAACTAAAGATGTCTAGATCATTATTTATTTGATATGTCACATGATTTCTAGTAATTAGAACTAGTGGAGTTGAGGACCCCTCACCCCCACATCCTGCTTTCCCCTGGCTCGTTTACTGAAACTAGTTATAAAGAGATCAGAGAATCAGTGAAGCAAAGTGACACAGCCTAATTCTCTCTGGCCCATGGACCCCGGGTGGCATCTGAGAGTCACTTCTCAAGGACTGCCCTGGCCCACAGAACCCAGGTGACATCTGTGAGTCACTCTCATGGATTACCCTGGCCCCCAGCACCAGGTGAGTCTGCAAGTCACTCTCGTTGACTATGCTGGTCCACGGAACCCAGGTGATGTCTGTGAGTCACTCTCGTGGACTACCCTAGCTGACCTTTTGTCTAGTCAAATCAGTGCCTCACATTTTCTTTTAAATTAGCAGAATTAAAAAAAAAATAGCAGAATTTTTGTTAATTTCAGAGAAAATAGAATAAAGCAAAGACAATCTTAGGAAAAAGGTCATTTCACATCTTAATAATGGAGTTATAAGCCTAGGCCAGAAACAAAGGAGAAAACCCTTACTTTTAACAGTGCTGTGGCCTCATTTCTGCATTTCCAAGGTGTCTTGGCAAATAGATGGTTGTAGCCATAGCAAACAATTCATTAAGAATGAATTTCAAAATATCAGCACTGATAACTATTTTATTTGAAATAACAATCTTATAGCCTACTTTTTTTTCCCTTCTTGGTGCCAGAATGTTCTTTAAATATTTCAGTGAGCTGTATTCGTGTGTTACTGACCTGTGATCCCTAAGTGGGCCGTCTGTGCAGATGGAGATAGGATGTGATAACTTAGGGATGTATAGAATTAGGAAAAGTCTTTCCCAGTCCCGACTTTGAACTCAGCCAGATTCTTGGTATTATCTTCAAAACATACTCAGAATCAGACCAATATGGAGCTAGTGTATGACTGAAAAGAACCACAGATCCAGAGCTGATTTTGAACATAGTAAGAATTATAGTCAACTCCTGATTGAAATAATGCTGCTCCCTTTCTAAGTAGTGAAGCAAGCCGGGCCTGGGCATGTGATATCCTTCTGACATCAGCGATGGGCCGCACTGAGTGATCTAGGTCAGCAAATCACTGCAGGAATGACATAAAAGACCTGTGGATAGGTAGACACCCCACCCAGCTCCAAGATAGCTAGAAGGGAAAGAAAACACTCCAGATTCTTAGAAATACACCTATACATCTGTGAGCAGTTAGGCGAAAGACTCAATGTGTGCTGCTAACTTTCAAATTGTTATCTGTATTTATGCACACAGAGAAGAACTAATTAGATAGCTCATATTGTTAACAATTAATCAATTTCACAATGTTTATTGTACTATTTCAAACTAAAATGAAAAAAACCTGCTTTGCAGGCTCAATGAAATTAAGAATATGGGTTCACTTAAAATATGAGTTTAGTGGGAGATAACAAGAAATAAAAAGGAAGCCGGTGGAACCAAGAAAAGATGTTAAGGAGAAAAATAAAATCATGGCCCAACTTCAAACCACATGTAGACACAGCTTGAGAGAACGCAGGAAGCGAAAGGAAAGCGATCAGAGAGAGAGGGGGTTGGGAGGCAGGCCTCGGATGCTACTCATAGAGCCACACATCCATTTGGGGTTTGTCAGCAACTGCTAACTATTAGGCCCTAGTTCCCCAAGAAGTCCGGAGAGCAGAGAAAGCAATAACAGCAGACATACCACACCTGTGGAGTGTGCTCAGCGTGTGCTCTCTGGAGCCCCGGGACAGAGAGCATGCAGTTTAAGTATGCCTAAGTTGCATGTGTATTCAATCCTGAGGCTGCTCTGCTTGGTGACTAAAACCAACAACATTTACCCTTTCATAATTCTAGAGTACAGAAGCCAAATTCCATTTTGTTGAGACGAAACCAAGGTGATGGGAACTCTGCTTCCCCTGGAGGCTCCAGAGGAGAATCCAGTCACTGTCTTCTCCACCTACTTCGGGGTGTTGGAATCTGGCTGCGCTCACACTGTTTTCTTCTCCTCTGTGTCCATCTCCCTGTGCCTTCCTATTGAAAGGACATTTGGGGCCCACCTGGATGATTTAGGATAGTCTCTCCATTTCAAGAGCTTTTCCCTAATTAATTACATGTGCAATCTTTTTATGACACGAAGGAGACAGAGTTTGCAGCTGATGCAGGGATCAGGATATGGGTTCCTTTAGGGGTTATTATTCAGCCTAGCTCACTAGGGTATGTTCCTCCTTGGAAAGGGCAGAGCAGGCACAGGGTCACAAAGTCACCAAGGGCCTTGCAAAGGAGATTCATAGCACAGGGGACTGGAGAAGCAGGCAGGAGTCTTGTTTCCCATGGATCTACAGAAAGGACTCTAAACTACACAAGACCAGGCCCAGGGGTAGTTCTAGAGAACTCTCTCATCTTTCCAGATTTTCATCTCCACAGAAACGCCCAGATTATCTGCTTAAAAGGAGGAAGGGCTTGTTTTCCTCACAGCTTCAGAGGTTCTAGCCATGGTCACTTGGGACCTTGCTTTTGGGGCCTGTTGAAACACAACACATCATGGCAGGAGCACGTGGTGGAAGAGACCTGTTTATGTCCTGGCTTCCATGAATCAAAGAGAGAAGAAGAAAGGCCTGGGCCCCAATATCTCAACTGAAGGCATGCCCCCAACACAACCTAACTTTTGTTCACTAGGCCCCACCTGTTACAGGTCCCATCAGTTTCCCATAGGACCACAGGCTAGGGACCAAACCTTCAACACATGAGCCTCCAGGAACGTGTGAAATCCAAACTATCAGAAGTCTAGAAGATAGATGGTGGGTAAGAGACCAGGGGATACAAGACTAACTTGGAGGCAGCTTTCAGGGCTCTAAGCAAGAAACAGGAGCAATGAGAAGATTAACTGCAACAGGGTCACACAGAAACTATATCCATAGTAGCAAATACCACAACGATCTGGAATTTGTGGCGTTTTAGGTTACTGCAGGGATTAGACTGTTCTTCCTATTAACCTCCTTGACTCTTGAGATAATGGAGTTGTCAGTAGTACTGATCTGAAACAGGGCTAAAACTATGATCTCATATGTGAGGAGGAAGAGAAAACTTATGTCAGACATAGAATTTTAATTTGTTATCTTACTTATTGTATGCCATAGATGTTTGCTATATGCTATAGGGTTCTTACATTCCTATTCTAAGTAAGTCTCATGATGTTGGATCCAATCTGGTGCTTACAAGCATCATCAGAAAGGTCAGTGTTACACTGTATCACTGCTACATACAGTTCTGTGCCAGTTTCTAATCAGCCTTAAAGCCTCTGCGGACAACCCCAACATACTGCATTACCATATGATTAAGAACTATTACATTTTGTCTTTTACTAGAGAACACATTTATTCCCACAATTGTACATTCCTCATTAATTAACAAACAACCCCCACCCTAGCAACTCAGTTAAGGATAAGCTTTAGTTTTATAAGAATGTCATCAGGGTTTTCACTTCTGAGAAACCGAAGTTTCAGGAGAACAAAAAAATAAATGGATAAAGGAGTATATTTAGTAACTTATCAGCAGGAGGGAGGGACGGAGGAACGGGGAGAAAGAGAGAGAGAGAGAGAGAGAGAGAGAGAGAGAGAGAGAGAGAGAGAGAGAGAGAGAGAGGTGAGAAAAGGCAGATTCAAGTTCAGAAAACCTTAAACTGGGCTCTAAACTTCTAAACTCTTGGCAAAGAATCAGGACTACAGGCCTAGCCCAGGTGTGGGATGGAACAACTACACTAAAGCTGAATGCTGCGGGCCTTCTTGGCTGCAGGGCCTTCCTCTATGCTTGCCTGGGTTTCCAGACCACATGTTTCTTTGTGGAACAATGTCTGCCTTGAATTGTAGCAGCAGTTTGACACAGCTTTCCCTGAACATGGAACTCTATGACTCTGTGAGATGCTGGCCACAGGGGAGCTTCTGCCTGAGTTTGGGAAGGGTGCATGGTGTTGCCTCGCACTGTCTGATCTCTGCCAGTGCCTCAGGAGGCACTGGCATCCGTTAGATAAAATCTTTCCAAAGCTAAGGTGGGAACCAAGCTTAAGTTTTCTATATGCCTTTTACATTGTGGTAAGGGCGCTTGCTGCCGCTAAAAGGCCAGTGCTCAATGCCAGAATAATTTCTCCTTTTCTAGCAAACTTCTTCTATCCCACTGGGCCAGTAGCCATGTCATAACAAACCTCATAGTCACCACGCATGTGATACCCATAGTATACTTATTAATGATAACTGTTAAGTGGCTCAAAAGACTTGTAAATGGCCCTGCATGTAAATCACAGATATTCTCATGAACGTGGCAGCTGCTGAAAACGTGGTCTGTGTTTGAATCTGACCCACAAGGAACTATTCATTTCCCCACCACTATCATTCAGGCGGCCGGGGCCAAAGGTGTCTAATAATATTTCCTTTCTGTTCCCACTCACTGACTCATTGTCACATACAGTACTGGGTTAGTTCCGGAAGTTTCATATAACTAGTCACTTACAGAATACAAACGAAGATCACTCCTTCAAATGCTGTTCAGGTACTTTTAACCGTTTTATTGTGAATTTACAATTTCTACAAATAATGTTACGATTTGCGGATGGAGAGTTGAGTGCTTAAGGAAGGCAGACTGACATCTCTCATTTCACATGCCTATCAGCCTAACACTAAGGAAATTTGAAATTTACTTTTTGCTATTTCAATGTTCAGTACATTATTAGCTATATTCACCCCTGTGTAACAAGTTCAAAAATCCAACCCTCTTCCTCTTGAGACTGTATGTTTTGGCCACCATCACCCTGGTCCTTCTACCTCCCAGGTCATCCAAATCTGCATTGTGCTTTCTGCATTAGGAGTTCGGTTGTTTTATATTCCACACATAAGTGAGAACATGTGTTATTTGTCTTTCTATGGCTGTCTTATTTCACTGAGCATAATGTTCTCTAATTCCATGTTGTTGAAAGTGACAGAATTTCTTTCCCTTTTAAGGCTTACTAGTATCCAACTGTTTATTTTTACCACATTTACTTTACCTAGTCATCTGTCAGTGAATATGTGTGCTGGCTGCCTGACTTGGCTGTTGTGACTAATGTCACACCAGCGTGAGAGGCAGTGCGGGTGTCTACCTCTCTACCACACTGGTTCAGCCAGAATACCGAGACCTGAGATGGGTGAACCATGTGGCAATGCTATTTTCGGAGGTTTTCCCCTGGGGTGTGGTGATAATTTCCTAAGTATTTCTAAAGCATTTATATTCTTTCTTTCTGTCTCCCTCCCTTTCCTCTCCCACATACAAGTTCAAACATGTCACAGAAGCACAGCTATATTTCAAGAACACACTACATGTCTTCTGACTTTTCTGTTCCTGTCTACCCTATGCTGTTGAAAAGGGCTCTCTGTTTGTAGTTTTTCCTGGGTGCACTGATCATTTAAATTGGGCACCCATTGTTGACTGGCTTACATAACTTCTCTCATTAATTTTTTCAGAAAAGACATGAGGCTTTTCTAAAATGTATTTGGCAGGAAGGAGATCATTCTAGAACTCAGACATAGCCTGGAGATGTTCTAGTAAAGATGATTGTTAGAAATGAATCCTACAGTCTAAGCTTCTCAGAGATTACCTCTTGGGTACCAGCCATACGGACAAGGACACTACACGGGGAACAATACTCATGGTGAGCTAGAATACAGGAAGGAAAGATATGAACGAACTGAGCTGTACATTAGCCCAAAGGTTGCTCATGCAGACAGGTCCCAGAAGTCTTGTACCCATCATGTGGAACATCTCTCAGACCATTCAATATCTTCTCTTGGTTACAGGATCTCTGCTTCTTGGAGAACCCAGACTTCCCAAGGAGACGAATGTATTTCAGGCCTAGCACCTCTGGCTGTGCCTATTGGGAATTTTCTATGTTTGTGGCATTTTACTACTCAATATGTATTATTTTATTCTTATAACATCCATGTAGGGTATGCACACCATCATCATTTCAGTAGAGAATGCCAAGAAAAAGGGACATGAAGAAGCCACCACTATACCCAGCTAAGAGGCTATGCTTTAGAAACTCCCCAAACCAATCATGCTCTACACAGCTACAAAAGAACAGCTTCAGGAATGCCATCCCTACAGGATGTGCTCCCAGAGCCACAAAGGTTTTAGAAAGAAATGAGCAATACCCTCCCTCCTGTCAAAAAAAAAAAAAAAAAAAAAAAAAAAAAAAAAAAAATCAAAAACCAAAAAAACCAATCAAACAACAACAACAACAACAATAACAGCAACACACTGCCCTGGCTTTGCAGCAATCACATTTTGGCTCTTCCTGGTAGGGTAGGTGTGTATCCTAGCATTTAAATGCTGTCTTTCCCCACTCTTTTATATTTTACTTCTATTTTAATCAACATCTCCTCCCCCTTCCTTCCACTTATAAAAATGTTTTTTAAAGAAAGGAAGACATATAAATCTGTAACTTAGCCAAGTTTCCTACAGCCTAGATTGGGCAGTTAGGCAATGCAAATATTATAATTAGTTCATGTGAGCTGAGCCATGGGAGGGTGTCAGGTGAACTTCAATGCAAACATCTGGTCTGCAAGTTCACAAGAGCATTAAGTCTCTAACAAAAAGTCCTTCCTTTTCTTTTTTTCCTTTTTTTAAAAAAACAAAAACAAAAAACTTCAAAAAAATTGTTTGATGGTTTGTATATTTACTGCTAAAAATGTCTGATAAAGGAAAATGCCATATTAGATGTATAAAATAGGCTTAAAATTAGTAAGTATAAACCAAACAAAATCTAAAAGCAAAAGATTTTTATGAAAATGACCAGCTGTTTCTACCCAGGCTTTTGAGTATTTGAAAAATTATCATTTTCTTTCTTCTGGAGGGTATGCAGCCACTGGTAGAGAAGAAATGGATGCTAGCAAAGCTACATCAAGGAGGGCAATGCAAAACTCACTGCAGGCTTTCGGAAGCACAGTGAGACAAGCCATGCTCATTTCTCCCTTTGCGTTTACTCTTAACACCAAATTCTTTTCAAGCTTCATTTCTAGCAATGGCCTTTAAGTCATGGACTAAAAATAGCTTTGCTGCTGAGCCTACATGCTTGTTGTACAATCTTGGACCAAGTTATTCAACATAAGGTCACTTACATGAGCAGTGAGGATAACGTGTATCTCAGGAGTTTGTTGTGGAGCTCAATGGAGATAACAGCTACAAAGTGTCACAGAATAAATACATAACAAATGTCAGGCTCTCCACTTTGCCTCTTTCTTGCCAAGTTGTATCAATTTCCTTTGAATATGTTGAATTTAAAAAATCCAAGCAATTGCAAATTTAAACTTCAAATAAAGGGCATTAAAAATTCTGAATTTTCATCTCTTCCTCTGCAGAATAACCCTTATAACCATGTCCTTGTGAATCTCAGCAATCTATAAGTGTTAGGACCTCAGATCAAAACCCTCCTTTGCTGAAGTTCCCATCTTCCCTCCTTTCCTGTTCTCTCCTTCGTCTCTTTTTTTTTTCACTTCTTTTATTTTTATTTTTATTTTTTGATACTTTATTTACATTTCCAATGTTTCCCCCTTTCTAGGTCTCCTCTTTGGAAACCCCCTATCCCCTCCCCCACCCCCGCCTCTATGAGGGTATTCCACCTCCCTCAGCAAAGTGGCCGGATACAAAATTAACTCAAACAAATCAGTAGCCTTCCTATACTCGAAGGATAAACAGACTGAGAAAGAAATTAGGGAAATGACACCCTTCACAATTGTCACAAACAATATAAAGTATCTTGGTGTGACTCTAACCAAACAAGTGAAAGATCTGTACGACAAGAACTTCAAGTCTCTGAAGAAAGAAATGGAAGAAGACCTCAGAAGATGGAAAGCTCTCCCATGCTCATGGATCGGAAGGATTAATATAGTAAAAATGGCCATCCTGCCAAAAGCAATCTATAGATTCAATGCAATCCCCATCAAAATTCCAACTCAATTCTTCATAGACTTAGAAAGAGCAATTCTCAAATTCATTTGAAACAACAAAAAACCCAGGATAGCAAAAACTATTCTCAACAATAAAAGAACTTCTGGGGAAACCAGCATCCCTGACCTCACTCAAGCTGTACTACAGAGCAGTAGTGATTAAAACTGCATGGTATTGCTACAGTGACAGGCAGGTAGATCAATGGAATAGAATTGAAGACCCAGAAATGAACCCACACACCTATGGTCCTTCATCTTTCTATGATGGTTTTTTTATTCAACACACAGTAGGAGCGAATCTGAAGATCCTAAACCCAATCATAGCAGCAAGGAAATTGTGGCTCCAGGCAATGAAGTGATTCACGAAAGTGTAATCAGCTAGCTAACAACCGTCAACAGGCCCAATCACTGGCTGGAAAGCAGACTTTTAGAGTTGTCAGGAGCTGAAAGAAGGGGAGAACAAAAGGAGGGGCCAAGGTGGGGGGTTCACTGTGATCCTATGGGGGAAAATACTAGAACCTGGGTTTGTTTTTTCATTTTTGTTGCATGTATAATTTATGTGTGGCGTGCTTTTATATGTGCAAGTGGTGTGTGTGTGTGTGTGTGTGTGTGTGTGTGTGTGTGTGTGTGTGTGTGTGTGTGTGTGTGATATGCATGTGAAGGCCAGAGGTTGATGTTGTGTGTCTTTCTTGATCACTTTCGACCTTATATATGGATTCTTGGTGTCTTGCTCAAGCCTAGAACTTGCTAGTTTAGCTAGTCCCCCTATCCTGCTTGCTCTGGAGAATCTTAGATTTCAGAGTGCTGGAATTACAGGAGGTCACGATAACCTGGGTCCCCAGCCTTTAGTCCTCCTGGTTGTAAGGCAACTGTCCTACCTATCACATCTCCTCAGGCCTGAATACGAGCCTCTAATGTCTGACATGATGGAAACTTGAAATTGTATAGCTAATTTCATTTTTAAAATGTATTCCTTAAAACACAACCTTGATTCCCAATTTAAAATGATAACACGTCACCATTTAAATGGTGCCACTATGTTTTAGGAATGTGATAGTCCAGACAATTCAACAAATGTCTTCAAAGCTTATCTCAAAAAGCCAGGAGCTTTTTATGATGGAAGATGAATTCTGCCCTAAACTTTAAAAAAGAAAATCTGAATCATACCCTCAAATAAAGGGACTTCCTTAAGGCTGTCAGGCCTGACCTTTGATAAACCTTTGGTTTTTATCTGACTAAGGAAAGGGAGGTGTGTATATCTGCATGAGAAGCGTGTGTTTTAAATAGGACTGGTAGATAATAACATCACACTGTGATATGGCGTCAATCTTTAAAACCATTTCACTCTAACTTTTTAAACGTATGTGTGTATGTGTGAAACTGCATGAATATATGCACTGTATGCATTCAGGAGCCCATAAAGTTATAGGCAGGAGGTTATGAGCCATCCTGTGGGTGCTGGGAACTGAACCCATGTCCTCTGCAAGAGCAGCAAATGCTCTTAACTGCTGAGTCATCTCTCTAGTCCCAGCTAATCTCATCTTTAAATGATGGCAATATATTAAGCACTTTAAAACTTCTCTGAAGGTCGACCATGAAACATCCTATCTATGCGACAGATTTAGTCCACATCTGGCAAGTTTCAAGCCTCTACCTCCTGTTATGTCCTAATTTAGATTTTTAAAAGAGTTTTTATGGATTCGTTGTGAATTTTGCATCATGCACCCCCAGTCCCATTCAACTCCCTGTCCCCACATATCTGCCCTTTGTCCTGGCAACCCCCCCCAAGGTAAAAAATAAACACACAACAACAACAATAAAAACCAACGCATAGAAAACATCTCATCGTGGAAGCTGTAGTGTGTCACTGTATGTCCAAACTCTGGGGTAGTTTGAATATGTTTGGCCCAGGGAGTGGCACTATTTGTTGGTGTGGCCTTGTTGGAGTAGGTGTGTCACTGTGGGCGTGGGCTTTAAGACTCTTGTCCTAGCTGCCTGGAAGTCAGTATTCTGCTAGCAGCCTTCAGAACAAAAGGTAGAAAGAATTCTCAGCTCTTCCAGCGCCATGCCTCCCTAGACCCTGCCATGCTTCCTGCCATAAAGATAATGGACTGAACCTCTGAACTTGTAAGCCAGCCCCAATTGAATGTCCTTTATGAGTTGCCTTGGTCACAGTGTCTCTTCACAGCAATGAAACCCTAACGAAGACACCATGTGTCCAAATCTTCACTTGCAAATATTCACTGCAATGAGTGCAGTGAGTCACTGGTCTGCTTTAAGATCTCTGGTTTCTGTGACATTATCAAGATTGGAGCTTCATTGGACCTCCTCCCAGTTATCCTGTTGTTGCCCTGTATCATGGAGATCCTGCAGCACTGGATCAGCAGGACTAGCCCTTTCAAGTGTCCCAACCATTTGCTGATGATTTTTGGGGTGAGCCAACTCAGAGACCTGGATCTGGGCCTGAGTGGTAGCTGCACTGGTCACCCCACTGGCTCTCCCTTATCCACACCACAAGGGCAAGCTCCCCAGCTCTGTTCTGGCTAGGCCACCCAATGCCTCCATCAGCAGTAGGCTCTCCCACTCCATGACCCCAGGACAGCTCTCCCAACTGCTGCAGGTGGTAAGGGGCAAAGGGGGGCATCATGCCCATAGCAATGTCACCTTACAGCAGAGGAGTGGCAGGGCCAGCTCTTCCACGCTTTCACCCTTGGGGCTGGCTCACCTACATCGCCTCAACCAGGGCCAGGCCTACTGTGCTGTCCAGGCGAGGTGCAGGGTCTGCTTCCCAAGTGCTGCCACCAGTGAGAGGTAAGGCCAGCTCTACAGGGCACAGAAACCAGTGAGGGGCAGGGCCAGTTCTGCACAGCTCCTGGATATCCACATGGTTCTAGGCAGCTGCTCTGACCAGGGACGTCCTCATGTTCTCTAGTGGAAATATGAGACTTGGACATCAGCACAGATCCCTGCTGCATATAGACTCAGACTCAGACATGGACCTCAGCAGCAGCTCAGGCTGGGACCTCACCATGGCCCCAAGTGGCAGGGCTAGCCACTCACAACGGGCTTCTCCTCTCCACCCTGGAGTCTCCAGTTCCATCTCTCTTCATAATGTTCAAGCTGCTCCACTTCTCTCTCTCTCCCATCTGTCCACCACATACTTGCACATTGTGGTGGCTCCCACTGCACACTGGCCACATGGCTGGTAGGCCCCAGGGTAACATGGCATGGAGTGGCAGCATGCGAGTGCCTATGGCCCGCCTGTGCTGTTTGCTGGAGGAAGGTCTGTGGGTGGCATGGTGGTCTGTAGGTCTCTGTCTATCTTCCTCCTCCTGCGCTGTGCTGCCTGGGTTTGATTTGATTTGATTTTCATGAGTCCCAGGCATAAAAGAGCTTTGGACACCAAGCCAGGCATCAAGCTAGGATGCCCCCGACTGACATAAGAACACCACCACCACCACCACCCTGTCTCTTTGCCCCTTGCCAGGGTGGCACTTTTTGTTGTTGTTGTTGTTAATTTGTTTTGACTTTTGGACTGCTGACCCAAACCTTCAATGGCTCCTGATTGTCTGATAGATAGAACTAACTTCCTTACTCTTCCTTTAAGGCACTCTGGGACCAGATCCAAGGACCTAGGCCCTATTCCCACCTTACAATCTCCATTTTCCCTAACTACCACATCCACCATTGGACCAGACTTTAGGCATGGAAATTTCTAGAAAGCAGAGCTGTGCCTTGTCATCAGGGTTTCCCTTTCCTAAACATACTGAATGCCTTAACATACTTATCATAAAGCCCCATCCATCCTTAAGTGTCCAGCTGAATCCCTGACCTGATGTCCAGCTGAAAGCTACCTGGCTGTGGACTTCCACAGGCTTTTATATCACTCACATGATACCAATGCCCCGTTTTGGAGTTACAGACATCTTCCTAGTCACCTAATAACATTCCTGAAAGAAAGATTTGGGTCTCAGACCACACTGTATATTTCCACAGTGCTTAGGAACATTAATTAGCCTTTTGTCATGAAAACGTGTGGACGTGACGTTACCATGCAGGCAGAACTCTGTCACACCTAACCTTCCGTAACAGCTCCGCACCTTTCCAAGTGGGACAGGATCTCAATGCAAACTGTAGTGGTTTCTTAGACACTGGCCCGGGTTATTACTATCTGCTCTGAGACTTTCTGCTCCAGGCATTCTTACATCTCTCAGACAGCACTGCTTCTACATGGCCACTGTTACATGAAAGCTCTTTGAGGGCATCAGGACTTTTCAATGGAGGAAGCCTACTTGATAAGACCTGGCCATCACTTGATAAGTGATGGCAATCACTGTAAAAACACAGAGAGCTAGATGAGTAGGCACCACCAAGAAGCTGTACAAGCATTTCAGATGTGACAGAACTGAGGGAAACAGCAAGAAACCAGTTGCTCCCAGTACCAGCCATGACTGTGGCGCTTGGGAACTCAGACCTCATACTTGGTTATTCTGGAGCTCTCTTAAGTCAATGTCAGAAAGAAAAAGCTAGATTCCGTTTATTTTTACTGTCCTGGACAGTACTAGTGGCACTTGACAAAATGTTTGTTGAATTGATTTTAAAATTCAATTTGTACTTTTCCTTGAAACAAAAGTAGGTGTCCTTTCAGCAGCAGCAAAAGGCTAAAATACCATGGCTTATAAGATGGCCTAACTCTGCAGTGATGAGAAGCTATCATAGTTGACTTTATCTCAGCCAACAGCAGCTAAGGTGTCAGTTTAGGAGTTCCAGTTAGCATCTTCTGGACACACTCTCCTGGTGTACAACTGTGTACTATAAAGGGCAAGTTAAGCCTTGCAAACATTTATGTCACATGATAATCTGTGCTTGGGAGAGCCAAGACAATCAAGAATTCCAGGAAATGTTAAAGAAAACCAATGACTGCATAAGTTCTCTAGTGAAAACAATGCTTTCTTGTTTTGGATGATGCCATAGTGGGTCGCATCTACTAACTCCCTAATATTTTACCAAGAGCAGACCATTCATTCTTAAATTTTTATTGGAAATGTGTCTACTACAAGCATAACATATACTAAGTAAATCTTGATGAACAGAAAATATGTTCTTTGTAATTCCACAGTGGAAGCAAGGAGAAATGGGCTCAGTGTCTGAGCAATGCCTCTCCCCCATTTTGTTATCTTTTGTGACATAACAGACTTTTAAAGCAATAATCTTTCCTGTGTTGAAAATTAGTAAGGTGGGCTAAGCTTATTTATTCTTTATACAAATCACCTCCAAGTTTAGAAAGGAACATTCAAGATACTTTTCAAACAGAAAAGGGATCTAATCCTTTGATTAGTGGTTAGAATCTCCCACTTAGGACAATAGTATGGATGTATTCTGGCAAAGGAAAAATATCTGTGGCTTTGTTCATGCACAAGAACAAAGTAACAGCTTTGGAAAACTAGAGCAAGCCTGAAGCTACCACATCAAAGCTCACTTGCCCCACTTGGAGGAATATAAACGCTAGAGGTAGGTAGGGCCGGGTAGAGAGAGCTTTGCTCCTCTCCCTGATCTTGGGGTGGGACACCTCCAACCCTCTTTGATGCTCTTAAATTATTATTGCCAGCATAAACCCGTGTTTATTGAACTGACAATGTTTTCCCAAAGGGCAAGCAATGAAGAACTGTATCAGGGAAGGTTGATGCTGAGATTGCTGAGACCTTGGAGACACAACTGCACAGAATTGACATTGGGAGCCCCTTAAAGAGTTTCTGCTTCTGAGAAGGGTGTCACTTTTTTTTTTTTTTTTTTTTTTTTTTTGTAACTGTGAAAGGAAACTGGGGTGAAAATACGTGGAAATCCACCCCCACAGCCCTCAGATCCTTGCAGGAGGGGAGGAAAGCTGGGGGAGGTGAAGTCCTTGAGGATCCAATGGCCCAAGAATGAGGCTAGGGAGCAGCCTGGGGGGTCTGCTGCTCTGCCGAGGGGGGTGGAGTGGGTAACCGAGTGTCGGCGTCACGTCTCGGTTCTGCCCTCTCGCTCGGTCGCGCGCACCGAGGCCTGGAGCCTCAGCAGGGCCTACGTGGAGCTGGCGGGCGGCGCGCCGTAGTGCGCGGGCTGCCTTACCTGGTTTCTGCGATACCAGGCGCTCGACAGCGAGCCGTTGCCCGGGCCTGGCGCCCAGTACGTGAAGTTCCGAGACAGCTCGTCTAGGACGGCCGAGGCGTCGTCCTCGGGGCCCGTGGGCGCCGCCGCCGCCATGAGGACTGGCTCCGCGCGCTGGGACTGGAGCGCGGCCCTCTCCGCCCGCCCAGCCGTCCTCCTGCTGCCGCAGCCACTTCCTGCCCGGCGACAGGGCGACTGGCACCTGGCTCCCGGCAGCAGGCAGGTGCGGTCCGGGCCGGCCTAGCTGCCGCCGCTCCCTCCTGGGCCTGGGTGCCTACACCTGTCAGCGCAGGAATGACATCATCTCCTTTGCCTCTGGGATCTACTGTGCACATAGCAAATGTTTGTCCAAGTGCAGGGAGAAAAGGAGCTATCGGTTAATCTAAAGAGTGACCGTCACCCTCGGCAATTCCAGTTCTCGCGTGTAAAAGGTTTAAAATGGTCCACATATGGGAAAAAAAAAGTCATAATCTCCCTCTCCCCAATATTGTGCTCAGTGTGGGAATTAAGAGGGCAGCCAGAGACTGATCATTAGGAACATCTTCGAAGAATAGAGAAGGGATATCCTATGGCAAGGAATGAGCTGTCAGATAGGTTCACAAAGAATCGCTGAAAAGTTGTCAGCTGCTGCATATGATGATTTAAGTTGGAACAGAAATGCTATGAACAACCTTAAGAACTCATACTAGATATTCTAGTCTGACCTGTTTTAAATTCTGTTTCACTACAAATGATCTTTGCCGCGTCTATCACTTTGAACATTCTGTGATTTTTGTGCTATTACGTGAAGTGTCTGCATTGGGAATTTGTTTTCAGGACACTGAGACTCTTTAAGCTATGCACTTTAGCTTCCACGACTTCGAAAGATAGGGGAGAGAGGAACAGAAGACAGGAAGACAGGAGAGGAGGGGAGGGGAGGGGAGGGGAGGGAGGGGAGGGGAGGGGAGGGGAGAGGAGAGGAGAGGGATGGTAGTAGGGAGGGAGGGAGACGGACTTGAGAGAAGGCTGTGATGGTTTCTTAGGGGACATATATGAAGGAGAGAAGAAAGTATGAATAAGTCGTTTCAGATGCAGCAAAAACAAGGCAAGTAATCCTGACAGTTGTGTCGTTTCTTGCTTGAGTAAACAAAATGTTGAGTCAACAATTAATAATTGTAGCTAACTATGCTCAATTTAAAGAAATTGATTTATTTCAAGTAAATACCCCAAAGAAAATAGCTATTTGCTATATATATTTCATTATTTTCATAAGTATATGGTGCTACAAATTGAACTCATTGCCTTTGGAGGTTGAGCAATCACCACACCCCTTCTATGCTGATTCTATGACAACACTTCCATTCCTCAGCTCTGCCATGCCTGGTATCCACCCACCCTTTAATAGAAAATGTTTTTCCAGAATCTCCAACCTCCACAACCGGCATCGTTTCCTTCTTTGACCCCATTGGCTGGGAATGTGTCACATGCCTGACTTTACCTGCCAGAGATTCTTGGGCATTTCCGTCCTGGGGAGTAAGATGGGAGCTCTTCCAGAAAGAGAAGGACAAGGATGGATGGGGTGGGGTGGCAAAGGGGAACTAGCAGAGCTTGGCACAATCACTCCCGAGTATTTTCTGTCAGCCAGATTGTAAGTAGGCATGCAGGCAGGCTCTAACAAGCAAAATACTAAATAGATCGACCTGCCCCATCGACCGTGACGTTCACAGGTTTGCGCCTGCTCTGTGAGACCTTTATGATCAGGCCCCCATAATCCTCTGCATACAACTCATGCCCTTTTATTTCTTAACTTAGAAAATCAGTTTTGATTTTTTTACATTTGTATAAAACCTTTGGAGAAAGAAAGCACTTGGATGGAGAAATACATGACGTGCTGTTGGTTAGTCGATCGATGGGTTCCAAGATGCGGCTGCCATCACTGCGGCTGCCCTAGTGTGTGTGGGTGGTTGAAACAAGCAATTCGTGACCAGAGTTCCTTCCCACGGGGTTCACAGGAGGCAGCAGGGATGCGTGTGAACTATTTTGGTCCCAGTCCTGTAGGTGGAGCTTCGGAGACTTCCTGCTTTTGATGGCCTCTGCCTCTGGCAGGGCTTCTTGGGGGTGAGGCAGATTTCTTTTCACCTGACTTGATCAGCCTCCCAGTTCTTAGTGCTACAATCTAAGAGCCGACTTCCTATTAATTCTAGTGCCAAGCCATTTGAAGCTGGGCTTCACTTAGCACTTGAGGAATGGCTTACATTTGGTCCTCCTTATTTGGGATCATTTAATTGCAGAATTAGTAAAACTTTAAGCTTTAGCAAGACACAATTAACATTAGTGGGTTTTTTTGTTGTTGTTGTTGTTTAACAATGAGCATCTCAGAAATGATAAGTGGAGGGTCCAAGGTAAAGATCAGTTCCAGTGTCTCACTTCCTATATGCAAGTGAACTACAGATTGGAGAGTTTAAAGAGAACCGCAGAACTTTACCTTATTGCTTGCTGTGTGGCTTTGACGCAGTAATTTCATTTCTCTGAGCTTTTCAGTCTTTTACATAAAAGGGAGACAATGAGGGACAGGAGAGATGGCTCAGTGGTTAAGAGCACAGCTTGCACTTCCAGAGGACCCAGGTTTGATTCCCATTGACCAGTTCTAATGACAGCTAACAACCATCTGTAACTCCAGTCCCAGGGAATCTGAAGCCCTCTTTTGGTCCCCTAGAGCAACACATGTACATGGTACATAGATAGACATACATATAGGCAAAACACCAATACATATAAAATAAAAATAAATAAAATTGCAAAAACAATTTACTTTTTTACTTCCTTTACATCCCACTCACTGCCCATCTCCCAGTCGCTCCCTCCCACTTTCCTTTCCCCC
>CM052718.1:61430761-61444976 GCA_028551405.1 Uromys caudimaculatus | reverse complement strand
AGGGAAGTTTTCTTCTATAATTTTGTTGAAGATATTTACTGGCCCTTTAAGTTGGGAATCTTCTCTCTTCTATATCTATTATCCTTAGGTTTGGTCTTCTCATTGTGTCCTGGATTTCCTGGATGTTTTGGGTTAGGAGCTTTTTGCATTTTGCATTTTCTTTGACTGTTGTGTCAATGTTTTCTTTCTTTCTTTTTTCTTTTTTTTTGAGGCAGGGTTTCTCTGTGTAGCCCTGGCTGTCCTGGAACTCACTCTGTAGACCAGGCTGGCCTTGAACTCAGAAATCTGCCTGCCTCTGCCTCCCAATGGTATCTTCTGCACTCTCTTCTATCTCTTGTATTCTGTTGGTGATGCTTGCATCTATGACTCCTGATCTCTTTCCTAGGGTTTCTATCTCCAGGGTTGTCTCCCCGTGTGATTTCTTTATTGTTTCTATTTCCATTTTTAGATCCCGGATGGTTTTGTTCATTTCCTTTGCCTGTTTGATTGTGTTTTCCTGTATTTTCTCTTTAAGGGCTTCTAGTTGTTTACTTATGTTCTCTTGTATTTCTTTGGGGAGTTATTTATTTCCTTCTTAAAGTCTTCTATCATTATCATGAGAAGTGATTTTAAATCTGAGTCTTGCTTTTCTGGTGTGTTGGGGTATCCAGGGCTCGCTGTGGTGGGAGAGCTGGTTTTTGATGATGCCAAGTTGCCTTAGTTTCTGTTCCTTATATTCTTGCCTTTGCTTTTTGCCATCTGGTTATCTCTGGTGTTAACTTGTTTTGCTCTCTCTGACTGTGGCTTGTCCCTCCTGCAGGCCTTTCCATCAGTACTCCTTGGAGACCAGCTTTCTCTGAGAGGAATTTGGGTTTGGAGAGCTGTGGTACAGGGTTAGCTCTGGGGTACAGACAGAAACCAGAAGGATCCTGTCCCCAGCTGTTCCTTGATTCCTGTGTCCTGATGGCTCTGCGAGGGTCCCTCTTGATTGAGGAATTTGAACAGAAGTGGTGGTCTTCCTGTGGTCAAAGGTGTGTCGGCACTCCTGGGTGACCAGCTCTCTCCTGGCACTGAGTATGGAGCCCTGTGTCATGGGATCAGCTCCCCAGCCTCAGAAAGAAACCGGAAGAACACTCCTCAGTCCCTGTGTCCTGAGGGTTCTGGATGGGTCTCTCTGAGCAGAGGCACTGGCCTTACCCCTGATCATAGGCTTGTCCACACTCCTGGGAAGGTAGATCTTTCCCTGGGCTATTTGGGTATGGAGCAGTGTGGCACAGACCACAGTTGTAAACTGGAAGGCTCCTCCTGTCCCAGGCTGTTCCTCTGTCCCAGTGTTCTACAGATTATGGGTAGGTCCTGCTGAGTTGTGGTGTCCTCTTACCTCCACTCACAGGCTTGTCCATACTCCCTGGATGCTAGCCTTCTCCCTGCACTATTTGGTTATGGAGCTCTATGGCACAGACTACGGTCCCGGGCTGCAGAAGGAGACCGGAAAGCTGCTGTCCCAGGATGCTTGTACGTTCCTGTGTCCTGGATGTTCTGGGCAGGTCCCTCTGAGCAGTTGTACTGGCCTTACCTCCTGATCACAGACTTGTCCACACTCCTGGGAGGGTAACTCTTTCTCTGCGCTATTTGTGTATGGAGCCTCATGACACAGCCCTGGTGTCTATCTTAAAAGCCTGGGTTCAGAAAGATAAAGGGAGGAGACAAATTGAATTACTGGTTCCAGCTCCACACTCATCCACATGATAAGATATTTGTGCTATCCCATCCCTTGCTCAGTGGTCACAACTGCTCTGTCTTAGAGTTTCCATTGCTGTGAAGAGACACCATGACTAATGCAACTCTTATAAGGACAACATTTAATTGGGGCTTGCTTACAGGTTCAGAAGTTCAGTCCATTATCATCATGGCAGGAGCATGGCAGCATCCAGGTAGGCATGGCACTGGAGGAGCTGAGAGTTCTACATCTTGTTCTGAAGGCAAACAGAAGATTGTCTCCCATGTGGCAAGGAGGAAGGTCTCGAAGCCAGAGTGACACACCTACTCCCACAAGGCCACACCTACTCCAACAAGGCCACACCTACTCCAACAAGGCCACACCTACTCCCACAAGGCCACACCTACTCCCACAAGGCCACACCTACTCCAACAAGGCCACACCTACTCCAACAAGGCCACACCTACTCCAACAAGGCCACACCTCCGAGTAGTGCTACTCCCTCGGTTGAGCATCCAAATCACCACAGGCTCCCACTAGAGGTATTTTCTCAGTGATGCTGAGGTTAGCCATGTGACTTACTGTGTCCAGTGGAAAAGCGACAGAGAAATAGTGCTGGGCTAAGAACTTCAGATGCATTTCTTGTCTGCTTGTTCTGTGCCTCGAGTCTCTCCCTGGTAAAAGAAGACCCCGAGTAGCCACTGTTGGGGTAGAGTAAAGAAAACCATGAAGCAGACTTGAAGCTACTCCTTATAGTCTTCAACAGAACTCCATCTGTCCCGGAGATTGTTGGTCAGAGAAAGTACTAGGGGTGTCCCATCCTCTTAAGACCTTTGACCTTTTCTTGGCTCCTTTCAGGACCTCTTTCCTTGCCTTACTGCTCCATCATTGTCTACCCTGACACACCATCCCACTTGTCTTTACAGTCTTCTGACCAGGGAGAGATTCTCAAAGCTGCACCCCGCTGAGCCTGGTGATACCCCAGCATATTGTGCTATGCCCTGCCCCTGGCCCCTGACCCCTGTGGGTCCCATTATGTCCCCATCCTCCCCCATCCCTCCTCCACCCCAGGTGGGCAAGCTCACCTCACTTTTCATTGCTTCACTTGCTGTTTTTAAGAGGCGTCTGAGGATGCATCCATGCAAGTTATTAGCATAATAGATCTTCTCCTGTGGTTATTTGCTTCCTAAGTAGATTCTCTTGGCAACAATTGAGAATTTGGGTACATGGAGGGGGTGGGGTCTGGAAGAGTCACCTCTCAAATCTTGACACAAAGTAGGTTTGTTACAGATAGGCCTATTCCTGAACTGTAGAAAATATCCAGGGAAAGCAAGATAAGAACTTTAATTTTAGAAATAAAATACTTCCTTTGAGTGATAACATATTTTGATTGCCACTGCTCATTGAAAGGGCCCTCAGGGGAGAGATACAGGGCCTGACTACATATCGTTTCTACCATTTTTTATTTTATTTCTTTTCTTTTCTTGGGAGGGGGGAAGGGTTATGTTATAAACAGGTCAGGTTTCTATCATCCTGGATAGAACTCATTTTTCGAGAAAGAGTTTTTACTTCCTTACCCTCTGCCTGCTCCTTCCTCACCCTGTGTTTGTTCTCTCAGTTACTACAATCCAGGTCGTTATCAGCAGCAGCAGCTACGGCTCACCCAGTACCGGCTGCTTCCAGAAAGGACTGGGAAAATCGAGAAAGAACCTAGATCTGTCCTTTGCTTGAATGGCTTCGCTTCAGTTTAGGAGAGAGAATGCACACATAAAAGATAAATATGTATAAACTAAGCAGCTAAATGCCGGAGAATGGGAAGACAATCAAGGACTCCGGAATGAGACGCACGCACTGGAAAGACCCTCAGCATCATGGTTCCTGAGGGGCATGGGGGAAGAGGGTGGCCAAAATGAATGTGATGGTATGCAGGGTTGTAGAATGCCCGGGTGGAAGAGGAACTTGCAAATATGTGTGCAAGGACAGGGAACTAAGGCCCAGGAGACACATGCCCCACCCAGCAACTCCATGCCTGGAGAGCAGCCGCTGGGAACAGCTTGACGTCCAGATTGCTAATTAGAATTTTTTTCTGTGTAGTTTTCCAGGATCAGCATGGAGTATCATATGCATCTTGGCAGGCTTCCTAAACCCACCCAGCCAGTCAGACACCACGGCTGCTCCACCGACTCACATGCGTTCCTTCTGCAAAACCTTTCTCAGGATTTGCATGTGCTTAAAATATAGGAGAAACAAGAAAAGAAGAAAGGTTCCCTCAGTCTTCACACACGGAGGCGATGGTGACTTCTCTGTTGTGTTCTTCACCAGTGTCCAAAGCCCTGGTGTGTCTTACCTGATAAAGAGAGCAGGACCAGTTCTGGAGCTCCCCTGCAGGCTCCCCACTCAGTGCTATGGCCTTTGTGAGGACACGGCAGAAGCAGCATGCATAATGAGGTAGAAGAGGCTTTGCCTCCTATCAGCCAAAGCACAGCTTCCCACCCTGCCCCCTCCCATATGCTCCCTCCCCAGATCCTCCCTCCCATTTCATCTCCAGAAACCACACAGTGGAAGGCTACCTGCCCCAGCTCTCTCGCTGCGTACTGTCTGTCCCAGGTTTGTGCTGTTGGTAGCCGGCTGTGTGACTCTAGACAAGACCCTCAACTCTGTAGGCCTGTTTTCTCTTCACTGAAAAAAAAAAGAAAAGAGGCTTAAACTAAATAGTCTTTTAGAAAGTTTGCAACTCTGAAGTAGGAACCTGTAAAATTTCCTCTTCTTCATATTTATCTTTAATAACTCTTTTCTCCCCCTGACTACTTAGGGAAAGAGAGAGAGAGAGAGATTCTAGAAGGAACCACATTTCAGCCGGAGCATGACAGTTATGCTCTCGGAAACACTGTAGAACTGTTTAGTTGTAACACATAGGACTTAGGCAGCTCTGGGTTCCAACTTGTGGCCATTTCCCGGCCACTGTGTCGTCTTTTTTTTTTTTTTTTTTTTTCTAGACAGGGTTTCTCTGTGTAGCCCTGGCTGTCCTGGAACTCACTCTGTAGACCAGGCTGGCCTCGAACCCAGAAATCCGCCTATCTCTGCCTCCCAAGTGCTGGGATTAAAGGTGTGTGCCACCACTGCCCGACTCTTATCTTATTATTTTAACAAAACACCTGAGATAGTTATGTTTCTTAAAAAAGAAGAAGAGGAAGAGGAGGAAGAAGAAGAAGAAGGAGAAAAGAAGGAGGAGGAGAAGGAGGAGGAGGAGGAGGAGGAGGAGGAGGAGGAGGAGGAGGAGGAGGAGGAGGCTTATTTGGATCACAGTTCTGAAGCTCCAATCTGTGTATCCCATCACTTTTAGGTCTCTGATGAGGCAGCATGTCATGGCAGGAACAATGCATGATGACTGCTTGTATCTTGAGGCAAGAAATTAAGAGAAAGGAAGAGGAGCAGATGTCACCATTCCCTCAGGAGCAGGCCCTAATTGAGACAGATCAGGAAGACAATCCCTCTCCATTGGAGTTTGTCTAGGGGGTGAGCACTGTGACTTGTTAAAGAAGACTGAATTTCATGGTAGATCTCTATTGCAAATACCCCTTTAGTATATTATATTTTGCATCATCAATGTCTGGCTAACTTGATTTCTTGGTTGGCAGCTATCAGGCCCATAAGTCCACTCACACACAGTGGCAGCCGCCCAGGAGCCAAACTATTGCAGGTTAGGTTGAGACACAGCTGGGATCAGAAGTGCTGCTCTTGTTCTGAGGTTCTGGGATGTGGTAGAACTATGTATGAATGGCGCTGTCACTCTTGTTGCATGCATGCGTACACTGGGTGTGCTTGCGTGTGCAGTGGGGGTGGAGTGGGAGCAATAGCTATTGTAGCACTATTGCATCTGTGGAGACCTCTGGGATAGTCCATCATGAAGTAGCTCTTCAAGGATTTCTCTTGTTATCATGAGAACCAAGGTTGGTTTAAACTACCTCACAGCCACACATGTAATTCAGTCCTGGCTCCCACAAGGACCCTGCACTTCAGTTATAGGAACTATTGTAACTGTTGTAGTTACTGCTCACACCATAGTTTCTGTCTCTGGACACCCAAGTCATAGCTGCTCCAGACACTTTACCCCTGCTCTAAAGGATTTACTCCATCCATGACAGCTTTAGATGACGCAGCCATCCAGATGATGCCTCCCTGAAACTGTCTTCAATCTGGTCTTGAAGGAGTCGCTTCCCTCCCAGAATAGCAGAGGCAGGCAGGCCTAGTGAATGTGCAGACTAGCTTGATTAAGCAAAGCAGAAAGTTTGTGGTTCACGAAGCGATGCGCACGTGTGAATGGCTGTGTAAGAAGCCTATTTACTTTCTTGGAGCAACTGGGGACACCTCACTTCTGTGTACCACCTCCCTAATGCTGCAACCAAGGCTTCAACAAGGCATCCTCCTCCTGCCTTATTGTCTACTTGTGGTAATTAGCATTGTCAGGCAAAGTGAGTTGATCTGGGATTGGAGAGATGGCTCAGTGGTTAGGAGTGTGTACATCTCTTTGAGAGGACTTGAATCCAGTTTTCACCATCCATATTGAGTAGCTCACACCACTTGTAACCTCAGCCCCAAGGGATCTGACTCACTCTTCTGGCCTTTGTATATGCTCACCTATATAATATTAAGAATTAAAAGATTAATCTTAAAAATATTTTTAAAAAGCAGATTGATCTGATCATATGAAAGTCTGCCAGTCCCCAGGTATACTCACAGCAGCAGTTAGAAGGCTCATAAAGAGATCCTGAGTGGCTGTGGACTCAAGACTGCAGAGTTGCTAAGCAGGCAAAAGGCTGCAAAGAGCTGAGTCTGAGTCTGCAGAGGTCAAGGGACTCTGAAGAGTCAGGCCCACAGAAGGCAAAGGACTGTGAAGAGCTGAGGCTGTGGATCACGGAGCTGAAAGCCCAGCTGCTGGCAGACTTCCAGAGAACTGCTGAGAATTCCTAATTCTGGCTGTTGAGCTGCCCTGGAGTGCCTGAGAGCCAAGAGGCTGACAGTCAAAGCTCAGCACAGCAGCACTAAGAACTGAAGGTTCCGATCTCCAAGGTCTGGGGATGCTGTGGGCAAGACTGCTGTAATCTGCTGACTCACTGTTTTGTTGACCCAATGCAACAAAAGCCCCCTTGGCTGATAGGCAGTACAATAATCTAAAGACCTACCTTGGTTCTCACCATGATGTGCTGTGCCCCTATTTAAAAATGTCACCTCACAACAGCACTTGGGGCCTAAGCCTCTAACACCTGAACTTTTGAAGGATAATACAGCACATCATGGATGTGACATGTATGGGACTTCTTACCCTCCTGTCTTCTCGGCTGATGACAACGGTGAATGGAATAGGCTCCTGGTGATGGGGAGCGAATCATACTGACAGCAAGGTGGATGAGGGCAAGATCACCTATACCCGATTTATCCTGTAGCCTAAGTGCCCGGCACATGGCAGTACCAGAAAGCCTTTACTAGTTGTACAAGACAAATCACCCTACTACCTACAGCAGAAACGGTGTAGTTCTCATGATTTCAGGCTTGTTCCAGCTGCCAGCTTAATGGACCCACGCATTCAGAGATGTCTAGACCCCCCCTTCCTAAGTACAGACCAGTGCATTACATTAGGAACATAATATGAGTCACAAGTAGAATTTAAAACTTCTGGAGTTACATGGAAAAGGCAAAAGGAAACAGATAAAAACAATTTTAATAGTTGGTTTTGTTTTTACATACATACCTAAATATTGCCATTTTAACATGTAACATATGAAAAGCTCAACAGTTTCTTAGTTTTCCATCCTAACTTTGAAATGTTGTGCATTGTGTACATGGCACATGGCACACATCTCAGTGGAGACTGGTGCATCTTACGTGCTCAGGAGCCATTGTCACACCCATCTAGTAGCTAGTCTATGGGAAAGCAAAGCAAGAAAGCAGACAAGGCCTCCTCCTAAAGCACCCTCCAGCCACATGCCCCTGCCCCCTGCTCACTTCTTGTCTAAAGACTCATTTTTCTCACTATGCTTACCCTAGCACGAGTTTCCAGTTTCTTGGGACATGGACCATTACCCAGATAGCTGTCAGTTTTTGCTTATCTCCAAAAAAAATCCCACCTTACAAGCAAAACTAAAACCATATTTGTTCTACAATTGCTCTACAGGGGATTAGCAACTCTAAATACAGTCGAGCTTGTTAGTTGAACTAAACGATTGCCCTTGTTTTTTCCCATGATGCCTTTGGAGATACATCATGCTCTTGTTTAGATTCTACTCTTTATGAAATTTGATTTACTTACTCAGTTCATTGAGTGTTACTACATGTAACAGAGTTATGGAAACAAGCATGCTCAGGAAGGATGCAATCTCCACTCTGGGAACCTTAAATCCGGGTGAGATTGGAAGAGAAACAAGCAGGGTCTTAGAACACATCCAATAGGGGAATAAGTAGTTGGTACTCAGAAAGGTCACAAGCAAGTGAGCAAACCTAGCATGTATGAGTGTGTCGATACAGAAGTGTGTACACATGTGTGTGTAAGTGTGTGTGTGCTTGTGCATGTGTGCATGCGTGTGAATGTGCACACATGTGCATGTGCGCATGCGTGTGCATGCGTGTGTGCAGTCATGGAAGTAATGTTCTTCTCACTGGAGAACTGAAGACTGAGAAACTGGGGTGTGACCTGGGGACGTGAGATGGGGAAGGAAAGCAGTTCCTAGGCAAGAAGAGAGCAAGCACATATCAGTTGAGTACGGGGGTGATGAGGGATAACCATAGTCAACACTTTGCCCTTTATTTAAGCTCTGTTAGGAAAGATCCTGGAAACTTCAGCTCTGATTTTGATTTCTTACCTACATTCTTAGTCTGTCTGTACAACTAGCTTACAGGCTACTTCCCTGCTTCAATAAAGCCAACATGCTCAACATCTCTCAGCCCTTTGCTCTTTATTAAATGTCCCAAAGTGTCTCTCTGTCCTAATCTCCTCATCTCTAATAACGAGACCAGACAGCTTCAGCCTCTCAGTCAAAACATCTTTCCTCACCCCACATTGTCACCTGCTGAACCTAAGTTGCCAGTAAGTCATACTCAGTCTCTGACTAAGTATCAGGATGCTTTTGGCCCAGGCACTGTCTGCCTTCCCTGAAGGCACCAATTTTTTTTAATAACTTTAAATTTTCACCAGTGCTATCAAAATTCTAAGTGGTATAATTTGTACTCTGTTGAAATATCATTTTGGAACAAATCTGCTGTTTAAAAAACTGTATCAGATGATGAAGTAGGAAAATAGTTTCAGGGCTTTAAAGAAGCTATGAGTAATTTTTATTATAAAAACATCATTCTCAGTCTTGTATTTATTCTTACATTCTTCTGTCTATAACATAATAAAAAGTCCACCAACCTTCCCTTAGAGTCATGAGGCTTTACTGCCTGCATAGAGAACCTGTCGACAGGACTTTTCCTTGTGTAATTATGTCCTTCCTTTTGAATATAAACTCTCCCATGGGCACTGCCTGCAATTACACTTCATGTGCACTCTTCCCTGGGACTCCGTGTGCACTGCCTGCACGTGCACTCCACCTCACACTTGTTCTTACCTCATGTTAGCACAACAATTCATTCTAACCACACCGTCAACACTGGACATGGAAAATTCAAAACACAAGAACCAGATTGTATTCAGTATCTGGGAATAAATGCTGATTTCTCCCCAGTTGTATTTTGTCATATTTTAAACAAAATAATTCATTGGCTGGAAATTCTACTTAATTGGTAATATTTATTTGAGATTCACACACTGTGTTTAGCTTGAAACTCTTTGGTAGAGGTACGATGACTCAGTTTCCATTAGCTATACATCTGGGTGCACAGTGTGACATCAGGCACACAGTGTGACAATGGGACAAAGCATATGTAAACCAACACTAAGTGAGAACATTTGCATTTATATGAAGTTACAAGAAATGTGAAAGAAATATCTCCTGAGCTCACATCTTCATTGGGAACACAATTCTAGTATTTGCTCATTAGAATGTAAGGTGGGGCGGGTGCTTCGGTTAGCTATGAGGACTACAGAGATAACAACAATAACAGACAAGTTTCTGGCACTGCTTCCCCAGCTGCTTCTTGTGATGCTAGTTTGTCTAGGCTTTGGTACTCAGTTGTATGCACGGTGCTGCCAAGTTATTTTTAAAACGAACTTTGCACTGAGTAATGCCAATTACCCTTTGTGGTGTAGGCATGGCCTTCAGGGATCTCCACCTTCAAATTCAAGATTACAGCATCAACTTTGGTCAGACTGGCCAGCCTTCTGTCCTGCCCCATAGGTTTCAGCCTTAAGACCCTGAAACCATGAAAGCGAGATCCATAAATTAATCTGTGGTGGTTTAAATTAGAAATGTCCCTGTAGGCTAGGCTATTTGAACACTTGGTTCCCAGTATTTGGGGAAGCTTAAGAGCTACAGGCTTGGTGGAGGAAATATGTTGCTGGGGTGGGCTTTGAGAGTTTATAGCCTTGCCCACTTCCAGTTTGCACTCTGCTTCCTGCTTATGGTAGAAGACATAAGCTCTCAGTTTCCTGTTTCTGTTGTGCTTGCTTCTGGCAGCCATGTTTCCTTGCCATGTTAGACTCTTGTCCCTTGAGCCATCAGGAAAACTAACCCACTCTTCAGAGCTGCTTTTGGCTAAGGTGTTTTATCATAGCAGCAGAAAAGTAAGCCACCATCTAATACACATGTACACACCTACAATTCAATACACACGTACACACCACAGTCTAATAAACAAGTACACACCACAGTCTAATACACATGTACACACTTACAGTTCAATACACATGTACACACCTACAGTTCAATATACATGTACATACCTACCATCCAATACACATGTATATACCCACAGTCCAATATACATGTACACACCTACCATCTAACACACTTGTACACACCCACAGTTCAATATGCATGTACACACCCACAGTTCAATACACCTGTACACACTCACAGCCCAATACACATGTACACACCCACAGTCCAATACACATGTACCCACCATGGTCTAACACACTTGTATACACCTACCATCTAATACACTTGTACATATCCAAGGTATAATACGTATGCCCATGCTCAACCACTTCTTACTTGGTTCTGTTTCAACAGAGCATCCAAATACAGCTTTTAAAAATTATTTCCAGAGCTGGGGAGATGGCTCAGTAGTTAAGAGCATTGTCTGTTCTTCCAAAGGACCACATTTCAACTCCCAGCAGCCACATGGCAGTTCACAACTCTCTGTAATTTACACCAATACACATAAAATAAAATTAAATAAATTACTAAAAAATTATTTCCCATTTCAGGAATAACCCATGCATTTAAAAGCAACATTATACATATTTCCCCTAATAAATGATAATGTTCCATTTAACAGTACACCCTTTAGCAATGCGTCAAGATATGGCATGCATTTTCAAGCCCCCTGCATCAGAACAATGCCCAAGTGGACTTCTCAAGTGAAAAAGAAGTGAACTTCATGTGGAATGAGGAACGAGACAATGTCAAGAGGTTGAGGGAACCTAAGGACTTGAGAGAAGGGATCTCAGGGAAAGAAAGCAGGGAGAGAGAAGCTTTGGCCTACGAATTACAAAGTGTGAGAGGGAGAAACCAGATGACGGATTCTGTTTACAAGTATCTTTACATTGGAAAGACATTTTAGAAAGAAATGAGGGTAAGAGAGGAAGATTGATCGAAGCAGTGGGGGCTAATACCTAAAATGACTTGATTAAAAAGAAAAGAAGTAAGGATGTATTTAATCTCTGAATGCAGTACCAGTTCAGCTGGAAACTCTGAGTTCCTATGAACTATTGAAAAATGGTACAGGTTGATTGGTTTCACAGGAAATGGAATGTGGGTTGTTTGCAGCAAGAGCTCTAGATGGAATAATAGAGTTGACTTCTATGTCTGCTTTAAAAACTTAGCAGGCCCCTTCTCTGAACTGGCAATAGACAACCACTGGGAAGGGGAAATCTGAATAATTAGACATAATTAGGTTGTCAGTTCATACATCATTATGCTCTGCCTCTTAGGGATGTTTTGCAGATTAATTAGTTAATGTTTGTAAAATAGGCGCCAAGTGCCATGTGTCATTGACACAGAATTTGATTTTCAGTTTGATGAATGTAATTAACTTAATACAAACTTTCACTGCAGACTAATGTCTGTTCTGGAAGGTTCAGGGAGTGGGCATTGAGGTTCTTGAACTGGCATTTTATCAAGAAAACCTTTTGAGAGTATGCATTTTGCACTGTCTGTAATGCATATCTAAGAGCACAGGGCTACGGCTTCCATTGTGGACTACAGGCTGTATTTTCATCTTACATCCAGCATGGTAGTAGAATGAAGAGCAAGCAAAGTCTTTCTTTTGAACACAAAGTCACCCTGGCCTACCACACAAGCCCAGCATTAAGTATTCTTGTTATGAGATTCATTTCTTAAAAACTCAGAGATAGACTCAAATATCCTCAAGCAATACCCGTTAGCAAGCTTTCTTAAAAAGACAATTGATTATTGATTCAGACAAAGGTTCAAATATGTAATCTGTATTCTCAAATATGGTGACATTTGAAAGAGGAGTTGAATTAGCTCTAGGAAATTTATTTTCAAACATTTGGGCCACAGGATTCCTTCGTACCCTAAAAAATTATTGAAGAACCTGAGAGAGTCTGTATGCTGGTTGTGTAAATCAATACTTGTGTTGTAACTGAAGTTAAGAAAAAATTTAATTTCATTTCTTCATTAAAATCATGATTATTCCATAGTAAAATTAATAAAGATATTTTTAATGAAAATATCAGGGAGAAGTGTGATATTGTTTTACATTTTTATAAGTTTCTTTAATGTCTGGCTTATTAGAAAGCAGCTGTGGTCCCAGGCCAGCTTCTGTATCCAATATTGTGTAAGACATTGTTTTGGTTGAAGTAGTTGAAGAAAATTTGGCCTCACACAAATCTGTAACTTGAACAGAGAGGAGTATTTTAAAAGCATTTTAAGGATAATTTTGGTTATGCATTTTATATTTGACACATAAACTCAAAAAGTAGCAGTTTCTTAAAGTTTCTGAAGTCATGTCCATACTTTTTATCATCCTATGCATCTTAAAGCCACTGGTCTCTCTTTGTACTGATGTCAGCACTGTGCATTTGGAAACTATCGCTTCCTTATGCTGTGCAGAACTTCCAAGCATTGACACGTTTCAGCGTCAAGTCATCACTGGCATTAATATCATCACTGACTTCACCATAAATTCCTTAGGTATTGGTGTGCTTTCAAGTTTCCTGCATTCTCATTTTCATTTGAAAGCTGGAATTTTATTATTGGCAATAAATACTTTAGATTGTTCTCCCCATGAAGTGGTAGTTTCGTTTTGTGCACTTTAGCGAAGGATCTGCCAAACGTGCATATCTGATTAACCATCTTTAGTTTTCACGTGAAGAAGCAAGTGATCAGGCTCACAGCTCAAAAAATCATTGTTTTTCTGAAATCAAAACTGTAACTAGTGTATATAAAGGTCTTCATAGAATTTCTAGCTTCCTCACCCAGAGTAGCAAAACAATGTGCTCCAATGTGAACATTTAATAAAATAAACACATAATACTGCTTAATCATTGTCATTAGTAACTGAATTGACACACCAAGAAAAATCAGTGGATACACAGCTGCTGCCAGTGACATGTGCACTAAATGCAATGAGTTCACAGCACTGCCAGTGATGTGTGCACTAACTGTGGTGAGTACAGAGCTGCTGCCAGTATGTGTGTAATGACTGTAGTGAGTTTACAACAATTTCCAATGATGTTTACACTGACTGCAGTGAGTACAGTGACCCCAGTGAGTACACACTGACATGTGCACTTACTGCAGTGAGTTCACAGTGATGTGTGCACTTACTGCAGTGAGTATACAGTGACCTGTGCACTGACTGCAGTGAGTACACAGTGCAGTGAGTACACAGTGACATGTGCACTGACTGCAGTGAGTACACAGTGACCTGTGCACTGACTGCAGTGAGTTCACAGTGATGTGTGCACTTACTGCAGTGAGTATACAGTGACCTGTGCACTGACTGCAGTGAGTTCACAGTGATGTGTGCACTTACTGCAGTGAGTATACAGTGACATGTGCACTGACTGCAGTGAGTACACAGTGCAGTGAGTATACAGTGACATGTGCACTGACTGCAGTGAGTACACAGTGACAGGTGCACTGGCTGCAGTGAGTACACAGTGCTGTGTGCACTGACTGTAGTGAGTACACAGTGACCTGTGCACTGACTGCAGTGAGTACACAGTGCAGTGAGTATACAGTGACGTGTGCACTGACTGCAGTGAGTACACAGTGCAGTGAGTATACAGTGACAGGTGCACTGGCTGCAGTGAGTACACAGTGACATGTGTACTGACTGCAGTGAGTACACAGTGACCTGTGCACTGACTGCAGTGAGTACACAGTGCAG
>CM052718.1:61409003-61430661 GCA_028551405.1 Uromys caudimaculatus | reverse complement strand
ACTGCAGTGAGTACACAGTGACGTGTGCACTGACTGCAGTGAGTACACAGTGATGTGTGCACTGACTGTAGTGAGTACACAGTGATGTGTGCACTGAGTGCAGTGAGTACACAGTGATGTGTGCACTGACTGCAGTGAGTACACAGTGACATGTGCACTGACTGCAGTGAGTACACAATGACAGGTGCACTGGCTGCAGTGAGTACACAGTGATGTGTGCACTGACTGCAGTGAGTATACAGTGACAGGTGCACTGACTGCAGTGAGTATACAGTGACAGGTGCACTGGCTGCAGTGAGTACACAGTGCAGTGAGTACACAGTGACGTGTGCACTGACTGTAGTGAGTACACAGTGATGTGTGCACTGACTGCAGTGAGTACACAGTGACAGGTGCACTGACTGCAGTGAGTACACAGTGACATGTGCATTGACTGCAGTGAGTTCTCAGTGATGTGTGCACTGACTGCAGTGAGGCAAACGATGGCTGTTAGTGACAGACAGGCTCTAGCAAGTGCATTTCCCTGCCTCCATTTCAGCCCTTGCTCTAGTTTATTCATGTTACCAGGGAGTCTTGCTCATTTTTCCCATTTTCTCCACCAATGTAAATGCTAGAACTGTACAAAAACACATGATTTCCTAGTCTAATCATGGGAATGGTTCTGGACATTCAGAGTCTCTTAAGAGGGGTTAGGGATGTTTAGGACCCAGGAATAGAACTTTGAAAATCACCCTGAGTGTGGAGCAGAGAACAGACATTGGCTATTGTTGGGAAGACGTTCCTCCAGCTCTGCATAGGGCAGTGGGAGACAGAGGCATTTGATGGCATTTTTAAACATAACAAGAATATTACATTACCTTAGGTGTACCAGTCAGGCCAGTACAAAGTCGAACAGTTTCTGAGGGGGGAGTGAGGATGATTATAGGAAAGATAGAAAAAAGATGCAAGAGACAGATATGGGAAGGCTGCAGGTCATTACCACGCCAGCCCCGAGTGTATTTCTCCTGGCCTTTTCATACTACATTATCATGGGAAGCAAAGCCACAAGCTAACAGAAACAATTGCTGAAATATACACAAGACATTTGTTCGTATCCAAAAGCCTCCCTGTTCCTTCCATCAAAGTCAATAGAATCTTCTGCCTCTTGCCTTGAGCCTCACATGCACCTCCTTTTACCCTCAGCAGGCCAGGAAATCTGCCAACAGACCCTGACCTGCCTTGACTCTGCCTGACAGGCAACCTCCCCCCAGAGAAGTGGCGAATGGTTCCTGACACTTAGGTAAGTTTTTCTTTTTCTTTTTCTACGACATGCAGAAAGAAGCATTGGGCACTGTGATCGAATGCACATGCACATGTAGATACATTGACCTGACTGAAGTTTCAGAGAATTGTCTTTATCATCTGTGTTGCATGCTACCAAGTGCAACACTCACTTTGTCTGAAAACTTTTATTTTGTGACATTAAAAATGTGACTCAGTAAATTGATTTCACATCTCACCAATACCTTGAAAACCACAGCTAGAAAAATAAAATAAAAACCTCTGCTCAAAATAAAGGTCCTTTCATCGCAATTTTCTTCTAAGGGTGTGTCAACTCTGGCCTGGAAGTAAAGATACTCATAAGCTTTAATGGCTTGTTTTTCCATGCCTTGACTCTGATGGCAATAATTTTATTTTAATTTAACTTAGTTTTGTCTTGGTGTGAATGATTTTACCTTGTTTTCACTTGTATGATGGTGTCCATGTTTGTGTATTGCAGTGTGTGGACATGCTGGAGGGCAGAGGCACACCGTGCACCTTCCGTGGCGACTTTGTTTCTTGCTTACACAGGTGCTGCAGGTGAAGCTCAGGCCCTCATGCTTGCACAGCGAACATGTCTGAGGTGTCTCCCTGGTGCACCAGTCTTTTCAAAATGCCATCAACATTAAAAGTCTTGTATCGGGATGCAGGAAATGTGTATTATTACACAAAACATCCCTTTGGTGTTATTTCCTCTGGGAAAGTATAATGTTTACTTGGCATTTATAAAACCTGATGCCTTTTTGGATAAATATGCACAGTTAACTCTCATCAGGAGGCTATTCTGAGACTGACAATAATTATTGTTCTCATAAAAACTTAAGCTGAAACTAGATTTCTAGTCCAATCAAGAAGTACTGCGGAGATTTTCTACTCTACCAATCCGAGAATCGTTACCCTGACAATAAACACTAAAATAAAATTACCTCCATTTGGAATTTTAGCTTTCAAGGAATTGTATTGCTGTGGATAAGATAGATGAAGAGAAAGTAGAATAATTTAGAGGCAAATATTTTCTTTTCCCTTTCAATATCTTTATCTGCTTCCATTCCCTTATCTTCTAGGGTATGGCCCCACAATCTCTCTCTCTCTCTCTCTCTCTCTCTCTCTCTCTCTCTCTCTCTCTCTCTCTCTCTCTCTCTCTCTCTCTCTCTCTCTCTCTCTCTCTCTCTCTCTCCATATAGTTAAAAACCCTGTGATGCCTCTCTTTCCTTGAACACTGGTACCCTCTGCCTGTGGCCAAGTCCTTGTCTAGCCTCTCTTTTGCTTAGTTATCATTTGACTCCCTGGCTTCATGGGATACCCAGGAAAGGGTGGTGGAGGAGATGACTGGAAGGGGAAGATTTAGTTATCTCTAGTAGTCCTTCAGACCAGGGCCTGAGTTAGGGTGATGCACTGGAAACAAAGGCATGGGAACAAATCCATAAGTCTTGGGTAGTCATTGGAATGGGCCAGGTGGAGGGGGAACAAAGATGGCTTGACACTCTGGCTTGGGTGAGCCTGGGAAGATGGGAAGAGGTAGGGACCCAGGAAAAGTGACGTTCTACTTCTTTTCTGGTAGATGCAGATGGTTTGGTGGTGGAACCTGGGTTAGAGACGTGGATAAGGCTGTCTATAGTGAAGCTGTTGTTGAACTCACAGATAGAAAACACAAAATAATAAGATACATTACTACAGGGAACTTGGGAGTAGAAAGACAGCAAGAAGAAGAGAAGTTCACAAAAGCAGATATCACTAGCACTCTCATTAGTGAGGTCAGTCTGTGGACTAGAAGCTTTTTCATATAAAAACCAAGGAGTGCTAAGTGTGTCATCATTAGAGGGGGTACTCTGGGTTGTAAGAGAATTTGGACACATAACAAGGACCACTATGTTATTAAGTTATTAAGTATGCATTTATAAGTTAGTTTATTTTTGCCAAATGAAAATATAAAAAAATCATTTCTCAATTATACAGGCACTGAAGTCTTGCATCATTAACCACACATTTAAAACAGCTTTGTATCATTTAGAAAAACAATTTAAAATATCAGATTATTGAATTTCCTTTGTCCCGTGTCCAACTGCCTTGTAGCCAAGATTAACCTGTTTATTGTCTCGATTAAACACATCAGAAAGTGTTATTTTCCATTTAAAAAAATTTAATTCCAGGGAAATGAGGTAATTCATGTGGCTATAATCACCAATTCACTGTTGAAAGTAAAAAATTAAATTCTAATTTTAAAAGCCTAATTGTTTTTTTTCCCCTTTCCCTTCTCAAAATACAAATACAAAGAGAAGAAAATTAAAACTTAGCTCTATGTGTACAGTATGCCAGGCAGGCAGCAGGCCATTAAGAGAAAAGAAAGGCCGGGCAGTGGTGGCGCACGCCTTTAATCCCAGCACTTGGGAGGCAGAGGCAGGTGGATTTCTGAGTTTGAGGCCAGCCTGGTCTACACAGAGAAACCCTGTCTCAAAAAACCAAAAGAGAGAGAGAGAGAGAGAGAGAGAGAGAGAGAGAGAGAGAGAGAGAGAGAGAGAAAAGAAAGAAAGAAAGAAAGAATAAAGATGTTAAACTGTTGCCTTTGAATTGAATAACAGAAGAGCCCCAAATGACAACTCATCCACTAGCCAAGAAGGGCTGCAGGTCACTCTCTGTCTCTCACCAGCAGCTAGCAGATGCAAGAATAATGAAGCTGGCTCCTCAGATGCCAAGTTTTCTCTCAGGCACAATCTTTACCTCCTCTGTTATCTGGGTTGGGAAGATGGGGGTGCATTAGAGCTGATGGGTCCACATGGCAGCTCATCCCATTGTTAGGGCGAGGATGGTGTGAGACAACAAAGAGGAACTCAAATTTGGAACCAGACCTCACCTGATATATTTTAATTGATTGTCATGTGATTGTCCATCTGTTTATAATTTAACTGTCTTTTCTCAGTATGAGAAATGCTCTTGTGCAGGGTGGGACCCAGCCTCCTCTCAATTTCAATATAGAAAAAGTATTTCCTATCTTTCATTGCTCTGCTGGATGGCTCAACAAGCATTTGAGAAAACATCAGGGTACAGATTTACAAAGAGTATCAACTGATGCTAAAACAGTGTGGGTATTTTATAGGTTATAAAGCTCTCATTTTTAAGTATTTTTTAGGTTATGATAATTTTAATAATAAGAGCAGTAAACTACTCTACAGACTGGAGGGTTAACAAACTTTTAAAGTTAGTTGGGATTATTTAAATTCAATTTACACCTTACAGACTAAATCCAAAATATTTGGCTCCAGCTATGATTTATTTAAACATGACCATTTAGATGATTTTCAGAAATTGATGCTAGCTACAATTGTGGAGCAAAATTATTGGGCCTCCAATTTTCTAGACAGAAAGAAATTATTTTCTTCCACTAAATATGTGTTAATCTTTATTGATCCAACTTTGAGTCTGTTGTATAAATATGCCTGTTTATTAATTTATCAAAAATTCAGAAGTAGATATAGAACATTGGAACTATATTTTATTGGGGGAAAGAACAGAGGATCTCAAGTTTTATTTGCATAAGAAGCACTTGGGGAACCCCAGCCTTACCAAACCCATGGGAATAGGAGCTAAGGTTTGGGATTTGTTGTTGTTGTTGCTGTGTCGCAAGTAAATGTTGACCCAGGTAATCCTGGAGTGCACCAGTGTTTGAGAACAACCTACCTGGTCCAGCCCACAGCCAGGTCCTCTTAAGCACTACCTATTTTGTAAAATGTTTTATTGGACTTTAGTTACGCCTGTCATTTTTATTCTATATATGGCTGTCATCACACTATAGTTGAGACAAAGAAGGTTGGCAGCAGTCTTGAAAATATTTACTACCTCACATTATAGAAACATTTTCCTGACTACTGAATTACACATAATATAAAGAGACAACACTTTTCCAGATCCATTACATTCATTCATTCATTCATTCATTCACTTTAGACAACCAGGAACTACAGGTCACAAATTCTAACAGGGTGGGATGTCATGGAACACATCTATAATCCTGTCCTTGGCAAGCTGAGGAGATGAACTCTAGTTTAAGGCTAGACTGATCCAGCTAGAGACACCCTGTCTCAGAAAAAAAAGAAAAGGAAAGAAAGAAAGAAGGAAGGAAGGAAGGAAGGAAGAAAGAAAGAAAGAAAGAAAGAAAGAAAGAAAGAAAGAAAGAAAGAAAGAAAGGAAGGAAGGAAGGAAGGAAGGAAGGAAGAAAGAAAGGAAGAAAGAAAGGAAGAAAGAAAATACTCAGGTAGTTTTAAAGGACTTTAGGTATTAACTTCAAGTTTCTTTAAACCTTGCAATGTTTCAAATAAAGAAAAGAACAACTAAACTGGAAAATATGGTTTTTGTTCCTTGTGTTTTGTTTCAGAGCTGAGGACAGATCCCAGGGCCTTGTCTTCCATTTGCCATACAATGGCTTTATCAGTGAGACAAATACCCAACCCTGGAAAATATGTTCTGAGTATAAGAGGAACGTTGCAGAGGTTTACTGATGTTTCAACTCAGTGCAGCGGAATGACTCATCACTAAACTCAGCTGTGTGATAGGTATCATAGAAATTCAGTAGCTCGATGATTCAGTAAAATTCAAATATAAGAAAAGTAAACATACTTAGAAACAGATTCTTCTCAAAAGGGAATAGGATCAAGATTTTAGGGCCTCAGAAGTGTTTTGAGTTCAGCAAAGCCGGGCAGCGAGGAAGAAAGGGTGCTAATCTTTAAGTCTGTCTAGCCAGACACAGCATATCATAAAACAAGGATGCTTTCTGCTGATACAGTACAAGAATTCGCCGTACTCATAGGAAGCATCTTGAAATGTGGATAACTGTGGAAGGCGTTCCAAACAATAGATATGCCTAAGCGAATGGAAGGACTGAGCTATGGCAGCCTTTGATTTACATAGCTTGAGGCCTTCAGGGCACACACAGCCCTTCCCAAGTTGGCATAGATCCCCTCACCCCAGAGCCTGCAGGAGATGTTGAATTGACATCACAGAGAACTATCAGCAGAGAAGAAGACTCATTGCCAGGGTGCTGGAGAGAAGAATTCAATTCCTTACACCTTGCTCCTCATACCATTTGCTCCCTTCTTCAAGGGTCTTTTATGACTCCTTATTACTTAAGGAATTAAAGTCAAACCTGGGATGGCATTTCTGGGGTGCTTTAATCTGTCCCACGTGCTAGTGTCCCTTAGTGTTTTCATGTGCATTGTCTCCTTCAGCGCAGCGCCCCTAGTAAGAGTTGGGAAAGCTGCTAGAACTCCAAATTACAAATGCACACCGCAACAGAATAGACATGCTGAAATCACATCAGCAAAATCAGCTGAGTCAGGGCTGAACTTTATGTCTCTTGAAGCATCCAAAGTGTTCATGAAGCTTTTCCTTCAAGTTAGCTTTATTCTACAAACACATCTCCCACTTTTCCAGGCTCAGTGGCAGATTTTAAGTTCTAGTTTGGTCGCTGTTAGCAAACCAGTCCTGAGTTCCCACCCTTGGTGCGATTCTGGATCAACGGATGTTGTTGTTGTCATCACTCCTTTCTCTTAGAATTGTGCCTGGCTTTGTGACATCATTCACCTTATAGGTATTTATATCGATAGAGCAGTGAGCTCTTTTACCACATGTGTGCACACACACGCATGCGTACACACACACACACACACACACACACACACACACACACACACACACACTCTGCAGCTCCAGCAGAAGGCATCTCTTGTACAAACTGTCTATGCACCATGCATTCTTCTCCTTCCATAATATCTTGGTTGTGCATAAAGAAGGAGGAGATTCTGTAAATGTTTACAGGATAAACAATTTCATTCTCATGCTATCTTTATAAATATGATTAAGAGAAATGAGATGAAATGGGAGAGGTGGATCAGGTTGAACATGACAATTGCCCTTTGGATAGCATATCTATTTCAGTTGGCTCCAAGTGTTCCGAGGACAATAATGCAGGCTCGTCTGTATCCAGTGCTCAGATTCACAGGGTGACGAATAACACTGGAATCTTCACTGACCGATGAGCCCAACCCTTTTGCTTATTTTACCTCTTCTGCTAC
Organism: Uromys caudimaculatus; assembly: GCA_028551405.1. Lineage (NCBI taxonomy): Eukaryota > Metazoa > Chordata > Mammalia > Rodentia > Muridae > Uromys > Uromys caudimaculatus. The sequence continues at coordinate 61,423,297 of CM052718.1, read as the reverse complement.
CACCTCACAGCAGGAGAAGAGAAAGATGGTGGGTTTGTCCCCCAATATTTTCCTGGCTATAATCCATCTTCTTGAGGGTGCTACTCCCATACCTTCCTGGCCTATGCCTATAGGTACAGCCATGATGAGGAAAACCCTGCCTCTCCTCACCCTTTGTTGACTATGGGTTTGGGAGCTAAGCACGATTTCCTTTAGAAAGTCTGATAACTGGGAAAGAAAAGTCATGGGCATACCACCATACAGCAGGACAGGCTCCTCAGCTCCCAGATGCCTGCCATTAGCGGCTCTCAAGCCAGCATTCTCCCATCCTGTGTCCCTGATCCTTTCCTTCCCCAGGATCAGCAAATAGAACCAGGGTCGATCACACTGAGCACACCTGTGACCAGGGTTCTCTGGGTTCAGAGTTTAGCCAGCTTAGGCAGAGCTGTGTGGTCCATGCTGTGTTTCCATACTTCATGGTGAATATATTGACCACGCTAAAACTAAATGCTAGGTTGTGCCTATTTACATTGCTGACTTCCTCTTAATTTACTAGGTTCTTACATCACAGAAAACTGACTGCTACCTGGGAACTTGGGAAATTATGTGGGTTTTGTTATTTCTGCAAGTCTCTCAATTATATTCTACACACACATTTCTCCACTTAAGAGTAAAACAGAGCAGTGTAAAGTGAGCAGCGTGTTTACAGTAGATCCCTATGGCTTGCTATCAAATTAGTGGTAAATCAGTATTATAGTAAACAGAGGTCAAAGATCAAACCCCCAATTTCACATAAAATTCAAAACACAAGACACAAAATACAGAAATAAGAGGATCGTGTCATGAGACCATCAACTATTCTTAAGAAATAATCAAAACCAGGAAGAGATGAGAGGAAACAAAATTTAAACATAATTTGAGTCCAGGACTTGATGCAAAAGCCAGACCTTGCAGAGAGGTCCTTTTAAAACCATGACAACTGAGTGCATGTCATTCATCTTAAATGGAAACACACATCAAAGGGTGGCAAGAAGCAAGGCTAGCAGCTCCCAGGTTCCACTCACGGTGGGTTGACGCTGACTTTCCACAGGTCAAAATCCCTCTGTTTTTCCCTTTGAAAAGCAGAGTGGAAGCTATTGTTTTACTTCTCTAGATGGATGACAACTATGGAGAGTCACGCTGATAAAGACGCAGGGTGACTCTCTCCTAGATTTGATTAGATGTAGTTTTTGAAAACTCGTGTGATTTAGTAGTATGCCACACTCCATTGTTACTGGAGGCAGCTCTCCATATTAGACTTCTAAGCAGGGAACTAGGAAAAGCACACGTATTATTTGTGACAATGTTTTGTTTGAGACAGATTCTCTCTAGTAGCCCTGGTTGTCCTGGAATTTACTATGTTGACAAGGATATCCTTGAACTCACTTCCTGCCTGTGCCTTGAATGCTGAGATTAAAGCCTTTATACCACCATACCCAACTAAAGTGGAATATTTTAAAACAACACAATACATAAAAAAATCATTTAAATGGTGTTATTAAAAGTTACACATCATTATTAACCTCAGATTAATTAATCTTAGTTTAAAATGTAACTATGTATTAAGTGCTTAAATGAATAGATTAGGTCACATGATAAATATTGTAGCAGGAAAATCAAAACCTTTTAAATCAAAACCTTTAAAATAGTTTAGCAGAACTCTGAGAGAGTTATGAATATTTAAGATAATTCAGTCAATAATTTTAATCACAATGTTACCTGTTAATTTGTATTTGCTTGATCAATGCCACCAGATGTCAGTATATTCTGTGCAATTACTAATGAACTCTCAGAACCTCCCAGTTAATGAAAATAATATAGTGGCCTAATAATTATGGTTTCCAGAGGATTACAAATTCTATTCTTCCATGAAATATATAATCATAGAGGTTTCTAGGATGACAGGCAATTTCCAAACTTCTCAATAAATCTCAACACCAAAGTTCTTTTTCTTTTCATTTTCAAGATTTGCTTTTGTTATTTTAATTGTGTGTGTGTGTGTGTGTGTGTGTGTGTGTGTGTGTGTGTGTGTGTGTGTGTACACATGAGAATAGGAGCTTCTGAAGGTCAGAGGAATTGGATCCCTCTAGTACTCTAGTTACAGGTGATTGTGAGCCACCCAACATGGACGCTGGGAACCCAGCTTGGGTCCGCTACAAGAGCAGCATGCATGTTTAGCTGTATCTCTCCAGCCCCTTCAGTTTTGTTGTTTAGACACAGGACCTCATAAAGCTCAGGTTGGGCTCAAACTTACTGAGTAGCCAAAGTTGCTCTTGGGCATCCTGCTTCTGCCTCTGGGTGATGGGACTACAACACGGGACAGGATGCCTCACGAGCACTGATGCTTGTGAAAGCAGGAAGAGCAAACCCAAAAAGATACAGTCGTTAGCTCCACATGCTGAGGACACAAGGGAAGCCGGCTTCAGGACTGCTCAAAAGCTCTACTTCTGATGCGCATGAAGCCAACTGACTTTCAATTTTCAATTAGGAAATGACTTATTAGCATTTGGCATTACTGTAAACTAAGGTGTTGACAATCAGAGAGACACTAACTTATCCTGAATATAAAGGACATTTGTGTTATTTTGTTTTTGAAACAATTAGTTGAGAAAGAAAACACACTGCTCTGTTTTGTAAGTTTAGTGTGCATCTCTTTTTCCACAACAGAAAAAAATTAAACTTATTAACAGAGCACCCAAACCTTCTAGAGCATTCACTTCAGTTAATTAAAATAATACAGAAGTAAAAAAGAGTAACAGTTTTAGTAGTTTGTGAGATTTGAGGTTTTAGAGTCTCTCAAACAATAACGGGTCCATTCTTTAACAAGATATACCTGGAAGATTAGTTTTAAAAAGTCTTCAACTGTGATGACTATGTGAATTGTGGTTTCCAGAAATGCTTTGGATCTTCAAAGTCTCACTTCAAAACTAACACTGTGTTAGCTTTCAGGAAAAATGAATGTTGCAGGAATTGCTTTGAAAAGACAATGTGAAGACTGTTCTGGGCATGGTCCCTGGGGGTGGTACTATACAGCAGCTCTAGGCTTCTTGTTGCATAATGAGGTGTGCGAATTTAATCTTATGAATAAAAGGGTCCATTTTTATCCTAAATGTTGTTCTTACTGTATGCTTTATGCTTGAAGAGAAGTCATTTGAAATGTTTTTTTAGAGGTAAAAAGTTGTGGTAGTCTTGCTTCTTTATGACAAGAGATTCTGCCAATGTTCTTGGACTCTACTTCCAAAAACATCAACATACCTGCAATTGTGTTTGTGAGCAGGTAGCTTTGAGCTTTTTAAAAGCTTATCTGATTTTAAAATGTTTGTGAAATATGCTATAAATTTCCTCCTTTAGCCAAATGTTAGCACACACATGCACTCACACACACACTGTTTCTTTGGCTCATAAATAGGGGATTTTACCTTGATAAGATGTATTTTCTGACACAGACCACTGAAGTTTCTCTACGTGAATATTTGCACTCATGTAATACCACAGACCCTTAGAAATCAGATTTCCCCCTGGTAACTGAAAGCAGATGCTGCAAACATCAGTTTACTTGTTTTGCCCCCCCCCCCCCATGCGCTTCACAGAACATATAGATTCCCACCCACTCCTGAAGCCCTGGGCATTTACACTGCATGCTATCGTAATAACAGTTCTGTTATGAACTAATTTATTTTACTCACTAAAACTAGTTTCTGGGCAATAGCTAATCTTCCACCCAGGCTGTTAGACAAGTAGATGGAAGGTATAATTAATCTTTTAAAGTTGGAGAAAGAAACCAGGAGGAAGTAGAAGACATTTCACACGTGCCAACTCATTTGTACTTCATTAAACCTTATGATGTAAGGGGTACTTTCTCCGTTGAACCTGTGGGGAAACTGACTCAGACAGACTAATTAATATGTTCAAGGTTGAGTTCTTTCATAAGTAGCAGAGCCAGCATTCAAACTCAAGTCTGACTCCAAGTCTGTCCAGTCCAAGATGTTTTTGTTTAAGTGACTTATCCAAAATTACATGATGAAGGAGAACAGACTTGGACACAGAACACGGTACCATTAACTGGATTACGTTTTAACAGAATCCCCACAATAAAGCCTACCACTAAATTCCTATGCACTAACCAACAGCATCCTACAGTTTTCCTTCTGTCTTTTATTGCTAGTTCTGATTTATTTGACATACTAAATATCTTAACTAAATTACAGGCTTATATTTTCTTGAAACCTCTAAGTCACCTTGAGAAGTCCGTCCATAAGTCACAGAGGAAATAAAATATAAGGAAATCTCCCCAGGGACTACAATTCAGATATGGTTTAGCCACAGAGAAAGCCATGGATGTGGTCAGCAGACTTCTGTGTGCCAGCGAAGCAGGCATGAGGGAGGGGTGGACACAGGCTTGGCTCTTACACACTGGCTCAGTGCTCTCAATGTGCTTCTTTATCTGCAGATTATCTTCCCTCCATGGGCTCAAAACCATGGTCCCTGAGATCTAAGTAAAATGCAAGAGAAACAAGAGTGCTAATTTGCACATGATTTCACTATCAAGCTATTGATTAGTATTGAGAGCATTGAAACTGCATGGGCAAGTGGAGGGTTCAAAAATGTGATGTAGTTTAAAATGTCGTCTCTTTTATTCAATGTATTCAACACAGTAGAAGGAAACCATCCTTTCCAGATCATTGTCTGCTTTTCACTGGATGACATAAGCAATTTCTGCTCTTATGTCTAAATGATGAACCCCAGTGTTTTGGAAAGGTTAAAAAAAAAAAAAAAAAAAAAAAAAAACTTTCCTAGGGCCAGTTTGGAGCCATCTCTCAAAATATCAAATATTGGTGAACAAGGTTGTTAAGAATACCAACCTTTGCTGGAGTAAACAGCCAGATGGCCCCCATTTTGTTCTTGAGTGCATTTTTGGGTAATTATGAGTAACCAGAGAGAATGAAAAAGAAAATAACTTCACAGGGCTACAAAGTACTACTGTTGGCTTTGTTGCCCACCAGGGAGTTCATGGAGTTGAAGACACCATCTTGGTGGTGAACTCATTGGCCCCTTGGTCCTGTAGGGATTAACCATCATTTAACCCACTATAACCTTGAAAATTGTCTTGTAAAACTCCAGCTGTTCTGACTCAGGGGAAGAGGAGCTCACATCCTGCGTGTGTGCATACTCTGTGCCCAGAAAAGGAGGGTGCTTTCTCTGGCTCACTATTTTATGAAGCCTCTGGCTAGGAATGACCTAGACCCTGGGTTACAGACCTTGCATCAAGTAGGAGGGCCTGGGATATCCCAGCATGGTAGCTATTCCTAAGGCCAGATGCAGAACTGCTGCCAGAGGACCCCCAAGCAGAGCCAGGGAGACCAAATACTTCAGGTTTTATGCTTAACTGGGTTTTTACAGTGAACATGCATCTGTGCTTAGGTAAAAGTAGAAAATAAAGCAATTGATGTTTCATTGACCAAAAAAGAGGCTCTGAAATGTTTCTAACCCTGGCTGGTTAGAAAGAACCAACCTTTTCAAATATTTCTACAGACAGTATAATCTGTTTCTACAAGATGGAACTCATGCCTGGTGCTGTTAACTGGGCCAAGAACCCCTGGTGGGCTAGGCCATATGCTCTAGGGGAGAACTTAATACTAGTATTCAGCTAAATTTGACACAGTATTAAAGTTCTCTTTCAATACTTATCCTTATATCCACACATCAGGACAATTCCTAACCCTTAGAAGAGAAGCTTTTTTTGTGGATGCAGTAGATGGCCATTAATACAGAGACTTACCGCTGGTCCAGGTGCAGAGAGAACAAAGGTGCAGGAAGCAGAGCCCTAAGTAGGACACCCCTCTCCCCAATATCTCATTTCCTTCATCCAAGTCTCAGAGATCATTATGGAAAAAGGAAAGTACTGTTAAGACCCAGAAGTAGTGGAGGAGGACTATTGTGAAATTGTTTTCTGATCACAACAGGGGCTCACACAGGAACTCACGGCAGCTGTGGCAGTAAGCACGCCAAAGTGCCAGCACAGGCATGATGGTTGTAAGTCCCACTCCTGGCTGAAGAGCAACTGTTGGGTGCTAGGGGGAAGAAGTCAGTTTACTTCAGATGCATACATATACTGTCCATTTTCCAGTGGACAGTCCTATGCCCATGCGCATACTGGCCTCACTAAATCAATTCAGTGGGTTTTAAAAAGAGCACATAAAGTTGGGGTGGGGGGAATAATGGGGGCAGTGGAGTGGGGATAGACTTGATATCTATGATATACCAAAACACAATATATTTATATGGGAAATTAAACAATACTTTTAAAAAAGTTATTAGCATACTCATCATAGACAGTAGTTTGGAACCTATGAAATAATTCTCATCATATACTCATTTTTCTGAATCTGCTTATATTTCCAAGCAAGTTGACTGGCTTCCTTACCTTCGGTTGTCCTGACTCAATGAAAAGAGATTCTCTTCTCTCTCCAAAACTTTTTTCACCAAAGTTTATATTCACCATAACATTACTGGTACAATACCCTTTTATGGCTCTTGGTTGTTAGAGCCCAAGGTTCTGATCTCAATATTGATACGAAAATAATAGAACCAATAATAAATGTTATCTATTGATTAATATGCATGGACCAGCAGTGTGTGTGTGTGTGTGTGTGTGTGTGTGTGTGTGTGTGTGTGTGTGTGTGTGTGTGTATGTATGAAATTTAACCTAGATTAACACCAAGTACAATACTTGTTATATGTGATGATTAATTTTATGTGCAACTTGACTGGACTTGAGGATGCTGAGAGTGGACCACTGTCCTTCAGGGTATATCTATGATAGTTGCATCTTGAAGATGTTAGCATTTGGATTAGCAGACTGAGTAAAGAAGAAGCATGCCCCCTCACTCTTGAGGGTAGAGCACACCTGATTTCTTGAGAATCTGACTGGAATAGACTGGAAGCAGACTTTCTGCCTGACTACTTGAGCTGGATCTAAATCGTTTCTGTCTTTAGTGCCTCTAGCTCTCCAGCCATCAGCCTTGGACTAGACTCTATATTGCCAGCCTAAAATCTACAGATGACAGATTATGAGTCTCTGTAACCTCAATAACTGAGTAAACCAGTTGTTCTCTTCTTTAGAGGAGAGCTAAAGTGGTGGCTACCATTTGAAGCAAAGCAGAAATGCTATGAGGCAGGCATCCAGATAGCCATTCGCTGGCTCACCATCTCTTAGACTTTGCTATTACTTCAGAGAGACGACAGGGAGGGGCAGCTCCCGGTCCCTGACAGCAGGGTCCTCATCTTGCCACTGTCATCCTCTCAATTCCTGACACATAATAGGAATTCAGTAACGTAGAGCGAAGGATGTGAGCAGGTGAACAGATGAGTGGGCATCTGCGTGGCTGCCTCATGGAGTTTCTGTTTCCCTCCAGGTGGTGGTCACGCCTCAGCTCTCCTCAGAGCTGACTCTACCCTGTCTTCGCTCCTGAACTAACAGTCTTTCTCTATGCTCTCCTAGGAATGGGCTGAAATATAGAGTATATTTAGCAGGACTGAAAAAATACATCCTGAAAAGTTGAAAGTTCTTGGAGGGTGGGGACTTATTTTTATTCATGTTGTGCTTAGGCCCCAGCACAGGGCTTGTCACTTAGACTGCCAACAAACATCAGTTGAGTTAAATATTCTGGTTTGCCTGTCCGTTCCCATCAGTCAAGATGCTTATTCAGATTAAACTATCACAAATGTAAGAAAATAAAGGGAACAAAGGAAAAAAATAGAGACTGTATAGCACAGTCAGTGGTGAAGCTATACAATACTCACAAAGCACCCAGGCTCTGCTGACAGGCTGCCTAACCCCGCCCCGGCCTGCACACCGAGGCATGCTCCTAAGAGCAGTCTCCCTGTGTCTCCCCAGCCGTGAACATGTTCACCAGAGAGCAAGTGGCCATTTGTATCAGTTTTTGTTTTGTTCTGTTTTCTCATTGTATAACAAAATACCCAAGAAGAGCAGCTATGGAAGGAAGGCTCACCAACTGAAGATGTGGTCTGTCACAGTGGGAGGGCATGCGGCAGGAGCTTGACATGGCTTGTCACATTTCACCCACAGTTATGAAGTGGGAGAAAGTAATGCAGCACTTAGTTCAAGTCCTCTTCTTGCTTCAGCCCAGGCCCCCAGCCCATGGCATGGCAACACCCATATTGAATCTTCCCTTTTCAATTAAATATCTCTGGAAATTCCCTCCAGAGGTGTTGTCCTTGGTGAGTCCAATTCTAGTCAAGCGGGCACCTTTCCTGTCTACCATGTCAGCTCTGATAGATGAATACAAATCATTTCCAGGTACCTGACAAGCTCTCACTTAGAGCTATTAAACATATCAGTCTAGGACTCAACCTTCCCAGGGACCTTTGTTCTTAAGACAGCCAAGTCAGCCTTCCACCCTATTCTCTGTTCCACCTGCCGGATGCCTCTCCTGGTCACTCAAACGCCAGCACAGATTACCCCTCATCTTTTGTTCACCTGGCATACCATTTTGTCTTCTTGGATAACATCTTATGCTGGAACATTTTATGGTTTCCACTGATGCTGGGATGTCTTAGATTCTCTCTAATTAAGCTAAGGTTTCTTCACAACTGAATTCCTCTAACTAGGTCCTTTCCCTCATTCCTGGCCCAACTAGTTCATCCCTGGAGGTCTTCTGCAGGCAATCCCTTAAGCTTCTCACCCTCCCCTCAGCCCACTTCTGTAAGCATTTCCAGAAGGCCTTTGTGTTTTAGACGCTGGGGATAAATAAAAATAACAGACAGTGGCTGCCTTGCAAAGAGCTGTCCTGATACAGAAGCACATACAAGAAAGGGCAAGTGAGTGATAGTGAGACTTGCTCGGAACACTCTTCCCTCGGAAGAAGACCCTGCAATAAGAATTTGTATGTCACCTGTTTATTGGAAGGCAATCCATAAAAGCATGTTGAGAGAGTGGGCCAGAGATAGAAAGCCGCTCTTGCATTATGAAAAAGTGGATACATGCTATGGGTAATCGGGGCTCCAAATCCTCTGGGGTATAGTGTAGAGATAACCCTTTGAGATACCAACAGGCTTCTGCCCATTGTGGGTTAAGAGTTACTTTTAAGCATTAGCCCCTTGTCCTTTTCAGCCCCCCTGTGGAGATGATGAGTCCCTGTGCTCAGGCACTTGTAAAACAAAGCTGTACATGTGTCCCCTCAATGCTCAGGTGGAGATGAGAAAGTACACAATAGCACCTGTTAAGTTGATAGAGACAGTTCAGGTGTGTTTGAAGCAGGGTGTAGCTGTACAGAAGGACCTGGCCTTTCTTCCAGGTAAGCAAGTAGGAAAGGGTTTCAGATCCAGGAGACATGATCAACAGGACACCAGAGCTGAGACTGAAGCCGGCTGGTACCATTTGCAACTGCCTTCCAATGCCAAGAGGCAAAATACCCAACAGCGTGATGAGACTGGCGGCTTTGCTTTTGTCTGCCCAGCCCCATGGCCGTCACAGCCAATGCAAACACCAGCTAACACCAGCTTTCCAGACCTGCTGCAGACTATGTGCATGCCTGAATGGACAAGCAGGGAGGTTCAATTGTACATTTAGATAGCCTCTAGTTTTTCAGAACACAAGCCCTCTGCAGATTTCAGCTTGCATATTCATTTACCTTGAAGGAGATTTTCTTTCCTGAAAGTCTTTTTTTTTACTTTACTTTTTTACTTTAATCTTTAGTAGGGTTATGAGAATAAAGATCTGAAGAAAAACGTGACATTTTTATTTCTTTATGAAGAAGTATAATTGGGAGTCTTGGGGTAACAGAGCCTGTGTTATATACAGAAGAAACAACCTTCACCCAGAAAAAAACGAACAATAGAGAATAGGAAAGACTCACTTCAAACATATTCTGCTGGGTATAAGTAAATAAATAAATAAATAACCTAGAAATGCAGGCAGCGAGGAGAGCCTCCTGCATTGGGTGTATGTGAAGGGTTTGCCCGTGCACAGGTTGCAGGAAGCAGCTTTTGCTGAGCATCAGAGCTGGCCCTGTCCTCAGCAGCACCCACTGATGATGCTCTTTCTCCACTGAAGTGGATTTTATTTCATCAAGAGTAAAGGTTAAGGGGGAAAACCAAAGATAAAAATAACGGGTATTTTGGAAACTGTTCTTGTTTATGTCATTTCATTTTTTAAAAAAGGAAGCTGGGAACAGGGATGAGAGAGGAGGGCAGAGTGTTTCAAAACTAATTATAGCATTAAAATCTTCTAAGAGCATTGTTCCAGCCTCTGTCGTAAGAGCAGCTTCATCCTGATGCATGAGTCAGAGGCACCCACTATGTTGTCTAGACTGGCCTCCAACTTGCCATCCTCCTGGTTCTTTGTGAGAAAATCAACAAGATAGATAAACCCTAAGCCAGACACCTACAATCATTTGATCTTTGACAAAGGAGCTAAAACCATCCAGTGGAAAAAAGACAGCATTTTCAACCAATGCTGCTGGTTCAACTGGCGGTCAACATGTAGAAGAATGCAAATTGATCCATTCCTATCTCCCTGTACAAAGTTCAAGTCCAGTGGATCAAGGACCTCCACATAAAACCAGATACACTGAATATAATAGAAGAGAAAGTGGGGGAAATTCTCCAACACATGGGCACAGGGGGAAAGTTCCTGAACAGAATTGACAAATGAAATTGCAAAGCTTCTGTAAGGCAATAGACACAGCCAATAGGAAAAACAGCAACCAACAGATTGGGAAAAGATCTTCACCAATCCTACATCCGATAGAGGGTTAATATCCAATATATACAAAGAACTCAAGAAGTTAGACTCCAGAGAACCAAATAACCCTATCAAAAAATGGGGAACAGAGCTAAACAGAGAAATTCTCAACGGAGGAAACTTGAAGGGCTGAGAAGCACCTAAAGAAATGTTCAACATCTTTAGTCATCAGGGAAATGCAAATCAAAACAACCCTGAGATTCCACCTCATACCAGTCAGAATGGCTAAGATCAAAAACTCAGGTGATAGCAGATGCTGGCGAGGATGTAGAGAAAGAGGAACACTCCTCCATTGCTGTGGTATTGCAAGCTGGTACAACCACTCTGGAAATCAGTTTGGCGGACCCTCAGAAAAATGGACGTAATACTACCTGAGGACTCAGCTATTCCACTCCTGGGCATATACCCAGAAGATGCTCCAACATGTAATAAAGACACATGCTCCACTATGTTCATAGCAGCCATATTTATAATAGCCCGAAGCTGGAAACAACCCAGATGTGCCTCAGCAGAGGAATGGATACAGAAAATGTGGTACATTTACACAATGGAGTACTTCTCAGCTATTAAAAACAATGACTTCATGAAATTTGCAGGCAAATGGATGGAACTTGAGAATATCATCCTGAGCGAGGTAACTCAGTCACAAAAGAAGGAACATGGTATGTACTCACTGATAAGTGGATATTAGCCCAAACGTTCGGAATACCCAAGTTTCACTTTACAGTAACCGCTGGACTGAGAGTGAGGTCCTAAATGGAGGAGTTGGAGAAAGGACTGAAGGAGCTGAGGGAGTTTGCAGCCCCATGGAAGGAGCAACAGTGTCAACTGGCCTGACCCCCAGTGCTCCTGGAGACTGGGCCACCAACCAAAGAATACACATGAAGGGACCCATGGTGCTGGCCACATATGTGGCAGAGGAGGGCCTTGTTGGCCATCAGGGGGAGGAGAGGCCTTTGGGCCTGAGGGTGTTAGATGCCCCAGTGTAGGGGAGTGTAGGGGAATGCCAGGGAGGGCAGACGGGAGTGAGTGGGTGGGCGAACACCCTCATAGAGGCAGGGGTAGTGGGGATGGTATAGGGGGTCTCCAAAGGGGAGACCTGGAAAGGGGAAACATTTGAAATGTAAATAAAGTATCAAAAAAAGAGAGTCATTCTGGAGAGTGTGAAGGGACAGCAGGGAGCATGTGAAGGGAAGGGGTGAGGGAGTGGGACTCTGGAGACCACAGGACCATTGCAGGGAGAGTCCAGGCACAGAAGCAACACGGACAGGCAATGGAAGCAAGGATGGGGGTGCTATATGTGCTGTGTGCCCTGATGTGGCTGAGTCTGAGAATTCAGGGCCAGAGAGGGCTCTGAATTCCTACTGAGGAATGGGGGTGGGGGACACTGAAGGCGTTTCATTCAGCAAATAGCTTAGATAGTCTGACTTGTGCAACATGAGGCATAGGTTTGACAAACAGGAGCCAGGTAGAGATCATTGTAACATTCTAGAGATACATCAAAAGAGTTCAGAGTCAAAAAAGAGAATGAGTTGGTGCACAGTGGCTGAGCCACAAAGAGAACTTGCATATGGCTGAGTGAGCTTTGAAAGCATGCTTTTCATCTGCTGAGATGTAAGGAGCGTTTACTCCTGATCCCTGTACTGCAGTCTCTCAGACTTGTATTTCCTTGTGTTGCATTAGTTAGAGAAATGCAGATATGGCTAAGGATAGATATAATATTCCTCATAGACATCTTTATGTTTGGGATTTTGACATGTATGTATGTGTACATGCGTGTGTGCGTGTGTGTGTGTGTGTGCATGCGTGCGTGTGTGGGTTGTATGCACAAGTGTATACAAGGCTGTGCTCACTTGTACATGCACAGAGGGCAGAGGAGGACGTTGCGTGTCTTACAACGTCACTCTTCACTGTTTTCCCTTAAGACAGGGTCGATTATTGAACCTGGAGCCAGAAAGCTGCAATGACCCCAAAACCCTGGGAATACAGGCGTGTGTACATTCATGTTAAGCTTTGTTACGTGGGCACTGGGATCTGAACTTAGCTCCTCACGCATCGGCATCAAGTGCTATCACATACTGAGCCATCTCCTAAAACTCTGTCTTTAAAGACCTCTGCACTTGGTTTTAAAAGTAAAGTTGTTTATAAAGGAAGGGATAGTTCACTTCCCCAAAGGAGAGGGCTACAGAGATGGGAGGAAAAGCAGGGAGCCAGATCTTAAAAGGAAGAGGCCAAGTTTCTTAGTTTGGTGCCTTCCAGATGACACAGGCTGGGAAGGGAATTGTTCAAGTATAAAAATATATTTGGTATGCTGAGTGGCAGTAAGCTCAGAAATACTCAGCCGAGATCTGATTGGAATAAAGCAGTGTGCTGGCTATTCCCAGTTGTCTACTTGACTACATCTGAAATGAACTACAATCCAGAAATAGAGGACACACCTACGATCCAGATCTTTCGGCATAGTGACCATGAAAAGCTTAGGCCCAGGCAAGGTGCTACACACCTTTAATCCTGGGAGTCAGAAACAAGCAGATCTCTAAGTTCAAGGCCAGCCTGGGACAGAGCAAGTTCCAAGTAAAGAACAGCTTAGGTTCAGGCATTGTGATACATACTTTAATCTGGGCCATACCTTCTGCTGGAGGTCTATATAAGGACAACGGAAGAAGAAAGTCTTTCTTCTTCTTTGCCTGCTTTCATTTACTTGCCAGCACAACTATTGGAAGCTACTTCTTCAGGATTCCAACTTATACATAAGATGAACTGAAACACCTAGCCTTGTGGGACTGAGCAACATAGATGCTCATCGTTGGGTTAATTGGACTACAGACTCTTAATTTACTCCAGTAATTCCCCTTAATATATAGAGACATCCCATAAGTTCTGTGACTCTAGAGAACTCTGACTAAAGCAAACAGGTAAAAAAAAAAAAAAAACAAAAAAAACCCAAACCCACCAGGCTAAATAGTATGTTGAATGTACCATTCTTAAAGCACCTAGAGTGTCCCTCTCTCTTTATGATTTGTTCAGTTTTGGGAAGAGTTCAGAGGTGCCAGCCTCACTCTCCCAGATCCAGCCCCAGTTTTCTCTGAGATGCAGAACAGGAGACACAGGGCAGGTTGAGGAAGAGTTGTTCTCATGGCTCTGCCGCCTCAGCACACCCACATCCATCCCAGCTCCAGCCGCCAGTTACTTGGCTGTATCTGAGAATACCTGCCACTAGCATTGTCCACTCCTGAAGGCCTTTCGAGTGGGCTCAGGGCCTTCTGGCCAGGCATTCTCAACAACTTGAGCACTCAAAAACTGAATCTGAAATAGAAGGCATAGGTTCACTGCTGGACTTTTGCCTTGGTCCCTTGGGAAAGGAGGTTCTTCTAAAATAAGAAGTCCTGTAGTCATGGTAGGGATTGAGAAAAGTTATGAATTGAGGCCTTGGTCTTCAATGACTGTGTGTGTATGTGGTGTGTATTTGTGTGTATAATGTGTATGTATAGTGTATGTGTATAATGTGTGT
>CM052718.1:61384972-61408503 GCA_028551405.1 Uromys caudimaculatus | reverse complement strand
AAACCTGCATGGTACTGGTACAGTGACAGGCAGGTAGATCAATGGAATAGAATTGAAGATCCAGAAATGAACCCACACACTTAAGGTCACTTGATCTTTGACAAAGGATCTAAAACCATCCAGTGGAAAAAGACAGCATTTTCAACAAATGCTGCTGGTTCAACTGGCAGTCAACATGTAGAAGAATGCAAATTGATCCATTCTTATTTCCCTGTACAAAGCTCAAGTCCAAGTGGATCAAGGGCCTCTACATAAAACCAGATACACTGAATCTAATAGAAGAGAAAGCAGGGGAAATTCTCCAACACATGAGCACAGGGGAAAAGTTCCTGAACAGAACACCAATGGCTCATGCTCTAAGATAAAGAATCAACAAATGGGACCTCATGAAATTGCAAAGCTTCTGTAAGGCAAAGGACACTGTCATTAGGACAAAACAGCAGCCAACAGATTGGGAAAAGATCTTTACCAATCCTATGTCTGATAGAGGGCTTATGTCCAATATATACAAAGAACTCAAGAAGTTACACTCCAGAGAACCAAATAACCTGATTAAAAAATGGGGAACAGAGCTAAACAGAGAATTCTCAACTGAGGAAGCTCAAAGGGCTGAGAAACCCCTAAAGTAATGTTCAACATCCTTAGTCATCAGGGAAATGCAAATCAAAACTACCCTAAAATTCCACCTCACACCAGTCCAAATGGCTAAGATAAAAAACTCAGGTGATAGCAGATGCTTTTGAGGATTCAGAGAAAGAGGAACACTTCTCCATTGCTGGTGGTATTGCAAGCTGGTACAACCACTCTGGAAATCAGTCTGGCAATTCCTCAGAAAATTGGACATAGTACTACCTGAGGACCCAGCTATACCACTCCTAGGCATATTCCCAGAAGATGCTCCAACATGTAATAAGGACATATGCTGCACTATGTTCATAGCAGCCATATTTACAATAGACAGAAGCTGGAAACAACCCAGATGTCCCTCAACAGAGGAATGGATACAGAAAATGTGGTACATTTACACAGTGGAATTCTACTCAGCTATTAAAAACAATGACTTCATGAAATTCACAGGCAAATGAATGGAATGGTATGTACTCAGTATATTATCGCAAAAGTTCAGAATACCCAAGATTCAATTCACAGACCATATGAAGCCTATGAAGAAGGAAGACCAAAATGTGGATGCTTCTGTGCCTTTTAGAAGGGTGAATAAAATACTCAGAGGAGGAAATATGGAGACAAAGTGTGGAGCAGAGACTGAAGGAAAGGCCATCCAGAGACTTCCCCACCTGGGGATTCATCCCATATATAGTCATCAAACCCGGATGTTATTTGCATGCCAGGAAGTACTTGCTGATGGAAGGCTGATATGGCTGTCTCCTGAGAGGCTCTGCAAGAGCTGACAAATACAGAGATGGAAGCTCACAGCCAATCATTGGACTGAGCTCAGGGGTCCCAGATAGAGGAGTTGGAGAAGGGACTGAAGGAGCTGAGGGGGTTTGCAGCCCCATGGAGGGAGCAACAGTGTCAACTGGCCAGACCTCCCAGAGCTCTCAGGGACTAGACCACCAACCAAGGAATACAAATGGAGGGACCCATGGCTCTGGCCACATATGTAGCAGTGGGAGGAGAGGCCCTCGGGTCCTGGGGTGTTCAATGCCCCAGTGTAAGAAAATGCCAGGCCAGGAGGATGGGAGTGGGTGGGTGGGGGAGCACCCTCATAGCGGCAGAGGGAGGGTGGATGGGATAGGGGGTTTCAGAAGGGGAAACCTGGAAAGGGGAAAACGTTTGAAATGTAAATAAAGAAAATATCCAATTTTTAAAAAAGAAGAAAAATAAAGCACCCAGGAGGAGTCCCTTGCATGCTTGGATGGGGTGATACCAGGGAGGGTTTGGTAGAATCTGGTTAAGGAATGTGAGTCAAAATGTGAAAAGAGGTATCCCTTTGTTAAATCCCATTCCTGTTTGCAGAAAGACCAGAACCTGTGGCAGGGGGACAGGGGGCCTCCAAACTTCTAGATAAAGAGTCTTACAGTGTCCCCAGTGCTGAGAAAGCAATGTGGAGAGAAGCTTCGGAGTAAAGAAAACTCAGCTGAAGGCCTGGGGAGCTGCGGCACACACAGCTCCCAAATGTGGGAATGCTATGTGATGATTTTATGAAATATAAAAGTCAAATGAATTTTTCATGAAGAAGTTATCTTCCCAAGATGCAATAATGGAAAATTCCTTTCAAGAACTGGTGTTTAGACCTCACAAAAATGCGCGGCAAATTGCATTGTGATTTATTTGTCAATGTTTTTATAGGTTAGGCGTTACTTTCTACCCCACAGCTGGAGTCAATTTTTAATATTTAAAAGTGGAAAGAAAGCAAAACCTAAACACATCCAGAGCTGTCTGTTTTAGATTGAGCTTTTCCCAAACAGTGCTGTTTAGAACTGACCCCTGAGCACGGTCGGTCAGCTGCCAGCTGGCCCTTACGTCTCTGCAACATAGCATTAAATTACCTGGACTGGGCAGACTGCACACAAGACCTCCTAAATTGTAGCTGGTGGGTCTAGTGTTTATAACCAATTTCAAATGCATGTAGCCTGTCTGCCCTCTCAATTGAAGAAGGAAAAGAAGGAAAAGTCTTTTTGTTTTTTTATTCTGGGTTTCCCTTCATGCCCTAGCTCAAGGTGCTGTGAACATAATTTTCAGGTCCAGTGGTTTCTGTCCCAGAAGATGGCTAGGTGAATGGGAATCCCCTGGGCACCTCCTTTATTTGTTGCATGCCACCCAACTACAGAAAAGCAAGCTGATTCTTTCAGCCTTTGAGCCCCATGAAGTCTGGTCTGAAAACTACTCAGGGCCCATCTTCCTGGGCTTCCATGTTAAATTTTATGCTGGTTTTGCACTTGAGAGCTTATGGCAAGATTCAAATTCACAGCAAAGAGATCAAACCTACATCCTAATCCCATTGCTTGGGCCAAATCTGCTGGCTTGAATGTGGGCCTCATCTTATCACATGACCAAGGATTTACAAAATAATATTGTGTCTCTGTTTTGTGAACCATCACACAATAGTCACAGCAGCACTGTGTGTGCTTGCATGTGTGTGTGTGTGTGTGTGTGTGTGTGTGTGTGTGTGTGTGTGTGTTTGTGTGTGTGTGTGTCTCCATGCTCAGCACATCATACTTCATGCTCAGTTGTAGCTTCTACTCCTGAAGTCACTAAGCTGGCACTGGCTGTTGCTAAGGGGGCCATGTATGTGCTTACCAACTGTAGGTTCAGTAACACACAACATCTGGAGGGAGGGAAAGCAATCCTAATTGTGACCGACAAAATCCCTTTGGGTAATATGGTTGATACCCTTCTCATGAAGGGGGCGTTTCTCTTGTCCTCTCCTGCTTTCTTCCTCTTGATCATTCTAGAGTCAAGACCCATAGGAAGAGTTGGTTTATTTCCAAATGCGTGTGTTGGTCCTGTTGAAACTGCCAGCCCAGAGTTCCTGGTGCTGCTGACACCACCCCTAGTCAGGCTTTGAGAAGCACTAACCACTTCATTAACGCAAGCCTCAGTTGGAAGGAGCCTCCATTGTTAAGTATGGAGATATCAGACCTGTGAGAATTTGGGCATCATATTCAGCTACCATGCCCTTTCTCAGCACACTCAACAGCAGCGTCCCCAGGAGAACCCCTTTGGCGTGCTGCCCCAATACAGAGACATTAAGAAATGATAATGATAAGTGATGATTTCTCTGTCTTAAAAGGTTTTCTTGTGTCACAGCAAGGATTTGTTACGGATTTCCTTCTAAAAGTAGACACCCTAAACCCACTCCCACACGATTTGATTAAACCCGAAAATCTTCATAAAACACACCTAAATGCATTAGGAGATACAAGGGCAACCATGACTAAAGTGCAGCGGACCTGCCCGCCAGCAGGGGGAGCTCTTCCCCTGGTTCAGGCTGCCATTCCAGTTCTCCAATGGTCCACTCTATTGCTCAAAAAATTTTGCTTGTGTTTAAAGAGGGTGGAGTAAAGACAGAAGCTGGCTGTCCAAAACAACAGATACCGGGGGCGGGGTGGGGTGGGAGTGGTGTACTTTATCCCGAGGGCAGAGGACAGCCACTAAAGGATTCTCAGAAATGTGTGGCTTTGTATTAAGGCATCCTGTCTTTTTTGGCTCAGTGTCTGGCCTATTTGAGGAATCAATTGAAACACGCCACTTGGCACCGATTTTGATGCTGTTAGAGTTCATGGGCAAGACATTCTGAGAAAGGGGTTGAAGATAAGCATCAGGAGGAAAGTACACTGCCTCCAGAAAACCAAGAAAGGCAGAGCCACCCCTGAGCTGGACCGCAGTGCACACACAATGCACGCACGGAATCCAAACATGGTCCAGAGACCAACAGTTCACATAAGAAAACGAGGAGTGACTGAAGAAAGAGCTGGGAAAATGGTATTTCCTTCCTGTGCTGAGGAACAAAGTCAAGATATTCTAGGGAAAAGACGTGAGCTCCCAGGCACACAACTGGGCGCCACTCGCGAACAGCTGTGGAATGAAGAGTACAACCACATGTCTTCAGAGACTCCCAAAGGCAGAGGAACCAAGAGAAAGTGACGAAAAGGCAAAGTCAGTGTCTCCCTAAACGCTTATAACAGAGTCAGGCTGCTGTGCTCTCCTTCGGGGGTGACTATTTGGCTAGATCCTCTCCTAGACCCACCCAGCATCCAGGAGGATCCTTTAAATCTGATCTACTTAGAAGTTCTCAAGGGCCTCCCATTGCCTCCAGGCTAGGGTCTTCAAAGTAAATTGGGAGCACTGCGACTCTCATCCCTGAGGCCACCACATCTCAGTTCTCACCCTTTCTGCTATCTATGCCTTTCTGAAAACCTTGCAGTTTTCTGTTCCAGGTGGTACTGGGGGCCAATGTCCTTCCTTCTGTCTCTGCCTTAGTGTTGGTTAGATGTCAAATGCATGTTCATGCACACTCTTCCCCAGCCCTAGGTTCTGCCATGCACAGGTTCTTGTTCTCTCAGTGTATCCCCTTCCATGTCCTCCTTTTCCTTGTTACCCTTAAGATGTGGAATTATAAATTACTTCATTATGAGAGCCATTTTGACCCCACAAGAGTGGAAGAGACACCAGACACTCTTCTAAACCACCCTGTGGTTACCCCTGCAGTTTCATTTGTACAATTAGCTACTGACCCCTTGACACCATAAACACAAAGGGGAGACTTTCCTTGCTGTGTCTTCATGCTTAGTCCTGCACCTATCATACATAGCTCAAATAACACTCCTTGAATTAACAAGGTTTATTATTAATGAAGCCACTGTCTGGCCTGTGAATGGTATAGTCCTTATCATATGCTATCTGGCTTCCCTGGTGCACTGTGAGGAATATTCTTCCTTCTCTAGAGCTCCTGCTCATAGATAGCTCCATTACCTTAATATTTTATGGTGCAACCATTTTTTTTCAGGTTATGAAGGCATTATCTCTGCTCAACTGAACACCAAGGTAGAGTCTAAGGCTTGTGGTTCATTTAGCATTCCAGCAACTAGATAGCTTTGTTAACAGGCCAGCTGGCTAAAACTATGCACTGTTCATAGTTACTTTGTGTTGATGTGACCAAAATATTTGAAACAAACCATTTAAAGAAGGAGAAGTTTATTTTGGCTCAGGATATCAAAAGGGATTTTAGCCAGTCGTGGTGGGGGGCATGGTAGAGCTCATGGGAGTGGAAAAGTGTGGAGGAGGCCTCTCAGCATGGGGGCCAGAGCCCGAGAGAATGGACCCAGAAGCAGGGGCCAAATGAGACCTTGAAAGGCCTGCTGCCAGGGGCCCACTTCAGGTACCTCACAGTCATTGTACAACCCTCCAGAATAACACTGCCATCTGGGCAGGAAAAAAAAAACAACTTCAAAACATGACCACTTCAAATTCAAATTGTAACAAGATACACAAATACATATTCTGGACTTTTATGTAAAATATGTAAATGAATAAAGATCAGTGATTCCTAAAGCATCTCCTAGGAGGGTCAGATGCTCACTAAACAACCATTTAACTCACTGTCTTATATCTTCTAGTCTCATCAGACCCAGACTCAACAGGGTCAAAGATGGGCCTTGTCAATCTGATCTGCTGTAGTCAGACCCATGTGGACACAGAAAACTGCAAAGAGGCAGACAACCAATGTATTCATTGCACTGAACACTCTTTTCCAGTCACAGCAGGTGGACAGAGAGATCATTGGCCTGATTTTGAGTGTGCAGAGATGATCAACACCCTTAGTGGTGGGAGAGCCACTTCCTGACCCACACATTCTTCAACCTAGGCCCCATTTATTTCTCACGGTATAAAGATCTGGCTGCAGACACACAGGCACTGCTGTCTTTTAAAAACTAGGCATGGCCTCCATGTACATAAGATATGTGGCTAAGTGCATTGGCCCTGGTTGGAGGCCACCTTCCCTTTTCTAGATTGTGGACTTGGACGGCCACTTGACCTCTTCATGTTTCAGTTTCCTCGTTGTATTGCTGAGAAGATTAAATCAGCTAATGAAGAACCTAGATCAATAGTGAAGACATGAGATAAATGTCACCGTTAAGGCGAGCTATCTTCATGATTGGGATGAGAGTGCTGAACAGACTTCAGCATCTATCTGGGTTGCCGCCTCCAGCCACCTCGCTGTGGGGACAGGGGCAGAGCAGCACACCCGTGCACAATGCATGTGTTGTACAGTGACATGGCCTGCACTGGAATGTCAAGCTGGCTTCTAGAAGATGCCTAGACCTAAAGCAGGTCTGCTGGTCTGATGAGCTGTGGAGACCAGCCTTCAGAATGTGGCACTGTGGTTCTAGAACAAAGGACCCCAGCATGACTTCCGTTGCTTCTTGGCTCAGGTCACACAGTGTTTTGAACCCTAGCCAGTCCCAAGGGCATGATGATCTCAGCTTAGTCCTTGCTGCCAGCCTTTGTCCTCCATGAGCTGGAGACTGCTTTATAGATGCTGCACGAGTTCCTGATGGGATAAGTGCGCTTGGGTTTCAGGTGGCAAATGTCCCTCAGGGGAGGACTGTGAAAAGTGTACCTTCCTCACAGGAGGAAGGTAGGTTGGCTCAGAGAATGGTGTTCTCAGAAGAGGGCGGAGATGATGGTGCAAAGGGATC
Organism: Uromys caudimaculatus; assembly: GCA_028551405.1. Lineage (NCBI taxonomy): Eukaryota > Metazoa > Chordata > Mammalia > Rodentia > Muridae > Uromys > Uromys caudimaculatus. The sequence goes on along the minus strand of CM052718.1, from coordinate 61,401,340 downwards.
CAGACCCTGCAAGAGCAGCCTCCTTTAGAGAGAAAATAAACACCAATTTGGGTGTCAATGACTTCGTGCGGAGATGGAGAGAGTGACAGATGTGGGCTCAGGACTTCACTGTAGCTCTGAGTTCAGGCTTCAGTAGTACAATGACAGGTCTTGTGGGGGGCTCGCACATAAGCAGAGAGTGGGCTATTTTCTGGGAGCATCTGGGTGGTTGATGGTGCCCTGTCTGCTCACCCTGTTTCAGAGCTGAGCTAGGTGAGCTCAGACCATCCTGCTGGTCCCCTCTTCAGCATTATACTTGTCAATGCCCCATTCTAGAGGTCAAGGCATATGGATTCCTTCAGAGGTCCCAGATGGTGGGGTCTGCATTCATCAGAATCCTGCTGATTTCCCAGATGATTTTCTTTCCCCGGATCAGGGCAAAGCCTCCTCATGAGACTGGCTGCCATTTCTTCTGCCACACGGATTCCTGCAGTGCAGTCCTAGCAGGTGTGCTGAGGGAACAAAGGTGCGCTGCTCACACCGGACACCACCACGCAGTCACACATAGGATTGCCTTCATTCCTAGCTGACCTCACCACTGCCTTTGCTCCCACAGCTGCCACCTCAGGAAACAGGGGGGATGGAGGCTCTAAAGGTCAAACTTGGGTCAGCAAATTCTTATTGCAGAAAACGATCTGACAAGAGTTAGCTACCTTTTTTTTTTTTTAGGAAGTTCCTACATGACCGCTATCAGTAATGTTCTGTCTCTCTGTGTGTCTGTTTCTGTTTCACTGTCTTTCTTTCTTACACACACACAATTTTGTTTATAGTCCAAGAGAGGCATATACATTCTTCATATAAACTCCACCCTCATCACAAACAACTACAAAATTCTAAAAAACCTACACATGCTCGTAAATAGCACACCCTTAAATGGAGCAGAATTTCTAAATACCCCGTGACTCCCACAGCTAAAATGTCCCCTGGGGAGCCCAACTTGGCAGCATATATTTTCCTATTAAAAACTGAGTTTAGAGATTTCATGGCATCCAACTCAATGCCAGGAAAAGCCCATCTGTGTGTAGCGGGGAAGTCAGCAGTCAGGAGATCTGGGAGCTATGCCTTATACCTGGTGGGAATAATACATGCAGAAGCCACTCAGCAGAATAATGGACAGCCATGCCCCTGCAGTAGAATGAGCATTGGCTATAAAAGCGGGGACCCAGGTTCCTGCACAGGCTCTCCCCTACTGAGCTTTCCCAGGGAGCATGTCTACCTTCAACGAGCCTTTCCTCATCTCTGAAAGGAAGAGGCTAAACTAGAGCAGAGTTCCAGAACAAGTTTCCAGTGGCCGATGCTCTGAGGTTTGCCTCAAAGCTCCCTGACTTGAATATCTTAGGTTAAGGCTACTGTCGCCACATAAATGTCATAGCTCAAAAGAGGGTCTGGATTCCTCCCTTCCAAGTCTCTACCATGGCTTACCTAGGGAAATTCTAAACTCTCACACCTCACCAGGCTCTAGAATAAAGTGTTGATTGTCATGGGAGAGGTGTACTCAAGGGGCAAGATGTGGCTCCAGGCTGATCTGCCATTCGTCATTCTCTTATATCTGGCAGGCCAAGAAGACTGGAGCTGAAAGAAATCTTAATGAGGGCTTTGTCTGCTGGAGGGCCACTGAGGGAGGCAGACAGCCTGGGGGGCTCTGAGATATCTCTAGCCAGCTCAGAGGCAACTCCAGACAGCCTGGAGCCTGGTGAGGGGCACAGGCTGTGGGTCCTAGGCAGCCTAGGGCTAAAGGGTGGTCTTTGTGGTAGGATCCTGCAGATGCTAAGTCTCACCCACAGTGCTTGCCTTTCTGGCCTGCTTCCCACCAGCTTCTAGCTTCTTCCCACATCTGTGCGCTCGGAAACCATGGCTACTTATGACTCCTACTCAGAGAGACACATGGGAGGTTTTAGCCTTTTGCTGGTATTGTTCCTCCATGACTTCCTTGTTCTTCCTTTCTGTCCTTCACATTTGACTCACGAAGGGTCCAGTCTCTTACTCAAGAGTCAGCAAGAGCCCAGATTACAAGCTATACTCTTCCCCTTTAATTTCTATTTCCTTAACAGTGATCCAGCTTCAGGTCTCTCCTGTTTTTCCAAGCAAAACTGTGTGTCTCTTGCTCACTAACTTCACGACTTAGATTCCTCTAATTCCTTTAATTATTTGATTGCGTATTTTCCTTTTCCCCTCCTCATGGCAGAACCATTTTTCACTTTGTCGGGTGGTGGTAGTGGTGGTTTGATTCTGTGAACTACATATACCATGATGCCAAGTTTCCCTTGATTTCAGCCAATGGGAAACACAGGAAAAGGCTGGGTACTGGGAAGGTCTTTCCTTTACCACCTTTGGTGAGCTCTCTGGTTTGTAGCCCAGGCCTGTATAAGTCTGTTTGCCACCGTGCACCTCTGTGTCTAGGTTTTGTTCTTCCTGGCCACAGTCTTCCCTCTCCTTCCTGACCAGCCTTTCAGTTTAGATCATAGCTTGTATTTTCTTGCTCCAGGAGCTCCATCATGCTGTGTCTTTCCACAATCTGCCCACACTGCTTTTGAAAGCAGTCACTGAGTCTTTTGAGGCAAACACTGTTTCCGGTTGCGGCCACGCGGATGGAGTAGTCCTCCAACATTTGTTTCAGAGTTTGAGTGGCTGTTGCTCTTAGCATCCGTGTTCACCAGAAATTCTAGAAGATCTAAGTCAGGCCAAATGCCTCAGTAGAGCCACTGGGCTGCAGGAAGAGACAGGATGGAATGTGCACTAGACACTAAAACGGTACTTCTGTAATTGGTGGAAACCTGCCTGAAAAGAAGTTAGCTGGAAGCAGGCACTGGAAGAGAAGAGGAACACAGAAGAACCTCAGCTCTGCTTTAAAACATTTTACATTTTATTTTTATTTGTATGAATATTTTGCCTGCATGTATGTTTTTGCACCTGTTGTGTGCCTAGTCCTTCGGAGAGCAGAAGAGGATGTCAGAACCTCAGGAACTCAAATTTCAGATGGTTGTGAGCCACCGTGTGGGTGCTAGGAACTGCACCCCAGCCCTCAGCAAGAATAGCTAGTACTCTTAATGGCTTAGTTTTCCCTCTACTCCCCCACCTTGAAAGGAGGAAAAAGCCATAAAGAATTTATATGCCTGCCACTTCAAATTAACAAAGACTCACTTTAAGCTTTTTTTATTTCAAATCTTTTTTAAAAAGAAATAAAACCATTACAGAGCCCAGGTCCCCACACCCCCACATCAGCCCCATCTTTCTCCATCTTTACAGTAACTCCAGTGGATTCCATGTGTCCTAGGCCATATCTTTACATTTTCACAACACACGTATATGCTAGCAATGTATAACGTTGTCTTATGCTTTTTAATTGTGTGAAAAGTGGTGTCATCGTATACATTTGTACTGGCTGGTTCTGTGTGTCAGCTTGACACAAGCTAGAGTCATCAGAGAGGAAGGAGCCTCAGTTAAGAAAATGCCTCCATGAGACCCAACTGTAGGGCATTTTCTAAATTAGTGATCAAAGGTAGAAGGGCCCGCTGTGGGTGGTGCCATCCCTGGGATGGTTTTACTGGGTTCTATAAGAAAGCCGGCTGAGCAAGCCATGGGTTTATTGACACATGCAGTCGATTCAGGAGTCCTGGTGACCACATAGCAACCCATCATACAGACAGCCACACCAGGTAGTTCCCTCACAGGAATTGGGGGGAGGGTTCATTCTCCATCTATTCTTGTTTTCTATAAGCACTGCTTATAAAAACGCATTTGAGAATTTCTCTAGGAGGTCCCAGAAGTGGAGAGTTCAGTCACTGAGTATGTATATTTACAGTTTTATTAGTTTTGTGAAAAAAATGTTCTTCAGAATGCTTCTGCCTAGTGGTCAAATTCCTGTTCCCCTACATTTTTAATAGTACTTTCTTTTGTCATAATTTTCTGTTTTTACAAAGTCTAAAATGTGCAATTGAATTTACTTGTTTAAATTAAATAATAACCCTTGCTTGTTGGTAAGGCCCAGACTTACTTTCATGTGAATCTTGGACACTTAATGTTTTTGTGTGAATCACTGGCTCATGGGCTTTATAGACTTTTTTTTTCCTATTGGGCTCTCTCTCCTTTTAAAAAGTTGACTTAAGGAACTTTATATGTCTTGAACATAAATTTTTATGATATACAGGTTACTTTATTTTCTGGCTTTAAATTTAACATTTTGTTTATGATTTCTGGTTTTAATGCCCTTAAATAAATCCTTTCTTATCTCCTTGTCATAAAAACAACTTCACATTTAGGTCATTAAGCCAGTGGAGTTTATTTTTGGTGTGAAGTAGAGACTTTGATAAGTTTTTCCACATAGGAAGTGAACATTCTTATTCAGTGGTTCACAAGTTCCCCTGTAATTTACAATGTCTCCTCTATCACAAGCTAAGCTTCGGTTTCTATGGGCTCTGTTTTGGGATTCCTATTCTGTCTTACTGATGAGCGATTCTGTCTTCATCATGCACTCCTTTCTGGAGAATGTGAGGAAGAACCTGTAGCCTTCCCTTCCTGACCCCTTCTCCTGCATTCCTCAATTTTGTGCACACACATCACTAGAAAAAAACTTTCCAAGAGTTTTTAAATGTAATATTAATTAATCTTATTTAAAATTTAAAGAACCATTGCTCATCAGCTGTCAACTGTGTATGCCTAGCGGTTTAAATAAGATAATCGCTGTTTTTCCAATCAGACCCCTGAGGCTGAGGAGTTGAGTAATTTGCCTGTGTTCCACTGCCAGGAAAAGATAACACAGGGGCTTGCGCCCAGTTCTGTCCATCTTACAGGGTTGGTAGCATTCCATTTCATTTTGTAGCCTTCAAGGGCTCCACACCCTTCTCCTGATAAAATAGGGATATTAATCTTTCCCTCCGGTGTTGTCCTAGGAACCATATGATACGTACGATAACACTTGACACAGGTCTAACCCGTAACAGGTGCTTCCTAAGCATCAGCTAACATGAAGCAGCAGCAGGAGGTGCTGGTTAAAATTTAAAAGAAAGAAAAACTATGAAACATAGTTTTACTGAATTTACTTACACTGCCTTTTAAATTGAGAACGGGCAAAAGAGATTATCTTTAGACAGCCTCCCTTCTTCCTGCTTCCCAGAAGCAAAAGGAAGACAGTGAGAGGATGAGTTTAAAGAAAAACCCTTTGAAGCCTCCTTTATTTCATGCCAAACCTGGGAAGCGGAGAGCCAACAGGGCCCTGAAGCTCTGCACTTGCCCAGCCAACCTGAGGAATAAATGGCTCTCACAGGCAGATCTCGCCTCTCCAGGCACCAGAGTGGAAGGGGTATCATCCTCCCTGTGTGGGTTGCCTTCCTATCCCGTTAGTGACTGCCATGGCAACAAGGCAACTCAAGGTCTTGCTCTGAAGAGGAAGGCAAAACATCACAGCCTTTCCAGGCAGCTCTCGAGCTAATGGGAACCACATTGATAACAGGCTGGCGGGCATGAAAAATGCAACACCAGGTGCAGGCTGCCTTCTGTGCTGGAAGATTGTGATCACACACATGTGCCCATGCACAAGCATGCACACACACAGACACACATGTGCGTGCACATGCACAGATAGACAGACACACACATGCATGTATGCATGCACACACATAGACACACAGACACACACATGCACACACACAGACACACACGCACGAGCATGCACACACACAGACACACATGCGCGTGCACATGCACAGATAGACAGACACACACATGCATGTATGCATGCACACACATAGACACACAGACACACACATGCACACACACACACTCTTGTCCATACTTACTTTGTTTCAGAATATGTGGACTGGACAGAGTGCTATGGTTATTGGCTTTCTCTGATCCCTCCTTGGACATCTGCACTGTGTCATTGACAACTCCACCAGGGCCCCAGGGCACTCTGCAGGGGTCAGAATAACAGAAAAACAGCACTTGGAAGGACAGCACACCCTCTGCCTTGTTTGACTTGGAAATTCTTTTTGAGTCGTGTAAGAAGCAATATGTTAAGTCCTAGAAGAGATGAAAATGACATCAGGTTAGAAAAGAGAACCCCAAAACAGCAAAGCCTGTTTTCCTTCACTGGGGTCTGGCTGGGAGCATTTGCGGCAGCTGCCAACAGCAGCAGGATTCTTGTAAAGGGCAGCACTCTTTCTTTACACTGTACATTTTCCCCAAACCTGGACCCCATAATAACCTTTCCATATGGTTGAAGGAAAGAATAACATTCAACTTCTACTTAGGATTACAGAGATTTGAAAAAGAACGGATTCTTTGGAGGGATCCAAAAGGACTCCTACTCCCTAACATGCTAACATGGTAGCAGTTTCCTTTTTCCACACTAAACACATGATCCCATAGACACACCCAGGATTCCGCCAGTTCCAGGGAGTGACAGGAACAGCTGTGCCCTTTCTTTTTTATTGCTGAGACCTGCCAGGATGTAGCAAGTTAACAGTAAAAGATTGGAAGAAGAATTCCCTCGGAATGACCATGCAGAGTCACTTCTCATGGACAGCTGTGATGTGCCTCACATCTACTGGTGCTCTGTGGAAGCAGGAGACTGGACTTCTAGCCTTCATCCGACCCTTGCTTGGTGACTGTGTTGGCTACTTTCTTTATTGCTGTGGCAAAATGTCTGACAGAAATCATTAAGGAAGGAGGGGCTTATTTGGGATCCTATTTTGAGGCTGCACTCCATCCCCAAGGGGAAGGCATGGTGGTCAAAGCTGCATTCGCTCTGGGATAGGAACGTGAGACAACTGGTCACATTGTATCCAGTCAGGAAGCTGAGAGAGCGGTCACATTGTATCCAGTCAGGAAGCAGAGAGAGATGGACGCTGTGCTCAGCTCCTTTTCTCTTTTCATTCAGTTAGGGACCCCTGCTCAGGGAGTGGTGCTGTCCACAGGCAGGATGGTTCTTCCTTCCTCCATTAAAGCTCTCTGGACACCACAGATATCTTCAGAGGTATCTCTTAGGTGTGTCTCTTAAGTCAATCTAGATAATCAAGATTAACTGTGGGTAGGGGGACCACTTTGTAGAAGGCTGAGGTTGGACGGGTGGCCTTACAAGTTGAACTAACACTCTCCAGGTGCAGATACTACATCTTGTGTGACTAACACTCTCCAGGTGCAGATGTGTTTGCTACATTTTGTGTTGCTGGAAAGAAACGTGTACTGGAAGCTCCGACCATTCCTGTTGGCTTCCATTTACTTCTTATCCATTTGCCACTAATCATCCTCTTCCTTTCCAGCCACAGGAAAGAAGGAATAATTACACATACACTGGGTAGGAAGGACCAGAGTGGATGAGGAGTCTTTTTCAACTAAATGAAACTTGAACTAATCAAGTGAGGGTATGGGATGTAAGCCAGGTAGTTAAGGTGACACGTTTGACAATGACAACCCTGACTATACTGAGGACTGTTCTGTTGTTGATGCTTAAACTTCCACTGTTATCAATGATAACGATGATGGTGATGATGATGATAAATCTGATAGTTAAAACAGTCTTTTCTCCCCCACAAAAGTAATATATTAAAATCCAATGTTCATTGGCGGCCTCAGTAGGAGGAGATTTTCTGACCCTTTCTGAAGTCCCTTTTTAATGATGGCAGGATGAGGGTGGGACACAAAGTAAAGGAACTCCGCAGCTTGACAGATGTGAGAGGAGTTCCTAAAGAAGGGACAAAACCCAGGCTCAGGATTCCAGAAAATATACTTCATGTCCACCAATTCAGACAAAGGTCAGCCTGCCCTGCTGGCAGGAGGCAAGGGCCAATAAAGAAATCAGAAGCAAGGGATCTGGGTGCATGACTTTAATCTCAGGCAGAGCAGGTGGATCTATGTGAGTCTGAGGCCAGCCTGGTCAACACTGTAAATTTCAGGCCAGCCAGAGTTACTTAGTGAAACCATGTTTCAAAAAAAAAAAAAAAAAAAAAAAAAAGACCCTTGCTAGCACTGGTAGCTCCCAGTCCCTGGAGGTCTGAGGCTCTCAGTGAGTGGATGTGGAAGCTCTCAGCACTCCGGGCCAATAGATAAGGACACTGTAAGTGAGACCACCCAAGACTATGACATGGGTGGAAAAGACAGTTACTGAGGGACAAACTGCCAGGCTGGCTCAGAGAGTAGACAGCAGCAGCTCATTGGGAGATCAGATGGATTTTATGTGACAGTTTGGGGTGTGTGTGTCTGAGATGATGCATGCTGTTCAGGTTAACAGGGTACTAAATTAATTTTGCCAGAGGTGGCTGGGAAGGGAAGCAGTGGTTTTACTGACAGAAACCTGAAGCACCAGGTCTCTTAGTTAGAGGTACTATTGGTGTGATAAAGCACCGTGAGCAAAAGAAAGTTAGGGAGGGAAGCATTTATTTCTTTATGCTTCCACATTTTAGCCTGTCATTGAAGAGGTCAGGACAGAAACTCAAACAGGGTATGAACCTGGACACAGGACAGCTGAAAATGCCCGACAATGCTGCCTGCTTTCCGGGAGGCCCACAGGCACCATAGACCCCAGGTAAGCCCTCCCTCCCACTAAGCCCCTACCTACCAACTCCCTGAAAGCACACCCAACAGTGTAAACTGCACCCCGAAACCCTGCTCCATTCCCCATCCGACAGCCCTTCCTCCTTTTCCAGAGGCTTGCAGACACCAGGGACTCCAAGTACTCCCTTCCCTTTTCCAAGCCGCTGCCCACCAACTCCCCTGAAAGCACACTCAATAATGTAAATGGCACCCCATATCCGGAGTGCATCTCCTGCCCTACAACTCTTTTCTAGAGACCTGCAGGCACCAGAGATTCCAAGTAAGGCCCTCCATTCCCAAAGCCCCTGCCTGCCAACTCCCCTGAAAGCATACCCAATAGAGGTATCCCCTGCACTGTAAACATTGTGCTCCATTTCCTGCCCCACAACTCTGCCTATCTTCTTGAAGGCCTGTTGGTAACAGGGACAAGCAGGTAAGACCCTGCCCCAAGCCCTTGCTAGCCATATACCCTTAAAACACACCCAAAAACCTTAAACTGATTCCTACCTCCCCCCTGGACTCTATTTTTCAGCCCACAACTTTACCTGATTTCCTGGAGTCCCTCTGGGACAAGGGACCACAGGCCATGCTGGTTCTAGGGACCCCAGAGGCAAGGTTAGCACCCAAATCCCCAGAGGCCAGGCAAGCCACAAAATCCCCAGGGAGATACTCTACTAGACCTGAAGACTTGCTAGTCACCAGAAACCCAGGTCACTCAGACCAAAAGACAGAGGAAGCAGAAACCAAGGGGGGGGGGGACATAAAAATCAAAAAACAAAAACAAAACACTCTTCCTACAAAGATAAACTCAGAAATCAGCATATAAAACTATAAACTCCACAAAACCTGGATGGCTAAAGACCAGCGTAGGAACTCAATCAACAACAGCCAGGGCAATATGGTACCACCAGAGCCCAACAGTCCTACTAGAGTAAGCCCCGGATACCCTAACACATCTGAAACACAAGAAAATTACCTTAAATCCAACCTTATGTAGATGATAGAGGTCTTTAAAGAGGAAATGAATAAATCCCTTAATGAAATACAGGAAAATACAATCAAAGAAGTGAAGGAAATGAATAAAACTGTTCAAGACCTGAAAATGAAAATAGAAACCTACATAAGAGAACAGAAACTACAGAATAAGCATCACCAACAGAATACAGGAGATGGAAGAGAGAATCCCAAGTGTAGAAGACACTTTAGAAATTGACATATCAGTCAAAAAGTAAATGTTAAATCTAAAACTGATGTTTTAGATTTTGTGTTCCTAACACAAAACATCCAGAAAATCCAGGGCACTATAAAAGTACCAAGTCCAAAAATAGAAATAGACCAAGAAAAAGAAGGAGGAGTAGGCAGAGAGGATTAGGAAGAAGAGAAGAAAAAAGAGAATGAGGAGAATAATGAGGAGAAAGGAGAGGAGGAGGAGGAAGAGGAGGAGGAGGAGGAGGAGAAGGAGGAGGAGGAGGAGGAGGAGGAGGAGGAGGAGGAGGAGGAGGAGGAGGAGAAGGAGGAGGAAGAAATTCCCAGTTCAAAGGTTCAGAAAACATTTTCAGCAAAACCATAGAAGAAAATTTCCCTAACCTAAAGAAAGAGATGCCTATAAATATACAAGAAGCTTAGAGAACATCACATAGATTGGACCACAAAAGAAAATCCTCCTGCCATATAATAATCAAAACACTAAATGTACAGAACAAAGAAAGAATATTAAAAGCTACAAGGAAAAAAAGACCAGGTAACATAAAGGCAGACGTATCAGAATTACACCTGACTTCTCAACAGAGACTCTAAAAGCCAGAAGATCCTGGGCAGATGTCTTGCAGACCCTAAGAGAACACAAATGCCAGCCCAGACTACTATACCCAGCAAAACTTTCAAGCACCATAGAGAGAGAAAACAGAGAAAATAATTCCACACCAGCAAAACCAGAAGACGTGAAACACACACACACACACACACACACACACACACACACACACACACACACACATATACACACACACACCAGCAACAACAACATCAAAGTTGTAGGAAATAATAATTGGCCTTAAGTGTATCTTAACATCAATGGACTCAATTCTTCAATAAAAAGACACAGGTTAACAGAATGAATGTGAAAACAAGATCCACCATTCTGCTGCATACAAGAAACATACCTCAGAATCAAAGACAGACATCGTCTCAGAATAAAGGGCTGAAAAAAGATTTTTCAAACAGAGACCCAAGGTACAAGCTGGAGTAGCCATCCTAATATCAAATAAAATAGACTTTCAACCAAAATTAATCAAAAGAGATAGGGAAAGGGAAGGACACTTCATATGCATTGTCTTAGTCAGGGTTTCTATTCCTGCACAAACATCATGACCAAGAAGCAAGTTGGGGAGGAAAGGGTTTATTCAGCTTACACTTCCACACTGCTGTTCATCACCAAAGGAAGTCAGGACTGGAACTCAAGCAGGTCAGGAAGCAGGAGCTGATGCAGAGACCATGGAGGGATGTAACTTTTTTTTTTTTTTTTTTTTTTTTTTTTGGTTTTTTGAGACAGGGTTTCTCTCTGTGTAGCCCTGGCTGTCCTGGAACTCACTCTGTAACCAGGCTGGCCTCGAACTCAGAAATCCACCTGCCTTTGCCTCCCAAGTGCTAGGATTAAAGGCATGGGGATTTCTTATAGAGCCCAAGACTACCAGCTTACAGATGGCACCACCCACAAGGGGTCCTCCCCTCTTGATCACTAATTGCTATTCATCACCAAAGGAAGTCAGGACTAGAACTCAAGCAGGTCAAGGAGCAGGAGCTGATTCAGAAGCCATGGAGGAATGCTGCTTACTGGCTTACTTACTCTGGCTTGCTCAGCCTGCTTTCTTAAAGAGCCCAAGACTACCAGCCCACAGATGGTACCACCCACAAGGGGCCCTTCCCCCCTTGATCACTAATTGAGAAAATGCCTTACAGCTGGATCTCATGGAGGCATTTTCTCAACTGAAGCTCCTTTCTCTGTGATAACTCCAGCTTGTGTCAAGTTGACACAAAACCAGCCAGTACACACATCAAAGGAAAAATCTACTAAGATGATGTCTCAATTCTGAATTCCATGCCCCAAAGGCAAGGGCACCTACATTCATAAAAGAAACATTACTAAAGCTTAAATCATACATCAAACCCCACACATTAATAATGGGAGACTTCAACATTCCACTCTCACCAGTGGACAGGTAATCCAGACAGAAACTAAAAAGAGAAATAATGAAACTAACAGAGGTTATGAATCAAATGGACCTAATATATATCTACAGAACCTTTCACTCAAACACACAAAAAAAATACCATCTTAGCACCTCATGGAACCTTTTCCAAAACTGACCATAAACTTGGTCACAAAGCAAGTCTCAATAGACACAAAAAAATTAAAATAACTCCCTGTATCTTATCAGACCACCGTGGATTAAAGCTGGACTTCAACAACAACAGAAAACAACAGAAAGCCTACACACTCATGGAAACTGAACAACTTTCTACTCAATGACCACTACATCAAGGAAGAAAGAAAGAAATTAAAAACTTCTAGAATTTAATGAAAATGAGGGCACAACATACCCAAACTTATGGGACACAATGAAAACAGTGCTAAGAGGAAAGTTCAAGCACTAAGTGCCTCCACAAAGAAATTGGTGAGATCTCATACCAGAAACTTGATAACATACCTAAAAACTTTAGAACAAAAAGAAGCAAACATGAGCAAAAGGAGTAGATGGCAGGAAATAATCAAGCCCAGGGCTGAAATCAATCAATTAGAAACAAAGAGAACAATGCAAAGAAAAAAAATCAATGAAACCAAAACCTGTTTTTTTTTTGAGAAAATCAATAAGATTGACAAACTCTTAGCTAGGAAAGGGGGGGGGGAGAGGGAGAGAGAGAGGGAATTCAAATTAACAAAATCAGAAATGTAAAGGGGGGGTATAACAACAATACTGAGGAAATTCAAAGAATCATTAGGTCTTACTTCAAAAGCCTATACACCACAAAATTGAAAATCTAAATGAATGATTTCCTTGATGGATAGCACTTACCAAAGTTAAATCAAGATTGGGTAAACAATTTAGATAGACATACAACCCTAAGGATATAGAAGCAGTCACTAAATTCTCAGAATGCTCAAGGTCAGATGGCTTTTGCACAGATTTCTATCAGACTTTTAAAGTAGAGCTAATACCAATACTTCTCAATTTATTCCACAAAATAGAAACAGAAGGAACACTGCCAAATTCATTCTTTAAAGCCACAGTCACCCCGATACCTAAACCACACAAAAATTAAACCAAGAAAGACAATTGCAGACCAATTTTCCTTATGAACATTGCAAAAATACTCAATAAAATACTCACAAACAAAATTTAACAACACATCAAAAACATCATCCACCATGAACAAGTAGACATTATCCCAGAGATGCAAGGATGGTTTAACAAATAAAAATCCATTGATGTAATCAACCATATAAACAAACAGAAAGAAAAGCACCACATGCTCATCTCATTAGATGCTGAAAAAGCCTTTAACAAAATTCAACACCCCTTCTTAAGAAAAAAGTCTTAAGAGAGATCACAGATACAAGGTGCATACCTAAACACAATAAAGGCAATATACATCAAGCTGATTGCCAACATCACATTAAATGGAGAGTAACTTAAAGCAATTCTACTATAATCAGGAACAAAAGAAGACTGTCTGCTCTCTCCATATCTATTTAGTATAGTACTTGAAGTTTTAGCTAGAGCAATAAGACAACTAAAGTAAATAAAGATAATACAAATTGGAAAGAAAGAATTCAAAATATCGCTATTTGCAGATGATATGTTAGTATACATAAATGACCCCAAAAATTCTACTAGGAAACTTGTACAGTTGATAAACACCTTCAGCATGGTGGGTGAATACAAAATTAACTCAAAAAAATCAGTAGCACCTATATACAAACAATAAATGGGCTAAGAAAGAAATTAAGGAAAGTACACCCTTCACAATAGCCACAAATAATGTAAAATATCTTGGTGTAACTCTAACCAAGTAAGTGAAAAAATGTGTACAACAAGAATTTTAAGTCTTTGAAGCATGAAATTGAAGAAGATATCAGAAGATGGAAAGATATCCCATACTCACGGATATGTAACATCAACATACTAAAAATGGCCATCCTACCAAAAGCAATCTACAGATTCAACACAATCCCCATCAAAATTCCATTACAGTTCTCTACAGACCGTTAAAGAACAATGCTGGAAAAACAATGCTGGAAATATGGAAAAACAAAAAACCCAGGATATCTAGAGTTGCCAAAGACCAGCCTCAGCTTGGAGAGAGGGTCCTGAGTGATGGGGTGTTTGAGAGTGGCAAAAAACCAACTCGAAGTCAATTGTGGGGCACAAGCTGGCGGCCTGTGTTCTGCTTGACACAGCTTTCCACACACAACTCTGTTCAAGACAGCTCTTGATTGCTAGAAAAAAAATCTAAAACTCTCTGGATCACTCATCTCTTGCAGGACAAAATCCCAGTTGTTTATTTACATACCAAGTCAATCATTCACCCCAGGTTCCCCTTTGATTATTTCACAAATCATCATCCCTGACTTTAGCTCCCTGATTCTTAGAAAAAGACAGCAAGTACATTCTTTTTTTCCTTTTCCTTTTCCTTTTCCTTTTCCTTTTCCTTTTCTTTTTCTTTTTCTTTTTCTTTTTTTAAGCATTGCAAATAAATTCAGAGAGCTGCCTGCATTTGTAAGCATAGACAATAAGCTAGCTGAGCGGGATCTTGCTCTGAGATCACCATTCCTTTAACTCCTGGGCTTAACCTAGCTCTGTACCAGGCTGACCTTCAACTCAGGAATCTGCCTGCCTTTGTAAGCACAAATAATAAAGTTAGCTAGGTGGGATCCCTCCCTGAAATCACCACTCTTTATCTTCTTCCTTAATATCTTTCTGACAAGCTGGCTCATAATGCAGCTGCTTCTGTTCTTTTAGGTCTGTGAAGCTCCTTATACAATTCATATTGCATCCATATTTTCAGAGTTCTTTCCCACAGCCTTAAGGGCTATCCTGAAGGTCTCAGTATTTATCATTTTGGTGAGACATTAGACAAACTTGTGCTGTCTCTGATTATTATGGAGTCAATAATCTTGGCAGAGAGGACATTCCCCAATAACCTTGACAGGGAGAATATTTCCTGAAGGAGGAACATGAATACAAATATGTGTGTGTTTGTGCGTGTGTGTGTGTGTGTGTGTGTGTGTCCATGTCCAGCAACCATCAATATTTGTGGAAGCCCATGTCCTGCTGGCTCTGTTCCAGGGCCAGAAAACCTGCCAATCCATCCCTTGCATGACCATGAAGGACTTGGCATAAAACAATCCTGTATAATAAAAGAACTACTAGAGATATCACTAGCCCTGATTTTAAGATGTACTACAGAGAAATAGTAATAAAAACTGCATCATTGGAATTGAACCAAAGAACCAGAAGTAATCCCACACACTTCTGGATACTTGATTTTTGACAAAGAAGCCAAAAGCACACAATGGAAAAATGAAAGCATCTTGAACTAATGGTGTTGGTCTAACTGTATGTCTGCATGTAGAAGAATGCAAATAGATCCATATTTATCACCCTTAATAAAGCTCAAGTCCAACTGGATCAAAGACCTCAACATAAAACAGGATATACTAAATTTAATAGAAGAGAAAATGGGGAATAGCTTTGAACACATTTTCATGGGAGACAACTACCTGAACAGAGCACCAACAACTCAGGCACTAAGATAAACAATTAATAAATGGGACCTCATGAAACTGAAAAGCTTCTATAAGTTAAAGGACATTGTCAAAAGAACAAAATGGCAGCCTAACAAATAGGAAAGGATATTCACCAACCCTACATCTGACAGAGGGCTGATATCCAAAATATATAAAGAACTCAAGACACTAGACAGCAACAAACCAAATAACCCATTTAAAAAAGAGTACAGAGCTAAATAGAGAATTCTCAACAGAGGAATCTCTACTGGTCAAGAATCACCTAAAGAAATATTCAACATCCTCATTCATCAGGGAAGTACAAATCAAAATGACTCTGAGATTCCATCTTATACCACTTAGAATGGCTAAGATCAAAAACTCAAGTGACAGCACATGCTGGCAAGGATGTGGAGCAGGGGGAGCACTCTTTCATTTCTGGTGCAAACTTGTACAACCACTTTGGAAATTAATTCGGTGATTTCTCAGAAAATCAGAAATAGTTCTACCTGAAGACCCAGCTATACCACTCCTGGGCGTATACCCAAAAGATGCCTCACCATACCACAAGGACACATGATCAACTATGTTCAGAGAAGCTTTATTTGCAATTGTCAAAAAACTGGAAATAACCTAGATGTCTCTCAACCAAAGAATAGATAAAAAAAAATGTGGTACATTTATGTAATGTAATATCACTCAGCTATTAAAAACAATGACTTAATGAAATTTGCAGGCAAATGGATGGTACTTGAAAATATCATCCTGAGTGAGGCAACTCAGTCACAAAAGAACGAACATGGTATGTACTCACTGATAAGTGGATATTAGCCCAAAAGTTCGGAATACCCAAGTTTCACTTTACAGTAACTGCTGGACTGAGAGTAAGGTCCCAGATGGAGGAGTTGGAGAAGGGACTGAAGGAGCTGAGGGAGTCTGCAGCCCCATGGAGGGAGCAACAGTGCCAACTGGCCTGACCCCCCCAGTCCTCCTGGAGGCTGGACCACCAACCA
>CM052718.1:61369510-61384872 GCA_028551405.1 Uromys caudimaculatus | reverse complement strand
GAGGAGGGCCTTGTTGGCCATCAGGGGGAGGAGAGGCCCCAGTAAAGGGGAATGTCAAGGTGGGAATATGGGAGTGGGTGGGTGGGTGGGTGGGAGGTGGAATTCCCTCATAGAGATGGGGGAGGGGGAGGGGATAGGTGGTTTCCAAAGAGGAGACCTAGAAAGGGGGAAACATTGGAAATGTAAATAAAGTATCAAAAAATAAAAATAAAAAACAAAACAAAAAAACAATGATATCATGAAAATTTTCAGGCAAATGGATGGAATTAAAGAATACCATACTGAGTGAGGTAACCCAGACCCAGAAAGACACATATGGTCTGTACTGTTATAAGTGGCTATTAGTCATAAAGTACAGGATAACCATGCTATAATCCATAGACCCAAAGAAGCTAAGTAACAAGTAAGGCCCAATGGGGGAAACTTGAATCTTACTGAGTAGGGAAAATAGAACAGACATCAGGACGGATGGAGAAAGGGAACTGGGTGGAGGAGGGATTAGGGAAGGAAGCAGGTGGGACCTAGTGTGGGGAGAATGGAGGGAGAGAGAACTGGGAGACAGAATGAAAATTGGTGGCAGGGCATCTCTGGGATGAGCTAGAAACCCAAGACAATGGAAACTTCCAGGAACCCATGAGGGTGACCCTAGCTAAGATTCCTAGCAATGGGGGATTAGAAACATGAAATAGGGACCTCCTGTAGCCAGGCAAGACTTCCAGTGGAGGGATTGGGACTCCAACCCAACCACAAAACCTTCAACCCACAATTTGTCCTTGTCTACAAGAGGTTCAGGCTAAAGATAGACCAGAAAATGAGGGAAAGGATAACCAATGACTGGTCCAGCTTGAGACCCACGCCATCAGAGAGAGCCCACCACTGACACAGTTAATGATTTTCTGTATGGTTGCAAACAGGTGCCTATATAACTGTAATCTGAGAGGCTTCACCCAGCAACTGATGGAAACAGATGTGGAGACCCCACAGCCAAACATTAGTGGAGCTTGGGGAATCCTGTGAAAGAGAGGGAGGGAGGATTGAAGAAGCCAGAGATGTCAAGGACATCACAAGAAAACCTACACAGAATCAACTAATCTGGGCACATAAATGCCCACAGACACTGAACCACCAAACAACACACAGGACTGACCTAGGCCCTCAGCACATATGTAACAGTTGTGCATCTCAGTCTTCATGTGGGACTCCTAACAGTGGGATCAGGGGCTGTCTCTGACTCTGTTGCCTGCCTTTGGGTCCCCTTCTTCTAAGGGAGCTGCCTTGCCTAGCCACAGTAGGAGAAGAAACACCTAGCACTACTGCAACTTGATCTGCCAAGGCCTATTGATACTCATAGGAGACCTCCCCTTCTTTGAGAAGAAATAGAGTAGTGGAGGGTGGGGAGAGGGAGGGACTGGGAGGAGAGCAGGGAAGGAAAACTGTGATTGGGATGCAAAGTAAATAAATTATTTTTTAAAAAAGGAAAAAAGAAAGAAAAGAAAAGGAAAAAAGGAAGGAAGGAAGGAAGGAAGGAAGGAAGGAAGGAAGGAAGGAAGGAAGGAAGGAAGGAAGGAAGGAAATGTTCTACAGGCATGCCTACAGCCTGATCTTGTGGAGATATTATCTTGAGTGTCCCTCTCCCTCTCAAATGACTTTAGTTTATGTCAGTTGACATAAAACTAGACAGCACGTGAGTTTTCTGAGGAATGCTAAATCTAGATTTCTGTTTACCTAGTAAGAATCCAGCCTGGATTAGTCCTGTTCTGTCATCTTAAAATATTGCCAGCAGAATTGCCATTTTAGGGGGCAGCTTTGTGACAGTATTCCTCTTGCTGCTTCCAGCTGAGTGGGGACCCTTAGGGGCCAGGTAGTGGTGTTCTGGAATACTGGTCCAAAGCAAGGGCTCAAGCTAGCAGATAGTAGGGGACCTGAGTAAATTCCATCAGCAGAATCTGGCTAATTCTCTTCAGAAAGAGCCTGGAGAGACAAAGCATCATTATTATGGGAAAAATAGAGAAAGCCGTTAAAAAGTGTCTGTGAGGAAATCAAAACAGCAGTCAGAATGGCCAAGATTAATAAAAGAACATCAACTCATGCTGGAGAGGATGTGGAACGTGGGAGCACTCCCTACACTCATGTACACTCATGCATGCTGGAGAGGATGTGGAACGTGGAGCACTCCCTACACTCATGTACACCCATGCATGCTGGAGAGGGTGTGGAACGTGGTAGCACTCCCTACACTCATGTACACCCATACATGCTGGAGAGGGTGTGGAACGTGGGAGCACTCCCTATACTCATGTACACTCATACATGCTGAAGAGGATGTAGAACGTGGGAGCACTCCCTACACTCATGTACACTCATACATGCTGGAGAGGATGTGGAACGTGGGAGCACTCCCTACACTCATGTACACCCATGCATGCTGGAGAGGATGTGGAACGTGGGAGCACTCCCTACACTCATGTACACTCATGCATGCTGGAGAGGATGTGGAACGTGGAGCACTCCCTACACTCATGTACACCCATACATCCACTATGGAAATCAGTGGGGTGGTTCTTCAGGAAGATGGGAATCCATCTACCTCAAATCCAGTACACTACTCTTGGGCATATACCCAAGGGCTGCTCCATCCTACCAACAAGATACTTAATCAACCAAGTTCATTCAAATTAGTCAGAAATTAGAAACAGATTAGATGTCCATCAATAGATGGATAAAAAATGAGGTACATTTATACAGTAGATATTGTGCTGGCTAGATTTATGTCAACTTTAAGTTATCTGAGAGGAAGGAACCTCTATTAAGAAAATGCCTCCATAAGATCAGGCTGCAGTCAAGCCTATAAGAGCATTTTCTTACTTATTTATTGATGGGGAAGGCCCAGCTCATTGTTGGTAGTGCCATCCCTGGGCTGATGGTTCTGCTTCTACATGAAAGCGGGCTGAGTAAGCCCCGTGTAGCAAGCAGTAAGCAGCACCCTTCATGGCCTCTGCATCAATCAGCGCCTGCCTCCAGGTTCCTGCCCTGTCTGAGTTCCTGTCCTGACTTCCTTTGTTGATGAGCAGTGATGTGGAAGTGTACACTGAATAAATCCTTTCCTCCCCCAACTTGAGTTTTAGTTGTGTCGTTTCATCACAGCAATAGATAGAAACCGTAGCTAAGAGGTGAAGATGGTGCCTATCTAGAGCCTTCATCCCTACTAACTAGTGTCAAAGTACTCTGAATGCTACTAAAAGAGAAAGGTAGCCACCAACCCAGCTACAATCTACAATTGAGATCTGCCTGCAGGGTGTGCTAGTGCAATAGTGGTACAAGACATGAGGTAGCAACCAACCAATATTTAATCAGGTTTAAGGTCCACTATGAAATGGAGCTCAATCTTGACACTACTCAAGTGGCCAAGAATCTAGAGAGGCCCTAGGGGAAGGCCAACCACTACTGTTCAGCTAAAGGAATGTAGCCACAAAATGACTTCTAACTACATTCTGTTATACTTACAGGTCAGTGTCTTGCTCAGCCATCGTCAGAGAAGCTTCCTTCTGCTGTAGATGGTAACAAATACAGAGACCCACAACTGAACAATGTGCAGAGAACAAGACCACCAAAACACTCCATCCTAAACAGGATGTCTCCATCAATTCTTTCCCCTTGTGTCTGAGGGAACACTTGTGTGTGAGAACACACTGTGGAAGAGGATGTGAAAAGATTGTAAGAGTCAGAGATGAAGAACATCAAGGAGACAAGGCTGTCTAAATACAGCAGGACCAGTGTACACAAGAGCTCACAGAGACTGTGGCAACCTGCACAGGGGCTACACAGGTCTGGGCCTGACAGGATCCCAGTGCCCTGAACCTGAAGGTAGACCCAATTAGTAAACACGAGCAAGTGAAAAATTAGTTTCTTTCAACAGTGAGCTGGGTGTACAAACCACTCTTAAGAGTAGGCCCCATGCCCAGCAGTAGATGATCAACACTCATTTTTGGAGGGTTGTTGTTGTTGTTGTTGTTGTTGTTGTTGTTGTTTTGCCTCACAAAGCTTTTTCCGGTCATTTTTTCTTTTTTTCTTTTCTTACCCTAAAGACTTTTGCTTATATTATGATTTCTGAATTTGTGTTTAAATGGGATTTCTGTGCTTGCCTATCTGTGTATCTCTGCATCTATGTGTTTCTTGTGCTTTTTCTTTGGCTATTTGTTGTTTGTTTGCCTGTTTGTTTGTTTGTTTGTTTGTTTGTTTTCATTTTATATTATGTTACTGGTTTTTTAGGTGTCTGTGTTCTAATGAGAGAAGGCAAGGCAGGATATAGATTTAGGTTGGTGGAAGGATCTGGGAGGAGTTAGGGAACAGGGAACCATAATCAAAATATGCTGCATGAAAAAACATGCTTTTTGTTTGTTTGCTTTTTGTTTTTTGAAACAGGGCCTTGCTGCTGTAGCTCTGGCTGTCCTAGAATTTACTCTGTAGACCAGGCTGTCCTGGAACTCACAGAGGTGCACTACCTCTGCGTCCCAAGTGCTGCAGTTAAATGTATGAGCCACCACACCTGCCACGAAAACCTATTTTTCAATAAAATAATAAGATAAATAAATAGTCTCCAAACAGCTTGAGCAGACTCATATTTCAGAGACACAATGCAATAGATCCTGAAAAGCTATCAACATAAAATGAGTAAGTTTAAAATGATCAAAGAAATTTTAAACATTTTTGAGCCTGCGAGTATGATAAATTTATTTTTTAAGTTTTAGTAGCCAGTGTTTATAACTGCTACCCAAAGCAAGTGAATCATTTATGACAACTCTATTAGTTTAGAGGCTTAACATTGATGTGTTAAATTCTGAACTTTGGAACTTTAATGCCATATTATCATCTCCCTCCCCCTTTCCCTCTGGCCACCCTAGAACTCCCTCTGTAGATCAGGCTGCCCTTGAATGCACAGAGATCCACCTGTCTCTGCCCCCTGAGTGCTGAGGCTAAAGGTGAGTGCCACCACCCCCTGGCCTCATAATTCCATCTTTAGGTCTCAATTTTCACGGGCCTTAAGTCACTTCCTCAGACCTTCGTGACTTGTAGAACTCTTTCACTTGCCTTTTCATCTGGAAACAACCCATTGTTTTAAACTTCATTCCAATGTGCATAAACCTTTTATCTTTCCCCCACAGTATCATAGCCATCCACTTTAACTTTCATATATAAATCTCTTTTTATTAAAATTCATTTCATTTTTACATTCATGTAATTTTCTCATTTACTGGGTTTTTTTTTGTTTTTATTCTTGTTTTTTAATGCCATGTGACATAGGTGCTTGGTTATTGAGCATAGTTTTTGCAAAAGAAAGCTATTTTGAATCAACCTTAGGACTTAAAGGAATAGCAACAAGCAACTTAAAGTCAGTAGAACATAGTTCCTTAGACTTTGCTTTTTTACTGAAACCTGTTTGTGAGTTATCTGTCCCAGTAGGAAGCTTGTTAGCTCTAGGAGAAGCTAATGCCTGACTTTTACACTTGAAACACAGGGCTAATCAGAATTTGTATTTTTATAAGTTAATGAATGAAACAAGATGGTAGCAATCTCCTTACTGTCTTTTTATGGCTTGTTGTAGAATTAACAATATCCGTGAAGTTTTTCATAGGTTTTTGTCTTAGTGGAAGAAGATCAAATGTGTCTGTCTTAACCGAAGGACTGACTTTCCTTTTTTCTTCCTTCCTTCCTTTTTTTCTTGTTTTCCTTTTTGTCTTTCTCTTTTTCTCTCTTTCTTTCCTTATGTTCTTTACATTCTTGTGACAGAGTTTGTGGACCTATTGGGAAGTTCCACTGATTTTTTTTTTTTCAAATCAATATAGACTGGTAGATAATTGAACCTTAGTTTGAAGCTTTTTATTTAAGAGACTCAGATAATTTAAAATTTCCTTGAATGATCTCAAATTTGTATCCACCAGCAAGCAATATATCTGTCCTGTGCACCCAAAGGTTTGGTAAGGCCAGAAAGGTTTTGAGGTAAAACCAGAACTTTGGGTTGTAGGTGGACTGACTAGGCAGCTCCTACAGATGAGCTGGCTGAGGCCTGCTTATTGCTACAACAGCAGGTCCTAGACTATGTGGATGAAAATAGGCCCGGGTCAAAAAAAAAAAAAAAAAAAAAAAAAAAAACTCTTCAGAGACTAAAAGGAGAAGGAAATTTCTGGAAGGAGTTGGAGAAAAAAGAAAGAAAGAAAGAAAGAAAGAAAGAAAGAAAGAAAGAAAGAAAGAAAGAAAGAAAGAAAGAAAGAAAGAAAGAAAGAAAGAAAGAAAGAAAGAGAAAAGAAAAAGAAAAAGCATAGTTTGACCAGGATATCCCTACCCAGTAATGGGGTTAGGCAGCTAGGCATAATAAGGCAGACGTGGGTAACCTGGTGGTCCTGAGGAAACAGAAGAGAGGGCCTGTAACCCTAGGCTGGCAAGGCCAGCTGTCAACGTCTATCACAGAGAGCTGAGAAACGTGGGTTTTATTGGAGTGGGCAGGAAGTATGAAGCAAATAGCCACCATATCAATGAAAAGTGGCAGAAACTTACCAGATTGCTGTACAGTACCCTGGGTTTTCTGTGGTAATCTCAATGGTCTTGTTGGGGGCTGGGGAGAAGCTCCAAGAGATTTTCCCATGAAGGAGGAACATGGGGGACTGACCTACCTTGGCAATAAAAAGAAGGATTGTCAACCCTACAGCATCCTGCCTGTCCACGTTTGGGCAGGGTTCTGATGACAGGCAAAGTCCAGGGAAGTTCTTCACCAAGTGACCAGTGTTTACACCTGAAGCATGTCTTACATGGAGTCTGCTTGTGCCCCATTTTCTCTGGAGGTGGCCTTAGGGTTACTGCCAGGAGCTGGCACTTCTGTCTATCACAGGAAGCCTTACCATTCTTTCCTGTTCCTCCCTTCCATTAAACATCTTAAACACCATATCCAGCTGCTCTCTCGCTCTCTCTCTCTGAGGGGTCTGATGGCCATCATGTATTATTTAAGTTCTCTTCTAATAGCAGGATCATGGGAGAGGTAGTGAGAGTTGAGGGTAAGTGAGAATTAGGCTCTAAGGTGTTGTGCTGAAGGAGCCTCTGTGAGTCAGGCAGTGAACTCAGCAGGATTCTTATCTGGCATTTCAGTGACCTCCTTCAGTTTGCCAAAATTTATCACCAAATGAAAGGCTTGATGTATCCTTGAGTTTGAGAAGGGAAAAAAATTTGAGAAGGAAGAGCAAGAGGAGTTGAAGAGTCTAATTTTGAATAAGAAGGAGCCTGTAGTTAGTTAGAGGAGGAGGGGCTTGAAGAAAGGGCATCAGTAAAGAATTCCCTGGGCCCAACAAGAGGAGGTAGGAGGCTTCTAAGTCCAGATAGTAGGACTGTGAAAAGGGGTTCCACCAGAATGAGGGCACCAACTGCACATCTGAGTGTGAGGAAATAGAGGCTGTGGAACTCTACTTCTATCATGAGGATAAGTGGAGACACAGGTAAAGCAACATGGTAAGAGGTAGGTAAGTGCAGTAAAACAGAGTCTCAATTCAAGGGCATCCTCAGGGGATCAAGGCTTGCCGGAGAGATACCCAGAAGCACAGTGGACAGGCATGCAGTCCATGTCAATGAGGTGCCAAAAGGGCTTGGGAGGCTACCTGGCATACAGGTATGACTTCTGTTGAGCCAGGGGGAGGGGGAGGGAAGAAGGGAGGGAGGGAGGGAGAAAGAGAGGGAGGGAGGGGAGAGAGAGAGAGAGAGAGAGAGAGAGAGAGAGAGAGAGAGAGAGAGAGAGAGAGAGACACTGGGCAGGCACTGAGTAGGTGGGAAGAGTAGGAATAAAATGTAAAGAGAAGTAACCAAAGAGACTCTAAATTTGAATATGGTGGGTAGAAAAAGCCAGCAAAGGCAAACGATCCATGCCCAGGAGAGTCAAGTCAGCAGTTTGGTTTGGTTATAGAAAGGATTTAGGGGTTCAAGTGTCTCTCTCAGGTTTGGGTACCAAATGTAAATGAGAATCAGTGAAACAGCGGAACTAGACCACCTCATGGGTAGAAAAGACAGTTTATTGGGAGAGAAACTGCCACATTACCTCAGGGAGTAAAGAGGGAGAGCCTAGTGGAAGAACAAGCCTTGTGTGTGATAGTGAGCAGGGTGGGGTATCTGAGCTGATGCAGTTGTTCAGGTTAATTGGGAACTAGATGTGTCTGTCCCTATCAGTTGGCTGTTGGGGGCAGAGAAGGGAAGTAGTGAGTCCTGACAAATAGAAATACACATTATGAGGTTTCTGAGGAATGCTGAATTTAGGTTTCTGTTTATCTGGTAAGAATCAGGCCTGGGTTAGGCCTGGACTACCATCTTAGGACACTGTCTGCAAAACCACCATTTTGGGAAGCCTGACACTCCATTCTTAAGAACTAGAGAACTCTGTCAAACCACTTTCTTATTCCTTCAACCTCCCAACCCTCACCCTGATTGTGTGTGTGCATGCATGTTCAGAGAACACTGCCCCCCAAGTTTCGAGCCTTATACAATGTTTCTGCTTCTTAACTAGAAACGGTTCATTTTCCACCTCAGTAAAATGAAACATAAGAGGATTGGATAGGAGCTCAATGGGTAAAGTTATCAACTCAAAGCATTCGTCAGACACACATGAGCCGGAGTGTAAGCAGCCATGGAGCAAAGAGGGAGCATTGTTGGAGATTGGTTGTAATGCTTTGATTCAATCGGGAATTGCCGTGTCCAAACGCTAAAGGTCCTTGTCCCCAATTGTTTTTTGATTGATCAATAAAGAAAGATACCAGTGGCTAATGGTTGGGCAAAGGGAGATGGGGCAGGACCCTTAGAGTTGTATGGGCTAGGATGCAGGGGGAGAAGGAGGAAAGAATCACCTTGAGTCAGGGGAGAAGGATGGGACACAGGCGCTGCAGGAAAGAAATCCAACCAGCTCTATGAGATTTCAGGAGAGTGGCCTCTGGCCAGTTCCCTGATTGGCCTAGGGTATCAGGGACGGTTTCGGGGTGTCCAGCCTTTGAGGTAGCTTTGGCATTTTAAAATTAACTGGTGTGTGTGTGTGTGTGTGTGTGTGTGTGTGTGTGTGTGTGTGTGTGTGTGTGTGTGTGTTCCATATGTGCAGGCATTGCATAGAACAAACACTGAGAAGTCTCTGTATGGTCAGAGCCACTTGCAAGATCTCAGGCCACCAGACCTCAAAGGTTCTCAGGAAGTTCATGAGCCCAAAGGAGTCCAGTGGACAAAAACAAACAAACAAACAAACAAAAAAAAACTTACTATAGTTTTACATGGGTATGTGGACCTACAGAATGAGAATTAATCTTATTATTCAGTGCAACACAAAGCTGAGTACACCAAGGATCAATTAACACTTGAACTGGTGAAGCCACAACTGCAGTATATCCACCCCTTTGCCTCTTCTGCCCCAAGGACAGAGAAGGAAAGAGTCACATACCAAACCTTGCTGATCTGTGCTCTCTGTTGACTTGTTCATTTCAGTTTCACAAATTTGAGTAATGGTCCACCTTGAAACAAGGCAGAGTGAGGTTTCAAAAGGTTTGAAATAATACTTCTGAGGTTGGGTAGTTTGTGAGCAATTGGGTTTGGCTTGTAAATTCACTTTTCTCTCAAAGCTGCAAGACCACAAGGGTCATAAGAATCAGGGCAAGGACAGGACAGCAGAGAGAAGCTAGCATGCAGGAATAGTAATTACTCTGAGGCCTTCTCCAAACATGCAACTCATCTCAACAAAAGCACTGCTCAGTTGTTTCCAGACCTGGTAAGTCACTAATGAAGAGGGGTCCCCACACCTGCAGAAGAACATAACTTCAGAACTCTCCTGATTTTGTTTTTAACTTGTTCAAGGGCCACTGCCAAAAACTTTGTGTTGGCTGTATTGAGAGCTTTGAGGCTACGTGAGGTATTGTTTTTACTGTTCCTAGGTCTTAGGTCACAATGAACACCACGGATTGAATTAAGTCCTCCTGAAACATGTGGCAGAAGTCTTAATTGCCAGGATCTATACAAAGCAGTCTGGTGATGAAGTGATGGCTTTGCAGATGTCATTGAGTTCATATGAGGTCATACTGAGTTTGGGTCCCAGTCTAACATAACTAGCATCCTACAAGATGAAGGGAATGTGGACACAAATATCCACACAAGGAGACAGAGGCAGAGCCTGGGGTGATACAGCTGTAAGCTACAGGTACCAAAGAAGACAGCTGCCATCGGAAACCTAAGAGGCAGAATTACTGGGGTACTATAGCGCCTACAGCTGCCTTGAAACTTTAATCTCTAGAACTGTGAGATCAGTTTTTCTGTTTATAGTATGTAGCTGAGGCAGTCCCAGGAAATGAATGCAGAAGATCTTTTGGGGCAGCCTCTATGATCCAGAGCCTATTCATAAACCATCTGGAAGGCCCACAGACTCCATCCATGAGTCTCCCCTCTGGGAGACTCTCATATTATGCTATAACTCATGCTGTGAACTGTCCCACTTCAGGGAGCCTAACGATAAAGACGAAATGAGACCAACATTATAGTCAATGTGCTGGACACTTCAAGCATGTCATCTCACTTAAAATGATAGAAAATAGTAATGGCCAACATATTATTTCTATATGCCATGCATTAACTACTTTTCCTAATTTCTGATACTTTCTTAAAAAGCAACTTAAGTTAGGAGTTAAGCCAAGTAGTGGTGGTGCACGCCTTTAGTCCCAGCACTTGGGAGGCAGAGGAAGATGGATCTCTGAATTTAAGGCCAGCCTGGTCTACAGAGTGAGTTCCAGGACAGACAGGGCTATGCAGAGAAACCCTGTCTCAAAAAACAGTCAAGAAAGAAAACAAACAAAAAAACAAACAGAAAGTGTATTTTGGCTCCTAGTGTGACGGCATAGCATCATAGCAGGGAAGCCACTGCAGGAATGTGAGGCGGCTGGTCACAGCACATCTGCAGTCAGGCAGCACCGAGAGAGAAACACTGGTGCTCAATTGGTTTCTTCCATTCCCTGTTTTTATTCAGTGCGGGACCCCAGTCTATGGAATAGTAGCACTTCCTCCCTTAGTCATCTCTCCTGGAAGCATTCTCACAGAAATGCCCACAACTGTGTCTTTTAGGTGATTTTAAATTCAGCCAAATAGACAATGAGTAGACATACCAAAAGCCCCAAATGTTAAAACCTTTCTTTTAAATTGATTTGTTGAATAATTTTAGTTGTAAATGTCTAATAACAATATTAATGAATATATTATGAATTTTCATAATTACACTAAAATTCATTCTTTGAAAATGAAACAAAAAGTAAAAAGTAAAATCAGCTTTAAAAGTATCCCACATGTAGTTAAACCAACAGGTGTGGTAATTTGCAACTCTTCTTTCATGAGCTAGTGAAAACTTGCAGCACCCAACCCCACTGTTCCAAGAGTTTCTTTGTCTGTTCTAGGTTTGGAATCAACTCAAACTTAGACCTCCAGATACCCCCGGCCTCAGCCCCTCCTACGGGCCTTGGCATCTGATAGGTTGACGTTAGCTGGATTCTCTCCTGCCCCTTGTGTGGTACATGTTGATGCAGAAGTGTGGATGTGGGACCAGGGACAAGTGCCAGGTGCCTGGGTGACTTCTTCCCAGCAGCTAGGCAGCATCAAGTCATTGTTCCTTTGGACCAGAAGGAGAGGCGAGGAGCAGAAGCAGAACAGAGCTCTTGTAGTGTCACTGGCTCAGGAAAGGCAGTCCAGGAGAGGTGGGGAATGTGTTTACACAGCAGATGTGGCAGAGCTTAGGCACAGAGCCCAGGGCCCCCATAACATCCAGCCAAAGTGCACACATACCCTAAACATTCTGTGGGTGTGCTACCTCTCTCCACAGCCAGGCACAAGTGCAAGGGCCTCTGGCACCTGGCTCTCTGACATGTCACTTTGCAACCTTCCTGTCTGCTGGAGCAGTATCCGCCTCTCTTCCTAGATGGCGTATCCCGTGTATTTCATTAGGGGATCAAGAGCCTGGGGCTCAGACTCACATGGATCTGGGTTCATATTTCAACTCTTCTTCTCACTGGCTGTATGACTTATGACAGTTACTTATATTTCCCACAACTTGGTTTCTGTAACCCTAGAAGGGACGTGAAGATAGCATTGTGGTTGTGAGAATGGTCTGGGGAATGTGGCTAAAGCATTTACTGCCTAAGACATCATGAAGCATGTGTCAATAAACGGCAGCTGGATAAATGAAACTTGTCTCTGTCCGCACTTCATACCCAGCCTCCTTGTCCTGATTATCATAATTATTGAGTTTAGGCTCCACTTCATTCTCCACCCTATTTAGTATTGGGAGGGGCCAGCAGGGAAAGCCCACAGGATGGACAGCACATAATATAACTGTCCAGCCTACACAGAGCAGCTCTTCATGTTTCCTTAAAGTGTAGATCAGTTGTGGAGTGTTTGCCTGGGTGCAAACAGCTTGCGTTCAATCCTCAGTTCTGCTGAGGATGGGGATGAGGAAATGAGGCACCTTTCTACTAGAAGGTCACTCCCTGATTCCAACTGGCCTTGGGCAACCCAAAAGATGCAGGGCATTTGGGATACAATTATTGTCCTAGAGATTCCAAGCTCCGGCTGCTGAAGGTATCAACGGTCTAAGAGTGTGAATCCCAACACCATCTCTGCTGTCTGTTTCCTACCTTGCTTACGTAGGCAGTTGAGAGATGTGTAGTGTGAGTAAGCCAGGTTACCCAAGATTGACATCCTAGAGGTCTGCAGAATCATTAGAGCATCTGGATTCTACACTAAACAAAACAAAACAAACAAACAAACAACAACAACAAACCAAAATAATGTGTGAAAATAAAATAAACTCAAATATCAATTTGGTATTCTTTAAGCAATGTGGTGAGCTGTGTGCGTAACTTTCCTAAGTGCTCTGCTAAGGTACACAGCACTCTGTGACCTTCATAGAACAAGTGGCTTTAAGCAACGTCTAGGAGATTTCCTCTTAGGCTCTGTGGTATTTGATGATGCAATCACTCAGCTCAAAAACTTTGTTCTTTATTGTTATTATAAGCCAGCCCACATACTGCAAAAATGTGCACCAGGCCTCCCAGATTCTTCCCACACTGCCCTGAACACTTTGTTTTGCAACAATGTGCAGCTGGGGACCAACCACCAATTCCTTCTTCCAATGCCCCAGGACTAGAGAGCTGGACAGGACAGCTACTCCCCCAGATAATCAGACCCTCAAGTTCTTTCATTTCTCAAACAAAATTATTGTAAAAGGTAATGTGTTCTGGGGGTATACAGAGAAGCAAAAACCCCAAGATAGAAGTGCCCACGACCAGCAATCTTGTTTCTAGATATTTATTCAAAAGCGCTAACATCAGGATCATAGAAGAAATAGAATGAGCATTACAGCACTGTTCCCAACTCTCTAGATTCAGAACTGTAAACAGATGAATGAATAAAGAAAATGCAGTGTGTGCATATACCACATGCCATTGGTGCCATTCAGGATTTGAAAAGAAGAACTTGGGCTGGGGAGATGGCTAAGTGGCAGAGTGCTCGCTGTACAAACATTATTAGGACCTGAGTTTGAATCCCCAGCACCCACATAAAAGCTGGACAGGTAACTTCAGCACTAGGAGGAATGAGGAAGAGCAGAAGCAGATGGTTCCTAGAAGCTCAATGGCTAGCCATTCTGCAAGCTCTGGAACCAAGAAGAGAACCAGTCTCAAAAAAACAAAATGAAGGTCTGAAGCTGGAAAGCTGATCCTGTACCACAGGTCTCCATACCCAAATAGCCTTGGGAGAGACTTAGCCTCCCAGGAGTGTGGACAAGCCTCTGAGCAGAGGTAAGACCAGCACTTCAGCTCAGAGGGACCATCCCAGAACACTCAGGACACAGGGTCTGAGGAGTGGCCTGGAACAGGAGACTTCCGGTTTCTGTCTATGGCCATGGACCTGGGTCTGTGCCACAGGCCTCCATATCCAAATAGTACCTGAAGAGAGCTAGCATCCCAGAAGTGCAGACAATCCTGTGAGCAAGGATAAGACCAGCACCTCTGCTCAGAGGGACCCGCCCGGAAACCTCAGGACACAAGAACCAAGGAGTGGTCTTCCAGTTTCCTTCTGCAACTGGGAGCTGATCCTGTGTCACAGGGCTCCATAACCAAATAGTGCCAGGAGGGAGCTGGTCTTCCGGGAGTGCCAGCACACCTTCAAGCAAGACCACCACTTCAAATTCTGGGATCAAGAGGGACCCTTGCAGAGCCATCAGGACACAGGAACCAAGGAACAGCTGGGGACAGGATCTTTGTGGATTCCATCTGCACCCTAGAGCTGACCCTGTACCACAGCTCTCCAAACCCAAATTCTTCTCAGAGAGAGCTGGTCTCCCAGGAGTACTGACACAGAGGCTTGCAGGAGGAATAAGCCACAATCAGAGAGAGCAAGACCAGCTAACACCAGAGATAACCAGATGGCAAAAGGCAAGGGCAAGAACATAAGCAAGAGAACCAAGGTTATCTGGAATCATCAGAACCCAGTTCTCCCACCAGAGTGAGCCCTGGATACCCAACACACCAGAAAAGCAAGACTCAAATTTAAAATCACATCTCATAATGATGACAGAAGACCTTAAGAAGGACATAAATAACTCCCTTAAAGAAATACAAGAGAACACAGGAAAACAGCAAGAAGCCCTTAAAGAGGAAACACAAAACTCCCTTAAAGAATTACAGGAAAACACAATCAAACAGGTGGAGGAAATGAACAAAACTATCCAGGATCTAAAAATGGAAATAGAAACAATAAAGAAATCACAAAGGGAGACAACACTGGAGTTAGAAAACTAGGAAAGAGATCAGGAGTCATAGATGCAAGCATCACCAACAGAATACAAGAGATAGAAGAGAGAATCTCAGGTGCAGAAGATACCATAGAAAACATTAGCACAACAGTCAAAGAAAATGTAAAATGCCAAAAGTTCCTAGCCCAAAACATCCAGGAAATCCAGGATACAATGAGAAGACCAAACCTAAGGATAATAGGTATAGAAGAAAGTGAAGATTTCCAACTTAAAGGGCCAGTAAATATCTTCAAAAAAATTATAGAAGAAAACTTCCCTAACCTAAAGAAAGAGATGAACATAAACATTCAAGAAGCCTACAGAACTCCAAATAGATTGGACCAGAAAAGAAATTCCTCCTGTCACATAATAGTCAAAACACCAAATGCACAAAACAAAGAAAGAATATTAAAAGCAGTAAGGGAAAAACGTCAAGTAACATATAAAGGCAGACCTATCAGAATTACACCGGACTTCTCACCAGAGACTATGAAAGTTAAAAGATCCTGGGCAGATCTCGTACAAACCC
>CM052718.1:61295555-61359265 GCA_028551405.1 Uromys caudimaculatus | reverse complement strand
CTGGTGGCCCAGGCAGAGGTCTCCTGCCACAGATGGAAACCCAAAATTGTGAGCTCTTAATATATCTCTTTTCTTTAAAAACAACCTGACATTTCACATTTGTTGTTATTGCTGTTGTTTTTGAGACAGTCTCACTATGTAGCCCTGATGGCCTAGAACTCACTCTGTGGATCACATTGGCCTCAAACTCAGGGATTAAAGGCTTGCACTAGTGTATTTTGTTAAAGCAACCCAAGATCAACCCAATGCATTTGTATTACAGCTTTAGAGCCTGGAACTAAAACTAAGCACTTTCCTTCACTACTTTGATCAATGTTTTATCCCAGCAATAGAAACCAAACCAGGGTACCATTTCTTAAGGAAGGATGTGAGAGATCAATGGCGTTCCCGTTCAAAGCCAGGGATGGGGCTGAGCAAGGGCTGTGGGCTTAGTAGAGCTTCCCCTTTGCTTTTCTTTCCCAGAAGAGAAATAGCCCCTAAACTGGGAAGTGGAGGCAGTCTGGATTGTGAACTGATGAGAAAAATACCTTTTATCCACAACTGGCATGAGCCTTAGAGAGGTTTTGAGGACATTTGAAAACAGAAAACATCTCATTTTCCAAGAAGGAGACTCAGCCCAGCTCAGGATCTCAGAAGCATGAATGGCTGCACGGAGTTTGGAAGATCCTCTCAGAGTCTCCAGAGCCTCTGTAGCCTCTCAGGGATCAGAGGTCAGCCAGGTTTCCGTAGGTTCCCGGGAGGCATGAATGAGCTGAGGGCCAACAGCACAAGGACTGAAATCAAAGCTGGCCACACACAGCTCCCATGTCCTTGCCTCCATGGCCAAAGACCACCAGGAAGGAGGGGCACACGGTGACCATGAACTCCTTACCAGCACTCTCCCGCCCCAACCCCCACCGAACATCATAGCACAGACCTCAAGACCTTGTAATTCACACATAACCATGGGAGAGAGCAAAATCTGAACTAGCAGAGATTAAATGTACTCCCCCCCACACACCATCCCACAGGTACACCATGAGGAGAAATAAAAGGAATTCCTAAGGACACTACAGTTATGTTCTTATGATTTTAGTTTGTGTCTTGAAATTCCTAAGTGCTTCTTACCTTTGATTCTTCCATATTCTAAACTATTCTATATTCTGCAGCCAGATTCATTGTCCTGAAATACCACTTCATGCTTTCGTGGATTCAAAGAATAATCATTAAACTGCTACATTGACTCAGAAACTGTGTTAGGGGGATTAACCTTAAATTGACTATAATAATAACAATGTAAAATAGCACTGCACAGAGATACCGTTTATAAGCAAAAATCCCATTTGTCAGCACACTTTGTTTAGGGAGGCAGTGGGAAGTAGGCATTCAATACATTGCAATTGGAAATGCAGCATGGACCAACCTCTGTGGAAAGAAATTTAGCAATATTCATCAGCATACAGGTTTGCCTTCTGAGAATCCTATTCCATTTGTAAGAATCCATTCCAAAGGAACACCAAGAGAGTGAAGGGACATGGACATTGATAGACTATCAATGCTGTGCTGTTCCTAATAATAAAGAAGTAGACACTTGTGTTAGCTAACTGGGGTGTGTATGGGGGGTCAGTTACATAGTTAGCTGCTATTAAAGTACACAATAGCTCACAGCTATAAAACAAACGGGGATGTTTCTACATACTAGTGAAGTGACATTAGCACTATTAAATTGGAAAACAGCACAGAGAACTCTGGAAGGCACATGTAAAGTTTGGGATTTACTCTGAGAGCAAGGGGGAGGGTTTGGCTGCATGGGTGCAGGACCACAAACATCAACACAAATGAAAAAGGAACTAAAACCGAGAAGGCAGAGATGCAAATAAGGCTCCGCTGAATACATCTTGTGTAGATTAGCTTTAAACAACGTAAATACGCTACAGGGCTATAAAAATAATCAAATAGAAAAAAATGCAATCCTTCAAAACAGAAAGTAAATAAAACAAGTCCAACTGTGCACCAATTTAGATTGCAATTCACACAGAAAGAATAATTTCAAGAGATTTTAAAGCAGTAATTTGATTATATAATCCAAGTAAAATTTATCCGAACAAGAAAAATGTCTATAAATACTAAGGTGTTGTTTCAGTAATTCCGTTGTTAACCCTAATACTCTTGACATATCTTCAACCATAGCTGTAGGCGGTTAAAACAAATAACTCATCCACTTTGGAACCCAAGATGTTCAGAATAAGAGAAAAGCAAAGCAAACGAGGAGGTAGGAAGTTATGGAAAAGTGTGTGGTTTTAAATTTGAATGAGGGCACAGCCGAGTCCGGGGTGTATTTTCTCTGTGGTTTTAAATTTGAATGAGGGCGCAACAGAGTCCGGGGTGTATTTTCTCTGTCTGCTGAAAGGATCTTAGGAGGGTGACCTGCCAAGTACTGACAAGCACCCCAAGTGTTCATGGAGCTGTCTTTACATATCATTTCCCACTAAGAGGGTCTTAGTTCTTTGTGGAATGGCCTCTGTAGTGGTTCTAATGAGAAATAGCCCCTGGGCTCATATATTTGAACCTTTGGTTCAAACCTTTGGTGGACTCTTTAGAAAGGATTAGGAGGTGTGGCCTTGTTGGAGGAGGTATGTCACTGGGGGTGAGCCAAACCATCCTCTCCCCCTGTCTCTCTGTCTCCCTCTCTCTGTGTCTCTGTCTCTGCCCCCCCCCCCCGACTGCTAACCAGGATATAGCTCTCACCTGCCTGCTTCCATGCTTCCTCCCATGATGACCCTGAACTCACCCTCTGAAACTGCCAGGTCATAGTGTTTCATAGTGATAGCAATTCATAGAAATAGAAAAATCTCTTTTTCAGGTCAAGAGTAAGAAATGTAAAGATGAGACTGAAAAGCAAGGAAGAGGGCTATAGCGGTGGTTGGACAGGGTTGCATGCACACACGCACCCAGGAGCTTTCTGGATTTACAAATGAAACACACACACACACACACACACACACACACACACACACACACACCCCAGTTAATTTTAAATATGCCTTGACTAGCTCAAAGGCTGGGCAGTTCTAACCCTCCCCGTGGTAGCACACATTTCCCTCCTATAATCCTGGGTCAACGCCCTCTAATTCTATATTTTATCTTTGTTGCCCTGGCTCCTTCTGGGAGGCCCTCTAGTCTTTGTTGCCCATTATGCTTCTGGGCAGCCCTTCCGGGGGCCACATTCCTTCTCACATTCCAGATGATTTTTTTTTCTGTAGCTCTAAATCTGATCCGGCTCCCTCTGAAACATGGAGATTCTTCCTTCCTTCCTTCCTTCCTTCCTTCCTTCCTTCCTTCCTTCCTTCCTTCCTTCCTTCCTTCCTTCCCTCCTTCCTTCCTTCCTTCCTTCCATCCAGTTCCTAGCCTACTCAAATCCAGAGGTACCGCCTCAGTCTACCTGCCCAACCATTAGCCACAGGCATCTTTCTATATTGATCGATCAAAAACCAATTGGGGATAAGGACCTTTAGTGTTTGGACATGCAGATTCCTGATTTGGGGGACTGGGTTAATTCAAAGCATTAGAACTAATCCCCAACAGAGGGCCAAGGTTATGGTGATCATTCAAAAGTTTCCAGGACAAATTGAAGGAACAATTCAAGCATCATCATGAATATTAATTTTAATGACTTGAAAAATATTCAAGATATTAAAATATATAAATCACAATTCATTATTATTATTATTATTATTATTATTCTGGTGGGTTATCTTCAAGTATACTAAATAACTCACTCATTCTGAAACTTTGCAAATAAATAGAAAGAGCCAAACATTTATTTTGTGATGTTCATCAATTTTCTATTATTGTAGCAAAATACCCAAGATAAACAATTTACTTCCCCAACCCTCATTCCATGTGAGCCTAGTTGTTCAGTGGTTTATAGTAAGTTGCAGTATCATGGCTGAGGAGAGATGCTTCCTTATGACATCCAGTAGGCAGAAGACAGGCAGAAACGAGCCAGAGAGGAAATGTACACTTCAAAAGCCCACTCTTAGGAATTACCCCTTCTGCTTAATTTTAATACCTCCAAATAGCCCATTAAGCTATGAATTGATCAGTAGATTAACCCATTGTTGAGGTTAAAGCTAACAACTACCTCACTTCCCATATACCCCACCTTTGATCACTGCTGCTCTGGGGACCAAGCCAAACCATGCTATCTGCCCGATGGTCTTTATAGAAGAATGCTAGCTCATGTAGGAAGGAGGAAAGACAGGATGGGGATGCCACTATCTTGTTTCCAGATAAGCAAGGTTATCAGTGGCTACCTCAGTCTCTAAAGGGAACGTCACAGTCATGGGTCAGGCTAACAATATTGAACCTAAAGATGATACAAAGGGAGCAGACATAGCACATGCTATGATATATTTGGTAGCACAAATCACCATTTGTCAAATATTATTCAAGCCTCAAGATCAAACCAGATTTCCAGGAACTACAAAAGGAGACAAAAGAGCATTGTTCACACCCGACTAAAGTCTTTGAAATGCAGAGTGCTGCCAATAACTTGCAAGGGGTAAAAGAGGGCATGGAACTTACAGGGTTTTAAGTGGAATTTACTAAATTTACCCACTGAATCAAAATTGTGAACCTCATTTGGATATGGTGTCAACTATGTTCATTTTTTAAAGACAAGAATATTTTATAATTTGACATAAAAAAATCTTAAATATTGGCTGATGTGTCTCACCATCATGATAAAAGCTGTGACTGGCATTCAGTGCTTTCTCCTTGAACCAAAAGATTTAGCCTGTGTCTGCTGCTTGTGAGGCTACATATTCTTGAGGATGTCATCCAGTGCCTTAGAGCTACTTGTGAAGTGAGCACACCATCATAAACCCACAGTATTGCTGTAAAATACGAGAGGACAAATGGAGAGCACATTGTAAGTCACACAGACTACCTCTCAGGTGTGTTCAGTGTGGGCCCTTCAAATATACCTGAATCCCAACAATTTCCCAGAATTCTCCCCATATCAGCTGTAAGTGTCTCTGTAAGTGTTACAGCTTGGGTGGAAAGGTATTCTGGCAGTTTGGAGCCAAGAAATATCACAAAATCACAACACACAACAAATCTTCATCTTCATGAGAGGCTATAAATACCCAAATAAATAGAGGAGGAGGATGTTGATGAGCTCTGTGGGAAACAACAGAAGCAAAGATAAGGGACCTGCAGGGGGGGGTGTTCAGTTCTAAATAGACTACTCAAGTAGTCATTCTCAATATGAAGGTGATGAGGGCGGGACAGGACACTGTCTCCCACTCTTGTCCTCCACGACAGCACTGACTTTTAGGCCTGCAGTACACCCTATGCCCTTGGGGTGCTCTTAGGACTGGGCCAAGAACTAGCTGAAATTTGAATACTATGTCACCATCAATGTGTGTCCAGGGATTTACTGTGTCTGTTGCTCCTTTATTCTTCTTGTCCCAAGGTCCCATCTTATATAATGTTCCACCTTTCTAGAGATGTCATTTGCAATTTTTTTTTGAGTGTAAAACTCTAGGAAGTCTTAATTTACCGGAGACCCTCCGAGTAAACACATGGAGTCAGAGATTGATGCAAAATGCAAGAGGAATTTATTAATTCAGCATGCTGAGGTCGCTCTTCATACCAAGACAGGAGAGCAACCTTGCGGATCTCATTCAGAGACCTTATATACGAATTTTAGAGCACCCGCCATTAGGCACAATGTGATTGGCAGAACAGTGTGACTTTTAAACTGATTGGTCTTTAGGGGATGAGGTAGCAGGGTCTTAATCAGCCCCTCCCTTCCAGCCTATGTGCTCTCTAACCTGTTTCTTCCAGGAGGGGAAGGGTGCCCATGTGCTCAGAGTGGGGATGGGACCCTGGTGGAATATCTCAAAGTTCCCAAGCTGATTTCTCATGAGCAAGTCCACTACTACACATTTTTTTCATTTTTCCTTGTTCTGAGAATGGCTTTACTCCACTTTTGTTCTTTTCTGAAATTTCCTTTTTGTGAGTTGTATAAGTGAGCTCTGTATTTACATCATTGCTGCCCCTCCCTCTCCCTCCCCAACTCCCCCAAAATCCTTTACCTCATCTTCTTACATCTACACAACCTACAGAGCCCATCTAGTGTTGCTCTGTTGTGGGTTGTCCTAATGCTGTTTGTATTTTGATGCTAATTCTGCTTCCTCAAGAGGGGCTGCCCCGATGGACAAGGAGTAGATCTCAGTACTCAAGTGATCTCTGAACCTTCTACCCATTCTGACTGGTCAAATAAAGGCTAAACCCAATGATTGGGCAGTGGAAGGGAAAGGTGGGATGGGAGGTCTCAAGGAGGGAGGAGGAGAGAGAAGAATGCAGGAGGAAGAGGAAGAGGAGGAAGAAGAGGAGGAGGAAGAAAAGGAAGAGGAAGAGTAGGAGGAAGAAGAGTAGGAGAGGAGGAGGAAGAGGAGGAGGAAGGGAGATGGAGCAGAGCCACATAGCCTAGAAAAGCCACAAGTAACAAGGGTCTCATAGCTGGGGAATACATTAGTATAGTGGTAGATCTGCCCAATCTAGGCATATAGCTTATAACTGAGTTGTATGTTTTTTATACGGGCTTATTGGGGTAAGAAATTACCACAACATTGATTTATGTACATAGGTTTTTATCCCTTGGGATTGGGTAATTTATAATGACTTGTTTTCATTGGCCACAAACTTCTCAGAGGTCAGTTCTTTTCTTTCAACCTTTACAAATGTTATGCATTTCTTTCTGACCTCCAAGGTTTCTACTGTAAAATCCTTAAGTGTCTCAACTGTTTTTCCACTGTGAGCTGGATGTTTATCCACCTCAGGGGGTTTTCAAGATTTTCTTTTTGTCTTTAGTTTTTAGAAGTTATGAAATGGCTGGGCACAAATTTCTTTGGAATTTTTCTATTTAGGTCTCATTCCATTTCTGGACTCTTTTGCTAAATTTGGGAGCTTTTTAGACATCATTTTTTTTCTCAAGTATTTTGTCTTTCAAGTGTTGCTGTCGTTCTCAGCTTCTGGAGCCCTGGTGACTTGAATGTCAGGTGGCTGGATAGAGGGGAGGAGCCTGGAGGGCTGTATTCGAGTTCCCATTCTTTCTCCCCTTTGTTCGCATTCGGCCATTTCTGTTGCGGTGTCTTTAAATCTACACTCTCCTCTGTCACACCAAGTCTGATCTGCCACATTCCGCCCACCCAATGGGTTCTTCACATTTGGTTGTATTTTTAAGCTCTAAAATAGTTGTTTCCTTCCCTTCATAGCTTCTATTTCTTTACTGAGACCTTCTACTTTTTTATTCACATTAAGAGAATTAATTGCCTTTGACTTTGGAGGTTTCTTGGCTCCTCTGAGGTCCTTTCAGATAATTTTAACATCTGTATCATCTAAACACTGGTATTTGCCCATTGTTTTCCCATGCAAATTGTGCTTTGTTTAGTTTGCCATATGCCAAGTCATTTTGAATTGCATCCTAGATGTATTGATTATTATGTTAGGAAACCTTGAATCTTACTTAAATCCCACAAAGAGTGTTGCTATTTTCGTCTTAGCAGGCAATAACCCTGAGCATGTGGTGAAGCCTCTGTCTTTATTTACAGTCTGCTGTCTGTGATTACCACTGCAGGTGAACTTTCTGCAGTGTGCTTGAGTCCTGTTACAGATAGGCACCCCCTAGTGACCAGCCATTCTAGTACCTGTGTAGTGGTCTATCTGTGAGTTTTGACTTCTCTTCAGGATCAAATTAATATGGAACTGCTTTAAGTGCATGGGCAATTGGTAGACACCTTTATGAAACCACTTTCATGAACCCCCCTTCCTCTTCTTTTTTGTTACTACTGATGTTTCTGGGGTCCCCTTGCAGTTCCCTGGTGAGAAATCTGGGGTATTGGTTTTAAGGTTTGAACCAACTGTTCAAACTGATAATTTCCCCCTCTTTACTCTGCTACTAAAGACCTTAAAAAATGGTTAAGCTCATACCATGGAATCACAGTGTCTGGCACATAGGAAACACTTAGGAAACGTTAGTCACCTCTTCCAATCCATGTTTCCTCACGTTCCTCAAGAGCTAAATGCTAACTTAGGAGAACTTGGTGGTGTGGTTTTGGGGTATCATTTTATTCATGCTTGTGCCTTTTGTCACTGGACTTTTCTTTTCAATTCCGCGATGGTCTCTGGGAACACATCTTCACCATATTAATCTCTCAAGCTACCATACACTCTGTTTGGAAGTAGTCAAAGCAAAATAAAAAAAAAAAATAAATGAGAAAATTGATTTGCAGAATGCTTCACATTGCTGAAGCTGCTCCTACACTGGCTTCTGTATTTCATCCTAAACAGGATTCCACATGAGTCTCCTGTACAGAGACAAAGCACTTATTTTCTTACCTTTGTTGAGTTTTGTGTCAATGTTAGTAGCTGTTTCGACGCCATTGTAGAGACCTTCAGGGGTCCTCTGAAACCACATGGCCTAGGAACTCAAAGTCTAGGACTTCATCATCAAGACTACCCCACAACTGCCTTATGCTGACCCCCTCCCTGCCCTGGAACCAGGGAGCATCTGGAGGTTTGGTGTACTGCTCTGCCTCACTACACCCTGCCCACCATGAATGGGTTGATACCTCTAAAACTCTGAACTAAGATAAGCCCTTCCTTTTAAAAGGTGTTTCTGTCAGATACTTGGTCACGGCAATGCAGAAGTGGTTAATATTACATGAGGACTGATTGAGCAATCCCTGGAAAGCAACACTAACACCTGGAGGGGCTGAGAACAGAATGACCCCTCCATTCCCTAGTCCTCAAATCCCTTGGGCTCAGCTGGAACTTGGACTATGCTCAGTGCCATGGTTCTATCTGAACATGGTCAAAGTCCACAGACCAATATTGGGGGGAAAGGTGATTTTTGAGTAAGCCTGCCACTCAAGTGTGCTATAGTCCAAGAGGGATGCATTTCCACCTCAATCCCAAGGAATTATTGTAGAGGAACAAACAGCAAAGAGCCTTGACTTGCCTTTGTGCTTAGCTCTTTGCAGGCTACCTTGTAGCTTCTCCAATAAACAAGAGGGGGACCATCTAATTTCAGGCTAAATTATCAACCTTCTGAACCACTATTTTGTTTTAAGTGCTGGACTTATGTATTAAGTATTGCTTATGGAGCACTTGTTATCTACTGCAGAGACACACTAAACCATTTCTTAGGCTAGTGGGAACCCAGCATTTTTGTGGCAGCCCCTGATGAGGGCAGGAAAAGATGGTATGTGGTGAGGGGCTAGATAAGGTTGGATATAGGTGAATAAGAAGGTGGAGAAGCCAGGGCGGGGGAAACCGTGGAAGGAACAGAAGTGGATGGGCCAGTTGGAGGGACAGGCTTCAAATCATCGCAGAGACCCTCAAGAAGACTTGGGCGGCAGGACAAGGCTGAAGATCTGTTGAGCAGGGCTGAGGTTAGAGCCAGAGAGAGCAGAGAACATGAGCATTGCCTGTGAGTATATGCTGGCTAAATTTCTAACCCGAAAATGTCCATTAAGTTTCAAAAGATATTACACATAGGAAGCTTTTACACACTTATTGCACATGCATTCTTTCCAAAAAAAAAAAAAATGGGGGCATGAAGTTAGTGCTAGAGTGTGTGTATTTTATCCTTCCCTTAAGAATTCTGTTTTTGTTACTGTTGTCTGTTCCTTGAGAAAAATAATGAAAGTGTGAAATGAAAAGACCAGGAGCATTTAAAATCTTCTGTAAACTCAAAGAGCACAGTAAATGGCAAGCCGTCACAGCTAGGCACCGGGCACTTAGTATTTGGATCTTCCCTCCAGCCAGGTAAGCCTGAGGACCGCTTATTTTCATGGCTGGGAGAAGTGATATCTTCCGTTCTGGCCAACAGGTGGTGACAGCAGCCACCTTGCCACTTCTGAGCCAGCCTGGATGCTAAGGTCAGACATGCAGCTGCAGGCTGTCAGCCTGGATCACCAAGCCACACAATGGAGGTAGACTGTTCCAGAAGGCATCCAGGCCTGCAGTGAGCATCACACAGACATGTCTGCCTGCTCATTACTATGGTATCCCTCAGCCACCCCCACTACTGCACTGCCGGGAAGCTGAGTCTAAATTTTTTAAAGAAAAGTATCAGTTGCTAATAAATTATAACCATGAGGAAAACAATTGTTGTACTGTTGTTGAACACAGATCACACATGGTTTAATTTCTGGAGTTAAATCTTCTGTTTAGAAGTCTATCCCAAAAAACTTTATGAGAAGGAATATGATAATGGAAATTATATCCATTTGGCAAAAGTAAGAGCAAAATTTGATAATATTATGGCAGAACATTAATGCACAATATAAGTACCAAGACCAAATAACATTATAGCTATTTAAGGAATGACATACAAAAGTAAACATCTGTAGCAGATACAACAGTGGAAGCCAGTCTCGGTAAGATAG
Source organism: Uromys caudimaculatus (assembly GCA_028551405.1). Classification (NCBI taxonomy): domain Eukaryota; kingdom Metazoa; phylum Chordata; class Mammalia; order Rodentia; family Muridae; genus Uromys; species Uromys caudimaculatus. Next base: position 61,348,823 of record CM052718.1, on the reverse strand, counting down.
GAAGGGCTCCATGTCACTCATGATTGCAGCTATAAGCTTGCGTTTACTCATGAGATGGAAAGAGTACACTTTTTGTTGGATTTCCAGGTTCCTTGAATGCAAATATTTCTGTATATAAACAGGGGATTATTTTCTTGGAAAGACACAGCAGGAGAAGAATTATAAACAGCGCTAGTAGACAATTTATCTATACAATCAATAATAAGAAAGTTGAGGGGTTGGGTCCATGCTTCAAATATTCATGGAAAGCAAGGCAGGTGGGAAGAGAAGACTTTCAGAAATGACCAAAGGACATTTTCTCTTCCTTGACTGTGAGTCTTTTCATTTTGATAGTGAATATATGGCAACACTCATTAAAATGTCTATACCATTCGAGATCTATATACCTGTACCTCTGCTTCACTGAGGCATGCGCTAAATATTTACATATATATGTATATATACATTTACCAGCCATGAATATACAATATATACATATATGTACTATATATACATATATACACATTTATGCTATATGTGTGCGTATACACACACACATTCATTTAGTAAACATGAATCTGAAACATTGTCAAGTGCATGATGGGAAAGTCAAAGTTATGCCATTACAACAATAAAAACTAAATTAAAGATTCTGTGCAATTTTTATAGAACACTTTGGTACATCAATAAAGAAATAGATTATAAAATCCAAGCCAAGGGTGAGTTTTCAGAAACATCCACTTAAATTTATTTGCTCAGGACTAATTTGGCAAGCTATTTTAAGTAAAATTAATGCCATCCAGATCCAAAATAATACAAGAGCTGAACCTCGGCAGATTGCCCTGAGATGTAATGAAAAAAGTCAGGAATCTGCAGATGTTCCTTGTGGTGAGTGAAAATTGTGGTGCAAGTTGGGGAATTGCCTCCTGCTAGAATCTGGAGTTTGCTGACATATGGACTCTGGTAAGATGGTACTCTTAAAACCTGCATCCCCAGGAAAGCAAGCTGCCTAGCAGCACAGTGAGCTGACCAACCAGGAGGAGCCCCTGGAGCAGGGCTTTACCACTGATATCCTGTAAGCTCTGTCCAAAGCCTGTGGCCACTGTTCTTTTCTGACCTTTTTTTTTTTTTTTTTTTTTTTTTTCCATTCAAGATCTTCAGCAAAAAGTCTCAATTCCCACGGTCTCTATTTAGGTCCAAATTCAAAGCAAGGCACACAGCTTGTCTACAGAAGCCTGCTAGCCGGGTGACTCTGCAGCCGAACAGAATGACAGTAGTGAGGTTTGAGAGCAGCTGGCAGAGGTGAGGGAAGCTATTTGAGAAGAAACCCAGACCTGTAGAAGGCATGGCACAAAGGTACAAGCAGACTTACTTGTATCAGCCCACTGAGGTCTGGGCATTGCTTGCTGGGTAACATCCCTTACCTGCTCACTCCTACTGTAGGGCTTCCCACTGGTGTGCAGTTCTGATGGCACCAGGACAACCGTGTACACTGCAGCCACACAAAATAAGTTAGGAAGCTTGACTCTGGCATGCCTTGGATACAACAGGTAATGTATTCTCAGTAATTACTATGTACCAAGCCTTATTCTAAGTACTTTGTGATGATTAATTAACTTAATCATGCAGCCAGCCTTGCCATTGTACTCATTTTACACATTAGGAAACTGAGGTCCAAGGAGGTTACACTAATTACTCAAGGTCAAATTAAATGTCAGAGTCTGGGCTCTAGAGCCACAATTCTTTTTTTTTTTTTTTTGATACTTTATTTACATTTCCAATGTTTCCCCTTTTCTGGGTCTCCTCTTTGGAAAACCCCTATCCCCTCCCCAACCCGCCTCTATGAGGGAATTCCACCTCCCACCCACCTGCCCACCCATCCCCATATTCCTGCCTTGACATTCCCCTTTACTGGGGCCTCTAACATCCTCAGGCCCAAGGGCTTCTCCTCTCTCCCTGATGGCCATCGAGGTCATCCTCTGCCACATATGTGGTCCAAACCATGAGTCCATAGATGTGTATTCTTTGGTTGGTGGTCCAAACTCCAGGACGACCGGGGGGGGGGGGTCAGGCCCATTGACACTCTTGCTCCCTCCATGGGACTGCAAATTCCCTCCGCTCCTTCAGACCTTCCTCTAACTCCTCCATCTGGGACCTCACTCTCAGTCCGGCGATTACTGTTAAGTGAAACTTGGGCATTCTGAACTTTTGGGCTAATATCCGCTTATCAGTGAGTACATACCATGTTCTTTCTTTTGTGACTGAGTTATCTCGCTCAGGATGATATTTTCAAGTTCCATCCATTTGCCTGCAAATTTCATTAAGTCGTTGTTTTTAATAGCTGAGTAGTACTCCATTGTGTAGATGTACCACATTTTCTGTATCCATTCCTCTGATGAGGGACATCTGGGTTGTTTCCAGCTTCTGGCTATTATAAATATGGCCTCTATGAACATAGTGGAGCATGTGTCTTTATTACATGTTGGAGCATCTTCTGGGTATATGCCCAGGAGAAGTATAGCTGGGTCCTCAGGTAGAATTATGTCCATTTTTCTGAGGGTCCGCCAAACTGATTTCCAGAGTGAGCCACAATTCTTAAATAAAATGAAGTCGAATCTGGGTATTGTCTTTACTCCCCAAGGGCTTACCTCAGTGTTTTCTAAATTTTATTACTAAAACACACACACACACAGAGAGAGAGAGAGAGAGAGAGAGAGAGAGAGAGAGAGAGAGAGAGAGAGAGATCCCAGAGATGTGGGCTTCTCCTCAATGTGAGCATAGACAGAGCCTGTCAATGTTCACATTGGCAGGAAAGCCAGCTGTCCCCCTCAGCAGAGGTCCAAGGGTGTGTACCTGAGAGCATGGTGGGTAAATTGTTAGTCTTGAATAGAAGAGAGACAGGCTTCTGTTTTAGTCTATTTTCTTTTGCTGTAAAGGATGCCATAGATTAAGAAATAAGGAATTTATTTGTTCAGTTGCTGATTCTAAGAAGCCAAGCATATGGCATAATCCCTGTGCTATGTCTTGGCATGATGGAGGAGTAGAGGGGCAAGCAAGTAGCTGAGAGAGAATTTGAAGGACAAGACTCTTTTATGAGGCGCTATCACAGAAACTAGTCTCTACTGATAGGCTAGTAATGTCCTAATCAATTCTTGAATGCAGTGCTTCAAGTGCTGACCCCTCAAAAGCTCCAGACCTTCCTACAGAGGTGGTGACAATTACATCATGAGCTTTTGAGGAGCCAGAGATAGAAACCCAAGCAGTGAGCTATCTTTCTAGAAACAGACAGTGGCTGTTTGAGGAGGGAGTGTCCTTCTCAAGCCAACCTAAAACTCTGGCTAAATCTGAAGGCCTAAGTTGCCAAGGCCAAGAGACATTAAAGTTAGAGTGATCAGCTTGTCCTGTTTTGCCCAAAACTTTCCACTTCTCAGCTCTGACAGCCCCATGTCCTGGGAAACTTCTCCATCCCAGGAAAATGGGGACAGTTAGCACTGTGATCAAAGCAGAAGTCACGGGAAACTCTCTCACCCCTGCCCCAAGAACACAGACCACATCTCTCCCATCCCCACAACAGCCAGAAGGTCCCCAAGCCCTTGTTATCAACCATAGACTGGTCCTCACTATTCTTAGTCCAAGAATAGTGAGGCCTTGTGTCAAGTTCCCAGATTTCATCTGCATGGTCCATGGTTTCCCTAGAGGACAGACTTGGTGGTTGGAATCACTCCCAGCCTTGGGTAAAACGTTCAGGCCTTTTTCATCTTCTATGAGATGACAATGTTCTCTCTTCATCCTACACCCACCCAGTATGGGTTTAGAGATTCAGGGAGGTGGTCAAAATGGCTTTCTCTGTGAAAAATGACATAGACTTAAGTCTTCCTGTTAATAGACAGGTACCAAAGCATCATACATGACTCAGTTTGGGAGGAAAAGATGCTGTGACACCTCTGAGGTATTCCCTGTCACTGGCTGAGTCTTCAGAGGCATCCTAGATCCTAGCATGGCTGCAGACTTTCACTACATGTGGTCCAGTCCAATCTAGTGATATAAGCAAATAAACTATGAACATTTAGAGAAAATACCAGTTCCTCAAAATACTTGGGGCAAATTAGTTCAGCAGACTGGACCAGAGACCTACTCCATGACTCACCCACACCCAGAGTAAATAAGGGAAGATTAAGTACAATTTGATTGAATCACACTGAAGCTTGGCATAGCACAACAAACAGATCAGCTTGAAATCTCACATTAGGAACACATACTCTCATAAAATTTATGACTGTTATTGCTCACCACATATGTTTCTGGGTTACTGAGTGCTGAGCTTTGGACAGGCTGCGTTGCGGAGGTCTTGAGGGGCCTGCCTGCTGATCCACAACGTATTTCAAGAAGGAAGATGCGTTCCTGTTTGACATTTTTTGGCATGATCTGTAGCATGGCTTGCCCACTGCAAGGAAGGGGGCTGTCGGGAGATCTTCTGGCAACAAGAAAGGAGGTCTGTTCCATACCCCAAGTGGGCCTCACTGCAAGTCCTAGTAGAGGCGCTGATAGAGAGACTTGCAGGCAAATCTTCTCATCTCTAGGCCTTTATTGCCTAGCCTTTGAAACAAATTGGTAAAATGAGAGGCTTACCTTAGAGTTTAAGGTCTTTGCAGCCCTGTGTTAAAGGAGTTCATGAAAGAGCATCATGGAACGGTGTTTTTAAGCAGCACTGACCCATTGCACTTCAAACCCAAAGAATCCAGAGTAAGAAGTGACCAAAATATCACCCGTGAGATCAGTAGTGAATTGAGGTGTGGAAGATGGGGTATGGCTTATGGAAGGGCAGATGGTTCTAGAGGCCACAGAATGTCAACCCTGAATAGCTGGAAGGGAGGGAGAGGTGGCTGGGTACTGATAGATGGACTCCTTCAGTCTTGTTCAGACAGCTGAAGCTGAATAGGACAGATATTCAAATGTGTGTCACCACCAACTCTGCTCCCATTAATCAAGGTTTTCTTTCCCTTTGAGCCCAAATGCAATCTCATGATTCCTCTCAACATTAAGGCTTCAACACTGAGACTTTTGATGGTGATAAGGGGTGGGTGATAATTCCCCACATTCCAATCTATATGCTCTGAAGGTCCCTCCAGGTCTCTTGTCAGGGACTCCAGGTCTGATTCCAGGAACACACAATGCAGACTCACTGGAAAGCCACAGTAGTGGGAACAGGAGTGAAAGTCCAGCCCTGAGGAACCTTCCTGCAGGAGACAGTCTCTGATGAGAAGAGGTCAGAATCTGAACGACCAGTCCTGAAGGGCCTTCCTGCAGGAAACAGTCTCTGACGAGAAGACACCAAGATCTGTCAGCCCTTGACTCACTTGCTGAACCAAGAAGTCAAACAGGAGCTCCCCAGCCCTCAAGTCCAGGCCCTGACCATCTCCTCTAAGCAGTGCCTCATGAGCAGTCCCCGCCAACAGCCAAGGTCGGACCCTCTGACTCCCAGCCCTCCTCCAGGCCTTTCCTGTTCAATTCCAGCACTGCTGGCCCAATCCAGAAAGTTCTGAACAAGAGGGAAACATTTTCTTTCCGGCTTGTTCATTTTCATTATGATTTTCACAGCCAATTCTGGTAAATCTGCTATAATAAAAGTCTCCATTCACTACCCATGTTCTTCCAAATGATCTTAGTTTGATTTGAAGTCTAATTTTGTTAATATTTTGTCTTAAAAAATAGTAATGCTCCCCCACCTCCCATTTGTAACTTAGATATAAGCTGAGGACTGCCCTACCCCTCAGCATCTGTGAAATGTCTGATGGCAGATTGTATTTTCCAAAAATGGCCACAACAATATTTCCAACCCCACATGCTCATTCTAGAGCTTTGCAACTCTTCCATCAGGAGATGGGGGCTGGGTCTTCTCCTCTTGAACCTGGGTAGGCCTTTTGACTGTTTTGACTAATAGGATACACCAGAGATGACTCAACAGGATTTCTAAGAAGCTGGGTCAGGAAGTCAGTACAACCTTCACCTGGTGGCTCTCGCATGACACATGCCTTTGGAGCCGTGAACAGTCACATAAGCACCAAGCCCCTCTGAAGATGCTCTGCTGGGTGTATCATAAAAAGAGGCCATGTAGAGATGGGATTTTTGAGGAGCCCAGCTATTCCAGCTTAGATGTGTGGACAGGGGAAACCATGGAGGGGCCCAAGTTACAGATGCCATCTGTCGGTGTTGCCTCAACCCTTCCCTGACAGTTTTGCTGCTTCCTGGAGTTAGGATGGGTGCTTTGCTTGTGGGCTGTGTTCTCACATGCTGCCTCTGTCCTGCCTCACAACCATTCTTCCAAGACATTGGATCCAGGTTTTGGGGCTCCACAAAACATCTAGGAACAAGCATTTGCGTGAGTAGTGATGGACCGCATGCAAACTTATAGTTACATTGCTGACCACAAGGGACCTTGTTACTTTGTTGCTCTCTTTTCGCTTACCTCTGACAATTCACATGCTCTTCTCAGGTTGCTCTGAGAACCAAAACTTTATACTTTCTATTATGAAGAGAACTTATTTCCTTCTAGATGCTTAGTCTGAAACCTCCATACTCAACCACATCAAGAATCCAGCCTTTACTGGAAGGTTGTAGGTGGGCCACCAGGTTTGTGCGCATGTGTTGTAAAAGAAATTCAGGAATACAGGAGAGAACCAAGAGGTCAAAATTGTTCAAGGTTAGCTACTATGAACATATGAACATTGTCCTATTGGTACACCAAAATTTTGCATAGAATGGGATCACACTATACTTGCTGTTCAAGCCTTCCCTGGGCACCATGAGCATGAGTGCACCTTTGTATTTTCACAGCAGTTGTATAAATAGCATCATCTAAGCCCACGACACCCATGAGGAGTCCATAGTTATAATTATTCCTTTACTCAAGAAATATTGGTAAGAAGAAAATGTAAATCTGAACCTAGGACAATCCAACTCTTGTATCTGAATCATTTGGACATAGCCTTCATCCAAACTGGTATATCTCTGGAAAAGGTTCTCTGGGACCTGCATTTCTTGTGCCAGGCCCAGATGACTCCTCACCCATCTCCTTTAGAGAGCTGAAGAGATTTGAGCTTTCTGGGTGTAGCTGGCTTCTGGCAGGTTCATCATGTGTCATCTCCCGCCTGGACAGTATTTACCCCATGCCAGGAGGGCTGCATCTGTTCAAGGCCATCTGGGAAAGGAGGATGTGCTTGGGAGCAGTCTGTTCTCTGAACCCTAGAGGGCTCATCAGGTTCGACCCAGGTGGCACATCACTTTTTCCTAGGAGAGAACATGCAGGCAGTTCTCTGTAACATTCACTGATGAGCAGTTTTCTAAGCAGAATCCTGGGAGACCAACCTCTGCTCTGGCCCCTTCCAGAAGCTGAGGTAGGAGACCCCCCACTGGGTGGATGACACCAGGGAGGTGCTGACCTTTCTTTTGATGACTTCCCTGGGCCTTGAGCTAATTGTGAAGGAGAATTCACAACTGAGTTACCAATCTGCTGCTCAGTTGTTTCCACAGCTGCTTGGTCTTGAAAGAGGCCCAAGGGCAGCCAAATCCTCCCTTACCAAAACCGTGATAACCGTCAGTCATCCCTGCCTTCAAGACTGCCCTTGACCCCAAGGGCTCAGGCAAAGTCCAGAATAGGAGGGAAGGACTGAGCTTTGAGTGCATCAACCCAGAGTCTAGTTCTGCCTTGCCACACAGTACCTAGCAACTCTGGATGTCATGCTTTGCTATCTGAGCCTAAGGTGCCCCAGGATCTTAGGGGAAGCAGACCTTGAGATTAGAGCCAAGTAATTCCAAGGTGACCTGAGGAAGTGCTATCAGGGGAACATGTGTGGCAGAAGAGAGAGCAGAAAGGGGCATGTCAAAAGGGACTAGTTCTATTGGGAGGCTTTGGTAAAAGCGTGGAGTCAGCCACCTCTCCTCTTGGAAATGATCTTATTCACAGCTGTTGTTGGTTGGGGCCTCTACTCCTAGTGGGTTTGTGGGGGAGACATAGCCATGTCTATCTGGCCTGCTTCATGCACAAACAGAATAGAATTTTGTACACAGAGTCATATCTGCCTATCCTGAACTTTGCCTACAAGCAAATGATAAGATGGTAAGAACCAGAGGGACAGCCAGGCAGCGGTGGCACACGCCTTTAATCCCAGCACTCGGGAGGCAGAGGCAGGTGGATTTCTGAGTTCGAGGCCAGCCTGGTCTACAGAGTGAGTTCCAGGACAGCCAGGGCTACACAGAGAAACCCTGTCTCGAAAAACCAAAAAAAAAAAAAAAAAAGAACCAGGGGACATATCGGGCTACATATCAGCTACAAATACCTCTGAAGGGATGGGAATGGCTCCTTTCATCCAGAGTGGCTGTGGGGATATATGTATGTTTTCTTTCTTTCTTTTCTTTTTTGATCAGCAGTCAGTGAATTTGGTTGGCCAGAGAGACCTCACATTCAGCTGCTTAGGCAGCAGCTCAGTTCACCGCACATGCACAGTTGAGGGGTCAGATGAATTCTTGGGCAAGGGTTAGAGACTGAACTCGGGCTCCTCTTCCTAATATTTCTTTCAAATATATCCCCTCTGTTTACTGTGATCATAGTCACCTCAAGCTATGTCCTCTTGCTAGAATGACCTTGGGTTTTCCCTCTGTGGTCTTGCTACTATCCTACCCAGCAAAGCAGCTCAGGCCATCCCCCTTGCTGTCTCTTTGAAACTTGACTGCAGGCCCTCATTCTGCTCAGACAATAGGCTGAATTTAAGAGGCACACAAAACTAAAACTTAGTGAACCGACCACCTGAAAGCTACAGTAGAGTCAAGGGCAAGTCCTGAATCCACACACTGTCCCCTTGTACAACTACACTTCAGTGACTCCAATTTCCAGTTTGAGAGGGGAAAAATGGAGTCCCTACTGCTATGTGGCCTTTCACTGCCTCTGGAGTGCAGCCTTTCAATGTAACCCAGGGTGTCAGTCACCAGAAGTTCCTTTTCTTGGCCCCATTTTCTCAGATGGACCTTTTCTCCTTGAAAAGTCCATGAATTCTCATAACTGTATTCCACCTTCTGCTCAGCTATGACTTCCAAAGAATGCACTGCTGATGGCCCCGTGGGAGAACAGTAATATTTCTGCATTGGAAGACACCACACAAGAATGTTCACATAGAGTCCTTACAGCTCAACACTAAAGGCCTGTGCTAAATGAGGGTGGATGACTCTACCACTACGTGGAATTTATCTTGATTTGAAAGATTCCTTTAGGTATGACTTAAAGATAGATACCCCATAGCCTATAACAGCGGCTGGAGAATACAGACATACCACCTGATATACAAGAGGGTGACTAGGTTCAGTGGCACATTCTCAAGGAAACCATCTTTTTTGGCATCTTCCCATTACCTGCTGCTCCTGTTCCAGAATAGCCTCTGTGTAGCCAAGGGCAGATGCTCATTCTCTAACGCTGCTGTTTCTGACGTGTGTCTGTTGAATGAATATTTATTTCTGTATCTGTCCATGCATGTTAACATTTCACATGGCACCTGGCCTTCAGGTGAGCCTCAAGCTTCTGTGTATAACGGACACAGACTTTCTCCATTACTTGTAGGTGATGGAAATACACTCCTTGTTTTCCTTTTAAGTCTGATTGAGTGAACCCTCAGTTCTTAGTCTCCTCTTGTTAAAACATGTTTCATTGGTTCTTTGTGAATTTCACCCCGTGCTCTCTAATCCCACTCATCTCCCCATCTCTCTATACCCACCCCCACCCTTACAATCTCTCCTACAAAAGAAAACAAAATAATAAAAAAAAAATTAAAAAAAAAAAACTCTCACCACAGAAAATGCAGTGTGTCACAAAGTACACCACTTTGCCCAAACAGTTTTACTTGCAAATGTTCATTACAATCAGTCACTGGTCTGGTTCCAGGCCTCTGGCTTCTGCTACACCATCAATAGTGGATCCTCACTAGAACTCTTCTCAGAGATCCTCTTGTTGCCCTGTGTCATAGAGATCTTGTCATTTTGGATCAGCAGGACTGACCCCTTCATGTGTTCCAAGCAGATCATAGATGGGTTAGATTGGGGTGGGCCAACTCAAAGGTCTGGATCTGGGCCTGGGTGTTAGCTGAGCTGGTCAGCCCAGTGGCTCTACTGCACTGATGTCAAAAGGACCAGCTCTCCCACAAGGTCCAGTCTAGGGAAAGAGCCAGCTCTCCTGCCTGCAGCAGGAGCAGGACCAACTCTCCTGTGCTCACTCCACCAGGGCCAGGTCTCCTGCACTGCCCCAGTGAGTAGCCAGGCCAGCTCACCCAAGTGCCCTAGCCGTCAAGGATCAGGGCCAGCTACCCCACACTGCCCGGGGCTAGGGGGGTGCAGGGGATCTCTTGTGCCCACAGCACTACACACTGGTGAGATTTAGCCTCATTTTATTGGTGTCAACTGGAGGGACTTGAGAATGCCCCCCCCCCCCAACAACTCTTGCAGTTAGAAGTGGGCATATGATACAGTATAGACCAATGAGCTGAGAAGCTTGTAATTTCAGTTCCTTCTCCTTTCTTCTTGTCAAAGAGACAAAGCATACTGCTGTGGCACTCCTCTTGAGAATGTAAAGCATTGGCATGAAGAACAGACTGAGGCCCATGGGCCAACTTCACTCTCCCTCAACTTCAACCAGACATTTGCCTCCAGGCTATTGGCTCCAAGGCTCCAGTTAAGTCTTCTGGTCTTTGCTGATGTGGTGTCACTTCCCCCAGAGAGCTGGTGGAGTACTTTTGATCCTTTCTGGAGTTGGGTGTATGTCTGTCTGTACTCAAGGCATGTTTGACCCAGTTGTCTTACGGCACAAATGGAAATGTCTCCTGTAAAAGATTAGACCAGGTGACAGCAGAGGTGAGTTCCAGCAGTGCAGCATGACAGAGGCCATGGCACTGACATCTAGCAATCCCATACTACCCCACTTAGGCTGAGCTTGCTAAGGAAGCATGAGGACCAAATACAAACCACCCAAGGGCATTATTAGTATCTCTTGGGCAATATGATCTCTAAAGAGGTGAGAACACACCAAGCAGAGGCCTAAGGGCTGAAGGACACAAGTGCTGTGTGTAAGGCAGGCAGGTGTAGGAGCTACTGAGGAATGAAAATCAAGGACTCAGGCATTGCAAAGTTCAGTCCTGAGGAACAAGTTGCCATGAACTTGTGGGAGGGGCTGATTTTAGAAACCAGAACAGCCACTGATGAGAAAAAGCATTTCCTCTTAACCTGCTACTGATTTGGAATTTAGAGGAGTTAGCCTCTGCCATTATATGCGAATGTGCACTTGCATGTGTGCTTGTGCACGTGGCAAGACTTGAGGGCTGGAGCTTCAGCCTGGTTGACAGGAAAGCTTATTCCGTCAGAATCCAGCCCTACTGGACTTCAAGACCCCAAATAGAACCTGAAATCACCTAGGGATGGGAGGAGAAAGGGTCACCTAGGCACCGTCCCTGTGCCAGCACTGTCCCACAGCCCTTGTTCTCAGAGAGAGCTGCAGCTTGAACGTGACGGAACCTACCCTGCAGCCCTTGATAGGCCAGACCTCGGGATGAGCAGCCCTCGGCATGAGCAGCCCTCGGCATGAGCAGAGCTACTTTCCATGACATGCTTGGACAGAGACAGTCACATAATCTTTGAGAACCTCAACTGACCATCTGGAAACAAGGGCTAGTTTGGGAATTGGAAGCCTGGGTGATAATCCGACTTGGTTTAGACCTCAAGGTTAGAGAGAAGGAGAAATTAAAGAAGACCGGTGAGTTTTTTTAATTGTCAAGTACCATGACAATTAAAGGATTATAATTATTTTCCACAACAATAATAATAAGCTAAATTTGATTCTGGCATAAAAATGCAAATAGCTGAAATTCAGTGATGTAGAACAGATCAATTTGGGAAAATTATACTTCATCTGCATTTCACAAAGCTAACAGGAGTGCACATTGCTATGGTTCTGAGAAAGACCAGAAGAAAAGAAAAGTTCATTAATTCAGCAAGTCTACCCAATTCCTGCTGAATCAAAGGCACAACAATTTATTCATGAATATGAGGCTGAGCTTAGGGGGAGATTCGATGATTAAAATACATTCTTAAAGCCTTTAAGAGAGTTTAAGCAATCATTTGCATTCTAAATAGACCTCACTGACCCAACCTCCTCACAACCTTAGATCACACTAGGATGTGAAGCCAGCAGCTGGCAAGGCTCCTCTGGTTTTATAAAGCAGTCTGAGGGTCCCTGATTTGCTTAGACAATAGGCTGGATAAACAAGTGTGCACAGTCAGGAATCTCATCAACTGAAACCTTCAATCAGGCGCATCTGGCAGGGCTTTGGCATTTTTTCTAGGCCAGTCCTGAATTTAGATACACTGTCCTATTATCCAACCATGTCACCCACCATATGACCCAATTTTAAATTTGAAAGAAAATGTCTCCATGGCTATGCAGAATCCTTTTTTAAGGAAAGGTAGCTTCCTTTGTTGAGTCTACAAAAACACCAGTAACCTAGAATCTTTTTGCTCGTCCTTCTTCCACAGGCCTTACATTCTTAAATTGTTGACCAAGCCCCATGGCCTGGGGCCACTCAGATGGATGCGAGTGTTGCTGCTGCTGTGCCTTGAAGAATGTCAATTATTTTTGTGAAGGTGAAGTGTCCACAGGCACCATCTAGTAATTATACAAGAGCTGCATTGGGTTTCATGAAGAGAGAGAAGAATGGGGTATCCTATGTTTCTTCACTAGTTCCAAGGCAGTCTTGTACCCAGAGTGTCCTCAATTCTCTGGCTTTTTATATAAGCTCTCTTCCTGCATGGAGACCCAAGGAAAACTGACACTCTGCCATGCCCCCATATTTCAGTCCATTCTTTTCTCCTCTTCTAAGGCACTCTACCATATGTAGAATATGGCCTTCCACGTTGTGTGGTCAAGAAAGATCCTGTACCCACCCTTCATGTTAACAGGTGCTCAGAGTTCCAGACCAGCTCAGCCACAGCTGACTAACCTTCAAATCCCACTTTGGACTGAGCTATAGCATTCTTCAAATTGAATTTTCTAATTCCATATTTTCTGTCCTATTGTTACTCCTGTGCCAAATCGTGTGTTTTAACTTTAAGGCTTAAAAAACATGACTCTGGGGTCTTGGGCCCTTTCATTTCTTTGGACTCCTTCCCAACTGTCTTTGAACTCAGAGCAATCTCCTACACCTCTTCTGCCAAGTGCCTTCTGGGCCAAGCTGGGTGATAGAGAAAGCACTCATGTTCCCTAAAGACAACAGTTCTCTCCCAGCTGGAGAGTGCCACATACCCAAGAGGAAAGAACTGATCCAAGCAGAGGCCCAGCGATCACATCTCATTCAGGTAGAAGCCCTGAATCTGGCTTATTTATTTTCTCTGCATTTGTGTCTCTCAAGTTTTTTCCCACACTGTTTCTAATTTGGGATGTTAAAAAGGGAATAATTAAAAACCACTGATCTAGAGATAGTAGGATATCTTGGTAGTTGATACATTAAAAACCAGACAGCTCAGAGGGGTTTGGAAAATCTTAGAAGGCCATTTGACTCCTTTCCGTATGGTGCAAAACTGGGAAATTTCAAAGACAAAAAGCCCTACAACACTGAAGGTTCAGCTTCCCTCCTAGTGAAGGCACATGAGGAGCTGTGTGCACACACCTTCACCTCCATCTCCTTCTGGAAATGGTGGAGTAGAGAGAGGAATTGCCTTCAGATTGGAGATCTCCAGGTATCTCTAGCCTATGGCTCCACCCCATGTTACCTATATAAGCCTTTGTCCCTCAATATCTATAGGGCAGCTTGATTTGTATTATTCAGCTTTGCCCATAGGGAAGCCATATGGCTTCTTTTCATTCCTTGGCTTTGATTAGCTACAGCAATAAGGCAAATTCAGGAGGCCCATCCAGTCTAATATCAACTCTCAGGTTGCTCAGTTCCTCATTGGCAAAGATTGCTGATCTTTCTCCCACAAGGATTGATAGTAGTACTTTTAATTATCTGCACTAGCTTCTATGGTTCCCTCGGGGATATTTTACTTTAGCATCTCCTCCCACTGCAACATGGGAAGATATCTGTGCTGGTGACACACTTCTAGTTACAGATTCACTAGATAAATCCTGGCTACTCTCCACTCTACCCCCTACTCCCTCTGGAGCAGTAAGGTGGACAGCCACTAAATCAGACATCTGATGGCTTTAAAGTTGCAAGTCCTTTGCACATACAGTAAGTACCTCATGTTTTCTCTGTTCTTTTTGAACTCTCCAAGAAACTAGTAACACTTCTCAAAGTCCTTCTTTTGGATTCCTTGCATGAAGCTTCCTGTGAAATTTTTGCACTTCTACTAGCATTGATATGTATAGACAGATCCAAAGACAACATGATTACAAGCCTCACAGTTGCACCTCACACCATGCCAGTAAGTCCCCATGGCTTGATTTCTGCTCCCTGCTAAAACACACCAATGATGTGATGTAATCTTAGTGCTTGTTGTTAACTCACTCCTTGCTTTTATATATATATATGCTTTCAGGATGCTGTGAACAAATGCCTGCCAGATGCCAGAGCTGTTGATGGGAAGACATTTTTTTGTAGCTCACAGTGTTAGGGAATACAGTCCATCAAGGTGGGGAAGCCTGAAGGCTGGGCGCTGTCCATGGTAGTAGGAGCTTGTGGTTAGACTTGCTACACATCAGCAGACCATGAAGCAAGAGTTCAAACATGGGTGGGTAGGGGTGGGATGTTTCATATTGGAAATGTAACCATATCAGTGAGGACTGGGTTTAATGCTGACATTTAGTTTGAAAGGTGGATTTATGTAGCAGTCATCATCCATTTAACCAAGACACGAGGCCCTGTGTTCATTTAAGTCTCTTTCTTCCTGGGAGCTGAAAATCATATTCTTCTCTGAAATAGTAATTTTGATGTCCTGTGCTAAAAGCCACATTCTTTTGTAAAACAGTAATTTTGATGTCAGAGTAGTTTCCACCACTTCCTTGGAGTCTTTCCTACTCTTCAGCACTTTTGTCTGATCCACCAACACTTGTTTGTATGTGAGCCCAACAGTTTAATTTTCCTAGAAGGTGCTTCAGTGGCCCAGGTCTATGTTTATTACTTTAATACAAAAAGTAGAAGATTGTGTCTTAGGCAAAAATCACACTTATTGATTCCCAAAATGTAACCCTCACAGAGCTTTGTTTACTTGTGCTACTTTTTATATGGGATTACAGCCTAAATCATACTTTGGAAGAATGTCTGCTTAAGAGGGTTGGGGTTATGTCTTATCTATGTCTGGTAAGATTCACCAAGTTTGATTATCTTTCCTTGGGGGTTCCCAGCTCCTCCAGTAATTAGAAGCGGTCATGTGACTGAGTTTTGACCAATGAAATGCCAGTGGATATATGTGCCAAAAAGGAGACCGAGCTCAGCTCTTGGTGAAAGAGCTGCCTACAAATTCAGAACAGAAAACTGGGGCTCTTTGTGAACTCAGATGCCTTCTATGGTGTTGCATTTGTTTCTCATATTAGAGTTTCCTTAACCTCCACGTGGTAGTGAGGGTGTTCTTGGTGAAGCACAGCACACAGGAAAAAACTGCTTTCTTTGGTGTGGGGCCAGCGGCTACACCCAGGGCTTCATGCATGTACTCTACCACAGAACTACAGTCTAGCCCAGAGAAACTTACTGAAATTTCTTTTTCAGACACTTTCTTCTCATTTCCTTCTCTCCAGCCCTGGATCTATTTGTGTGTGGTCCCCTGAGAAGTGTAACCTGCTCCCCATTCTTCCAGGAGACTCTGCCCTTCCTGCCCTGATATTCTGGTAAATTTCAGAGACTGCTGCTGACGACATGTAAGTTCTGAGTTAATAGGTTATATACACTACCCCCAGGCTTCATTTAGTCCCAGCAAAAGCAAGTTTCTCTCTATTCTAGACTAAACTGGACAGATGACTTTTGAAATTCCAAAATAAGCTAATGTAAAATAATTAAAATAAGGTGGTCTTATTGTACAACATTCACCAAGACAGCATCATATGTTGTGTGCCCCCGAGAAGAGAGGCCCTGGTAGATGAAATCACCAGTCCTCAGCTCTCAGTGATAGAACCCGCCTCCAGCTTTTCTTTCAAGCAATCGCCTGCTTTTTATCTCCCTCAGGGCTGCTGGGCTCCACAGTGCAGTTCAGGGATCCAGGTGTTTCTGTCCTGGGGAATTCTACCACAGAGACATGAACTCTCACACTGACAACAAAATGTGCCAGCCCAACATGACATGACACATTGCTTCCAGGCACAGATCATGGCCTAGAGCAAGTCACAAAGTCCTTCCAAACATGGGCCATGGGCCCTGGAGGGAGAGGAAGGCTGGATGTAGACAAGTCCTCAGAGCCAGGACACAAGATCCCCTCTGACAGCTCTGAAGTTGGTTCCCTAACATTTATGCTATGAACTGATAAGTCCTTTATTTTTCTCAAAGACAAACCTCCTCCCCCAGCAAGTCATTTTGACTTTTATTCAGCCTCAGCTAGAGAGAGCACAGTGCAGAAGAATAGGTGTCCTTTAAGACTGACCAGAGTACAGGAGATAGGGAAGGCCTTCTCTCAGGGGCTTGCCTGGGAGACCCCTCAGGGGTTGACGATAGCCAGAGGTGGTTGTTTCAGCATCGTGTTCCTTACCTCTTTTCATTCTAAACCACACAGCTTCCTACTATGATAAAAATATCCAAGCCTCTGTCATTTTAGCAGGATCTAATTAAAACTGCCCTAAATTAAGAAAATCTAGTCATTGTTTGCATTCCTAGATGCCTATGTTTAGTTGAGTTGCACGTAAGCAGAGAAATGAAAAATTAGCTTAATTTTTTGGCTGCAGGGAAGAGTGTGAATTGGTTTTCTGTCACTCGTAGGAACATCTTGTGTCTTCCCTCAGCTGGGTATCTGATGGGATTGCTTCTTCCACCCTCCGGAAGGCCTCTGAGGACAAGTTTCTGCTTTACTCTGACCTGGAGAAACCTCTAGAGCCCAGACAGACCCCCTCAGAGTCCAGGGGCAAGAGGCTCCTCCTAAGAACAGCTGCAGCCCACCCAAGCTTTAGAGCCACTGATAGCTGTTCCCAGGGGGGTTATATTAGAATAAAACATTGTCAACATATGGCACTTGTCTCCCTCAGAGCAGAGCAGAGCAGTGTGCTCAGTAACCTCCTGTCTTGGAAGAAAAAATGACTCAGGAAAACTTCTAGAATCCCTAGGTGGGGGGATGGTGACAGGGAGGCTGTGAGCGTGGTGTTTAGGGCGCAGCCTTTAGGGGTGAGTCTGCTTGACTTTAAATCCCAGCACTGGCACCAGTGAACTCTGTAACCTCACCCTGGCACTGGAGCTTCCTGGATCTCTTTCCCCTTTAGATAATCATAGTGTATTTCCCATGGGCTCACTATATGAATTAACCCCACTCTTAGATGTTAATCCTCAGAACAGTATCTGGTTTACATGTATGCAACAAATACCAGCTTTCATAATTATTGCCAGGGATCCTCTCTCTCAGATTTCTCTCCACATCTGAGAACCCCACTTGGTAGAAGCAGTCTCCCTTACAGGCTCACTGGAAAATACTGGGAAACTTTGGGTTTTATTTTTAATCCAAGAAAATGTTCACCTTGAGGGATGTTTGAGCAAATGTTGATGGAGGTGGGGAAGTCTCTAAGCAGGACAGGAGCTTGAAAGCCAGCCAGGATTTGGGTCCAGCACGAAGGCTGTCATGAGGAACAGCTTGAAGCTAGGGAATCATTCAGCAAACCCAGAGCAGGCTCAGGCCCTGAAAGTAACCATGGAAACAGGAGCCCACAGAGGCATCAAGGGTGTGGGATGGGTAGGTGGGCGATGGATGGGTAGAAGGATGGGTGGATGTCGCTTTCACAGTGGAAGGGTAAGGGCTGGGGCAGAAGCTGTGAGCACCTTGGAGCTGAGGTTGGGAAGCTGAGAGAGTGTCCTAGGCAGGCAGCTGGACATTCTAAAGGACAAGTGGGTTGGAACAGAAATTGAACACTTTCTGAAATTTATTCCAAGTTCCTAGCTGGGGATGGGGTCCAGATCAGGACAAGAGGAGGGGGATAAATCCTAAATTTGGGGTTTTTGTGCTTCTCCCCTGGTCTGGGTGTATTCTGACACTTAGGTTCCTCCATGCGCGCCCTGCTCCCTACGTGGACATTGGCATGGTCTCCCTAGCCCTCCAGTGTTCTCTTAGCTGTAGCTTGAAGACACAGAGTCAGTGCCATAAGAACCAGTCCAAACAAGTTTCTTCCCTCACCATCATTGCCTGCCACCCTTGGGGTGAGCCTGGGGCTGTGGGGAGACTGGTCATCTTGCACCAACTGCATGTGTTCTAGTTCTGCAGCTTCCAAGTCTGTCTTCTAGCTGCCAGATGCTGTGATCTATATGATATCTTCATGTGTACAGGGTGGAGAAGTTCAGGGTGGGAAATCCTATACTGAGAAAAGAAAAACAAAATCCTAGCCAAGGCTGAGACCATTCCTTTGAGCCAGCTCAGGACTCCCTGGGCAAGAGCACACCCTGGGCCTCTGCTCCAGTGGAGGCCTTCCAGGTAAGGAAGGTGAGTAAGAGCTCTGTGATCCCCTTTCCATCCTGAACGGAAAGAGTGTCTCTCCATCGGCTGCATCCTGCTGCCCCTGATTTCTTTGATCCTCTTTGTCTCCTACACCATCACCACCCACCCACCTATGGTTGGTTATATGTGGCCAGATGATTGACATATAGCCATGCCACACGGACAGAAGCAAAGTCTGCCACTTCTAGACCTGCCCTCAAAAACATCCAAACATCTCTCAGCACACTTTTCTACTGTCTCTCAGTTTGATGCAGATGATCCTAGGAGAAGACTCCAGGCTTTGGGGGTTGGGGGGCTGGGTGCTGTGGAAGGGGGCTGGGTGCTGTGGAAGGGGGGGCTGGGTGCTGTGGAGGGGGGCTGGGTGCTGTGGAAGGGGGGCTGGGGGCTGTGGAAGGGGGCTGGGTGCTGTGGAAGGGGGGGCTGGGGGCTGTGGAGGGGGGCTGGATGCTGTGGAGGGGGGCTGGGTGCTGTGGAGGGGGGGCTGGGTGCTGTGGAGGGGGGCTGGGTGCTGTAGAGGGGGGGCTGGGTGCTGTGGAAGGCTATGCCGCAGTTCCTATCACATGAGAGAGAAACAACCCACTCATTCTGGTAAGTCTCTGGGACAAGGGTTACAGCAATCAGCCTATCATCCTTGGGATGGTTAAAAGGCAGAGTTTGGAACTAGAGATGCATGTTTGGGTCTAAACAGCCCCCATTCAATGGATATCAGTAGAAGAAAGCAACAACAGTACGGAAGCTGAGGTGAAAGGCAAGTAGGTAACCTGCTCATAGGAGAGCACACTGGGAGACTCACGGCTGGCAGTGGTTGTGGTTGGGGACCTCAGTCCTGCAACACACTAGACCTTGGATCTGATTTTCACAATAATCATGAATTAGGGACTGTCAGATATTTAAAGATGAGTGAGTGCAGGCACAGGGAGAGTGGGTGTTCAGGAACCCAGGGCTAAAAAAGTCGCATTAGAAGGGATTAGAGCAGGGAATTGAGCCAGTTTGCCTGACTTCTCTATACTGCCACTTCCACCACCCCACCACCACCACCACCCCACCACCACCACCACCATCACCACCACCACCACCACCACCACACAACCACCACCATGTGTAGCTAATTTCCTCCACTCTCTCATTCTTCATCAGTCACCTGCCACAGAAGATAGTATACAGACTCCACCAGTGTATTCGTTGACAAGATAGATTGCCCTGACCTAGGTTGCTCTCTAGGCTGAGAGGATAGAGCCAGTGGAAGGGGCTGAGGGCCTCAATTCATCTGTTAACTACCTGTAGGAGAGTTATAGAGGAGAGAGGGACGCAGACACAGAGGGGAGGCACCCTGGATGAAGACCAGGGAAGGAGAGAGAGATGGTCAGACACCGAGGCAGTTGAGGGCAGGATCAGGAGGGGCCTGTCTTTGCAGCCATGTTGGTTTTGTGCTGTTATTTTTAACTCGTGGGGATCTTAAGCTTAACTAAAGCTTCTCTTAATTATTCTAGCCCAAAGGTGTTTTGGAAAATTCAATGAACTACCCAAGGAAGCAGAGCAGGGGGGCTGATGGAGAGTACCTCAGGAAGAAGGGGCTCAAAAAGAGGAGGCAGGAGGGATAAGACCTGACCCTCAAAAACAGGCTCAGTATGGAGGGTCCTTCCCCTTTTTATTAAGAGCTCTGAGACTACAGCCTTCTCTCAGCCTGGAGGGGCTACTGTTGGGTAGAGGTGTTTCCTCTGGAGATGAGTCCAAATGGCTACACAAGGGCTCGATAATAAGAAAAGCCCCCAGCTCTGTGTAGAAAGGAAACCCAAAAGCTGTATGAATAGTTACTGCTATTTCCTGAGAGAAGACTTGATAAGCAATTGCATTCATAATAAGCAGCAAAACTTCATAAAATCTCTTTCAGCTTTTCTCCTAACCATGCGCATCTCCCACACAGTTGCGTTCCTTCCCCACAGTGGCCTTCTTAAGGTCTAAGATTCTGGAGTTTTCCAGTTCAGTAGTCTTGAATGCCTGTTCCTTCCGTCACTCCTAGACCTGTCTTCAACCCGGTGGCTTCCACTGGAAATCCACCTAAAAGGCTACCTAGCTGCCTTCTCCTCAGTCCTTGCTTTTTATTTTGTTTTTTAAAATATATATATATATATGCGTGAGTGCTTTGCCTGCATGTATGTATATGTACTGTGTTCATGAGTGCTTTGTGTGTGTGTGTGTGTGTACTACGTTCATGAGTGCTTTGCCTGTATGTGTGTGTGTGTGTGTGCGTGTGTGTGTGTATGTACATGAGTGCTTTGCCTGTATGTGTGTATGTGTACCATGTACATGAGTGGCACCCAGCAGAGGTCAGAAGAGGGCGTGGAATCCCCTGGACTGGACTTTAGTGACTGGATCTGGACCCTCTGCAAGAACAGCCTTCTTAACTGTTGAGTTATGTGTCCAACAGCCAACGTTCTTAACTGTTGAGTTATGTGTCCAGCTCCCTAATCCTTATTTTTAGTTAATTTTTATATGCATACACATGCATGTGAATATTCGTATATGTGTGTGCATGTGTGTGAACATAATGCACATATATGTGGAGACCCAAAGTGTTGTTCCCCAGGTCTTTGAGACCAGGTCTCTTGTTAGCTTGCACTCATTGATTAGTCTAGACTGGCTGGCCAGCAAGCCCTAGGGATCCCCCTTTTGTTTGCCTCCTCAGGGCTGGGATTGTAAGTGCATGTCACTCATGCCTGGATTTTTCCATGGGTTCTAGGGACTGGATTCAGGCCTTTGTGTTTACACTTTATGCATGAGCCATTTCTCTACCCTCCTCAGTTCTTGTCGCTCTTAGCATCATAAGGGGCTAAGGAGCTGGCCTTAGTATAAGGAGAAAAAGTATGATTACTTCTAATTGCAAATGAATCCTCTCCAAGCAAAGGACTCCTAGGGCAACAGGTACCAGGAGCCCTTCAGCAAGCGAGGATTGACAGAGGCAAGGAGGTTTAGGGCCATGGAGCTTCCATGACAGGCAGGCTGCTGTTCTTGGTGCTGATCTCAGGGTGCAGGCTCATGGCACACAGCTGTGGGTCTGCACCTTCACAGATCTATCAATCTTAGCTCCACCTTAGGCTCACACTGGGAGCTTGAAGAAAAAGTTGGGGACTCTGTCAGTTGGTCTGGTTCAAGGCTCAAGGCATCATAGGGGCGTTAACCAACTAGGAAACCCATCAGATTGCTACATCCAATCAGCTGCCGAAGAGAGACCCCCACACCCACCCCATAGCTCGGAAGCTTCTCCAGCCACAACCACCTCTCTTTTTCCTTCAAGAGATGTTGAAGCCAAGGCTCTGTCATGGAACCACCTCAGATAGCAACTGGAACCTTGTTCACTCACCCTTAATTGATGTTCAATAGCTGTTTAATGTCCGAGTGATGAAGGCACAGGCAGAAGCAGGCTGAGAGGCTCACAGCTGACTCGGAAGTCATGCTTTGGAGGAGCTGACATTTAAACAGGTCCTGAATGATAAGGAAAAAAGCTATCATGTGAAACTGCCATGATTGTAGGTGCAAAGGCCACAGGGACAAAGGGAACACATGGCCAGGACACAGAAGACAGCAAAGAGATCATGTTTGAGAGGTGGCAAGAAATACATAACATGGAAAGTCTTAGAGCAGTGGTGGTCAAAGGCCTTTCCTTCCCAGGGCTGGGGAGCCCCTGGGATGCTTTTAGGAGGCAAGACATGGCCCTCTTGTATTTGTAAGAGACATTTGGCTGCAGTGGGAGAGGGGCTGGCAGGCAGCAGGGTAAGTGCAGGTACGAGCGGTCTACTCCATCGGGGTCAGGGACTGATGCGGCTCTGTTCTTCTGCAGAGGTAGGGGATGCAGAGCGGGCAGCTCAGTTCACTCACTCAAAAGGCCGCTGAAGCAGCCTGTCAGGAAAGCAGCTGAGTCTGCGCTGTTTGGGCTCAGCTGAGATCTGCACTGGCAGGGGAAGCAGAGAGACAGTCACTCACGTGCAAGGATCTGGGTCACCACCCAGGATTCCCTCATCCCCTTTCCCAGAGTGCCTTTCCCCACTTCTCTATCCCTTCACTACTTCCCCCAAGCAAGTCTAGACACACACCACCAGGGAAGCAGGCAGCTATAATTTAAGATCGGGGTTCAGACCTCTAAATAAACCATAAACAAAACTGACTTCTTTGCTACAGAAGGAGGGAGATGGCTCCATTTCTGTTTAGTGCATTGACTGGGAAATAAACAAGTGACTCTGCCTGTCACATACACTTAACTCTCTGCAAAGGCATCTGTCAGGCCCATGAGCTTCTGCTTAGCCTTTCCAAGAAAAAGCTCATGGCCCCAAACTCAGGCTTCTCCCTGCAGACTCCAAACTCACTTTGAAACACAGGGAAAGGTGGATGTGGGGTTTGTCCCCGGCCCCACAGGAAAAGCTAATTGAAGGCAGGTGTAAACAAGGTCTCCAATGTAGCCTGGGCATAGAAGGGGATAAGGGCAGTCAATGAGAGGAGAAAACAGCAAAAGTAGAAGATAAGTGACTGGTGGGGGAGATGTGGGTGGCGCAGGGTGGCCCTTAATAGGGAAATGTGAAGTCTGAGAGCCCAGAAGTCTGTGGGAGAGACAAAGAAACAGGAGTTGAGAATTTCTTTTCCCATGAACAGAGTCTCCTATAATCAGAAAGGAAGAAGAAATGAATGATATTAATAAGGCAGAGAAGGAAAGAAAACAAGAGCCATCAAGCTCAGTTTCTATTCCTAGGAGGAGAGAGCCCCCAATACAGCAGGAAAAGGTGATTAATAAACGAGCTCAAGGACCCAAGGCACACAGGCATCAAGAACCAAGGCCGAAGGAATGCGCGTGTCTGAGAACAGTGACATGCAGCAGAACCCACACAGATGTGTGTAGCACAAGGAGACTGTAGGGTTTGGGATTGCCAGAAGCCAACTGAGACATCCTCTCAGGAGCAGGCTAGAGAGAGAAAGTAGATGTCCCCAGGTGCTAAGGGCAGCTGCAGTGTGAAGACCTCACAGCCACCCTCCAAGGTGTGGGAGGGATTGAAAAAGAGAGGCAGCAAGCCAGTGGTTACAGATCCACCAATGCACATGCCCTTTGCAAAGGTTGGCCCTCTCTAACAGCACACCATGGGGAGGGAGAAGGAGACCCAGGAGCCTCCAGGCAGAAGCCCAGCCAGGTGTGGGGGAGCTCCAGACTTCAAATGATAGATCCAGCTGAACTAGTCAGAGGACAAGGTGAAGCTATGGCAAGCAGACTCCCATAGAAAGATGGTTGGGGACAGGGGAGGTGGCACAGGCTTACGATCCCAGCACTCAGAAGACAGAGGCAGGCAGACTCTGTGAGCTCCAGGACAGCCAGAGCTACACAGAGAGAGCCTGTATCAAAAAATAAGACAGGGATGGGGGGGATGGATTGGGAGAGGAAAGGGGCCAGCAAGGCAGTAGTAGAGAGGGCGACGTGAATAAAGCACAGTAATAAATGCATGAGAATGCCATTATTTTGTATGCTAACCAATCATTCTAAACAACAAGTAATTACAAATAAATGGACACATAGACAGGTAGCAATTGGCAGACCACTCCCTACACACACACACACACACACACACACACACACACACACACACACACAGAGGCAAGCACGCATGCACGCACACACAAACCCCAGCACCACCACCACCACCACTGCTGCCACCACTAGCATCAAACATAAAGAAAGGAAGCTCAACCAGCGGTGGTGGCACACGCCTTTAATCCCAGCACTTGGGAGGCAGAGGCAGGCGGATTTCTGAGTTTGAGGCCAGCCTGGTCTACAGAGTGAGTTCCAGGACAGCCAGGGCTACACAGAGAAACCCTGTCTTGAAAAACCAAAATAAATAAATAAATAAAAAGAAAGAAAGAAAAGAAAAAGAAAGGAAGCTCATGTGGACCACACCACACTATTCTTCTTCCCACACAGGACTGCTTTTGCTGGAAGCCCCACACTCACAGAGGCTCAGAGACATGGATGTAGTGTGCTCTTAGTGAGGACACACATACCAATGTACACATCACATATGCTCAGAGGTGAGTGGCTGGCATAAGGAGTCATACTTGATGCAGTGACCCAACACAAAACTAGACCAAGGATGCTCTCCAGACCCTCTGAGGGAGCCCAAAGCAGGCTAGTCTCTTGCATTGTTTACATGGTTCTGGGGATCAATATCTAGGGCCTTGTACATACCGGACCAACACTCTGGCCCAGAGCTCAGCTCCAACCCACCAAACAGTTTAGAGCCAGCACACCTCTCAGTTCAGATGGCATCCTTAGAGCCTCATAAGAAGAAGCCTCATAAGTGTTTCTCATGGCTCTGCTGTTTTCCCTGTGAGTCTGAAGTCACCCTGTAAGAACTGTCCCATGACTTCTGGCCAAGACATGTAGATACTAGCACCCTGCTAACAATGCACCCCACAGTCTGAAAATGAGGAGCATACATTTGCTCAGAGACCAGGAGGACACCAAGGAATAAGGGTCCATTTCTTGGCTTGGTCAATAGGAGGACCTTAAGTCTTGTGATTGCAATTCTGTGCTGAAGTCACACTTTTTACACAGCACACAGTCTCACACTGTATACACATACTACACTGATGCTTGTCTAGACCCCCATACATGGCACACCGTATGCACCTTCCCATCCATCGGAAGACTGTGTCAATACTGTACACAGACACTGGGAAGTCCTACTCGTCTTAGACTATACACATGCACAGAACTCCAAGTACTCCCTTGAAGCTCACACACTACACTGGCTTGTACATGCATGGTACCACGCAGAATTCTCAAACAGAACTCCATTACCCCTCCCCATGCCAATAGGACCTGTGCACGCACCCGACCTCTTGCCCCACCCATATCCCTGCCACAGCTCAACCTCAGTCTTTTCTGACAGCTCCCGTTTTCCAGCAACCCAATTTCCAGGTGTGCGAAACTTTTCTTCAGGTTTCTAAGAGAGGAAGCCGGTAGATCACTCTGTTGCTGCCCTATCCACCCTATACATAGAAGTCATTCTTCATTCCCTAGTCTGTTTCCTACAGACCCAGCGAGGGAAGAAAGTCACCATAGGCAACCCTCTGTCTGAGCCCTGGGGGTGCTGACAATAACAGCTGTCCCCGGAGGATGCGGAGGGAGGGGGAAAAGGTGTCAGCTCCATGCAAAACTGGGGGGCGCCCGAAGAACAGAATGACGCCCTGGAACGTCTCGGGAGTCTGGGCGGCGACTGTGCCCCGGGCTGGAGCGCTCGGAGCTGTCCGTTCAGCACCACCGCGCAGCGCGGGGCTCAGGGCCCTCGGCAAGGCGCACCCGCTCGGTTCCCGCCCCCGCTCCGCGGGCGCCTGCGGCGTGGGCTCCTGCCTCTCGTGGTGGGTGAGGGGCGCGCGGAACGGAAGAGGGGGGCTCCACGAGCGTCGGGGCCACGCAGCCACCTGTGAGCCTCTCGCGGGTGCGGGAGGCAGTGTGTGGGGCCGGCGACTGAAGGAGGCGCACGGCGGACCCCGCCTGCTCGGTGGCGGGGCACACACACAGGCGCACGCATCTACAGCCTTGCACCCGCGCGCGCTCGCGCAGCCAGCCAGCGGCGGCCACAGCGGCGATGCTCGCCAGCAGGTCGGGGAAGTTTCCCGCCGGCCTCGGTCGCGGGCTCCGGTGCACCCAGGTAAGTGCCTCCAGAACGCGCAAGGCAAGCTCCGGGAAGGCGCAGCGCACCCGGCCGGGGAGCACGGCGCCAGAAGGGCGCGGGGGTGGGGATCGGAAGGGGGTTGGGAATGGTATCGGTCCTTGAAGGCTGGAGATCTGGGACGCTGAGTTGACCCTCTTACCCCTCGGCCCAGATTTAGATTAGAGCGGTAAATTTCCTTGCCTCCTCCCAAATCTCCGCGTTCCCTTCTTGGCCCAGCCCTGCTGGTGCGCATCTCAGCTTGGGTCCCGCCTGTCTGCGGCGAGAGGGCGGGGGCGTCTCCTTGGTCTGCTCACAGGCAAGGTCAGCATGCAGCCCCCTTGGGCATTCAGAGGCGCTAGGCGCCACTCCCGCGAGGAGGTGGAGGCCCGAGTGTACTCATAGAAATATACACCCTTGCCTTGCCTTGGGAAGGGAGTCAACTCCCATAGACCCATTCTTGAACCCCAGTGCCAGACCACACCTAGAGACCCTGCTGGAGAGACCCACCAGACGAGGGTGGAGAGAAAGAAAAAGAGAGACTGGGGTGGGGAGTTCGGGCGCTCACATAGATGCGGTTCCCTCTGCTTTCAGGTGTAGCGCCCCCGCGCGGCGCGGGAGCCTGGGCATCTCCAGCATGACCCGCCAGAGCCTGTGGGAGGTGTCCGAGACCGGCGTCGAGGATGGAGAGATCCGTATCAATGTGGGCGGCTTCAAGAGACGGCTGCGTTCCCACACACTGCTGCGCTTCCCTGAGACACGCCTGGGCCGTCTGCTCCTCTGCCACTCGCGAGAGGCCATTCTGGAACTCTGCGATGACTACGACGACGTCCAGCGTGAGTTCTACTTCGACCGTAACCCTGAGCTCTTCCCCTATGTATTACATTTCTACCACACCGGCAAGCTTCACGTCATGGCTGAGCTGTGTGTCTTCTCCTTCAGCCAGGAGATCGAGTACTGGGGTATCAATGAGTTCTTCATTGACTCTTGCTGCAGCTATAGCTATCACGGTCGCAAAGTGGAACCTGAGCAGGAGAAGTGGGATGAGCAGAGTGACCAGGAAAGCACCACTTCCTCCTTCGATGAGATCTTGGCCTTCTATAATGATGCTTCCAAGTTCGATGGGCAACCCCTAGGCAACTTCCGCAGGCAGCTGTGGCTGGCGTTGGACAACCCGGGCTACTCAGTCCTAAGCAGGGTCTTCAGTGTCCTTTCCATCTTGGTGGTGTTGGGCTCCATCATCACTATGTGTCTCAATAGCCTGCCAGACTTCCAAATCCCTGATAGCCAGGGCAACCCTGGTGAAGACCCCAGGTTCGAAATCGTGGAGCACTTTGGCATTGCCTGGTTCACATTTGAGTTGGTGGCCAGATTTGCTGTGGCCCCTGACTTTCTCAAGTTCTTCAAGAATGCTCTAAACCTTATTGATCTCATGTCCATTGTCCCTTTTTACATAACTCTAGTGGTGAACCTGGTGGTGGAGAGTTCTCCTACCTTGGCTAACTTGGGCAGGGTGGCTCAAGTCCTGAGGCTAATGAGGATCTTCCGAATTCTCAAGCTGGCCAGACACTCCACTGGCCTCCGCTCCTTGGGAGCCACCCTGAAATACAGCTACAAGGAAGTGGGGTTGCTCTTGCTCTACCTCTCAGTGGGGATTTCCATTTTCTCTGTAGTGGCCTACACCATTGAAAAGGAGGAGAACGAGGGCCTGGCCACCATCCCTGCCTGCTGGTGGTGGGCCACCGTCAGTATGACCACAGTTGGGTATGGAGATGTGGTCCCAGGGACCACCGCCGGGAAGCTGACTGCCTCTGCCTGCATCCTAGCAGGCATCCTGGTGGTGGTCTTACCCATCACGTTGATCTTCAATAAGTTCTCCCACTTTTATCGGCGCCAAAAGCAACTTGAGAGTGCTATGCGCAGCTGTGACTTTGGAGATGGAATGAAGGAGGTCCCTTCTGTCAATTTAAGGGACTACTATGCTCATAAAGTGAAGTCCCTCATGGCAAGCCTGACAAACATGAGCAGGAGTTCACCCAGTGAACTGAGTTTAGATGATTCTCTACATTAGTTGGGACCCAGATTTACATTGCTGATCTGCTGCTTGTGCTTCTAGCACAGTCAGGGTAATTTTGGGACTATGGCATAAGAAGTCATCCAGACCCTAGAGAGAGAGCTGCATGGAATGTAAGCCCTAGATTGCTTTTGCAATGTTTAGTCTTTTCTTTTTTTCTTTTCTTTTTTTTTTGAGGATGGTATGTCTAATAACATGCCTTCGCACCTTTCAGTGAAATGACACTGGTGTTTGCATCATAGGCATAAAATGTTCATCTCTCTGCCAGATGAGTATCTAGAATGCCAATTTCCCTGTCCACTGTGTACAGTATTCTAATGCTCGTACCCCAGCATTACCTGTGAGTTGAGTTGTCTGTGCTCCTATTTCTGAGGTTGCCGTGTGTGTTCCAGCGAGAACATATCTGTCTATGAGGTCAGCAAGGATATCACGAGATTTGGATCACAACCGTGTGAAAATAATCTCAATTGTGTATCCATTGCTTTCATTTACCTTTAATACCAAAACAGAGAGATTGCAAAGCTAAGCACACTTGACCGATGCAAGTCTTCGAGCTGTCCTTCTGCCTGGTCCTGTGTTTGTGATGTGCATGAACGCACCTGTCGTTTTAAAGGAAGATGTGTATTGATGTGTATCTCCTAATGTCAGTTTAAGAGAATGTTACTCAGTCAATATGTAGTAAAGACTGAATGCTTTTCCCCAAACAGATAAGTTTAGGGACAGGGACTTCAGCTAAACATGGACCCAACCCCAGGATGCCGTAAGCAGAGTTCATGTGCCTAAGCCCTTTTATTGATGGTCAGTCCTCTTTTTCCTGGGGGAATTACAGAGACATTTATTTCTGGCTGAGATTCTCAATCCAGGCCACTTTGACCAAAGTTTGCTATGTCTTGGTATTAGCATGTTTTTCAAGCATTTCTTTTTTAAGATGTTTAGGAATAAGGCCGTGCTGTCTTTCTTCACTAGAAGAGGTTAGTGTTTTGTTGTCTTTCTGAGGTAAGCACTGTCAGATTGCTGGCAAGGGCAGTAGCTTAAACATTTTCTTGCCTGCTCTGAAAGCCCATACAATGAATGATTTTTTTGTTTCTGAGCAGTTTACTTTAGGTAGTTTTGCTTCTAGGACACAGGAATGTATATGTACAATGTTTAATTGCCTTGAATTCCTGCTGTGTCATGGAAACCTGGTAGCATAGAAGCATATGCAAGATACAGATGTGCATGAACCCAGGGTGGAGATGCTGCAGTGGGGTTTGGGCGCGCAGGGGAAGGCAGGGTAGTTTACCCAGAGTGGAAACGCTGCAGTGGGGTTTGGGGGCACAGGGGTAGAGGTCAGAAGAAAAGAGTTATAAAGGCAAAAACTGCTATTTTATAAGATATAAATACCTGTGAGTTTCTTTAAAAGCTTAAAGCTAGTAAAAAAACCACACAACTTTTCAAACATTAAGCTGTGTTGAAGGGATACCACTATTTCCTTTTCCAACACACTGTTCAGTTAGCATAAAGCATCATAAAGGGGAACCTGGGACCCTTTTAAGGTAATTCTTTCCCATCATCTTCTAAGTAATCTGATGGTTTTCCAGTGGTTTTAGTTATTGTTGAGTCCTTGACAAGGCTATAGAATCCAGGGATCCAAATATGGAGATAAACAGGCTTCTAATCCAAAGTTTGGGTCTACTCTTAATTGGTCTAGTTTGTGTTTTAGTCGGCTAAAGATAATCCATAACCCATGGGGGTGTGGAATGTATCTTCTCAGAGGGCTTTGTGTACTAGTAGTTGCCATGGTGACTACAGTGTGGGCGATTTGTTGGAAGAATGCACTGGCCATTTAATGCCCTTGAGCCTCCAGTTCAGATCTTTCATCAGACTGGAGACTCACCAGGGGCAGAGGGTGGCAACCTCCTAGTGCCTACGTTCAGACATGTCTATGTCTATTATTCCAAAGCAGCAGGACTGTGAAGTGACTTCAAGGAACCTGCCTGAGAACCAGAGGAAGGGGGTTGGTTTTGGGAGTTTGCACATGGAACTCTTGCTGTTGGCTAGTATCGTCAGCCCTGGAAGACAAGCATTTACAAAACTGTCCCCAGCTGACCTGAAGGCAGGGGACAGTGTAAACCTGTGAGGACTGTTCAGTTTGCTGAGGCTGATGGTATACCGTGACTGGGCATGATATCTGTGGTCACTGACCATGAAGCTGATGGAAAGAAGAGGCAAGAAGCAGAACAACGTAGCCACTCTCCGAAGGAGATTTCTAAACGAACATGTTTAACACCAAAAAAAGAGATACCCTAGTGGGTACAAGGTCATGACGGCTGGAAAACTTGACTTTTCTTTTTTGGTAATGACTTGCTTTATCTGGTGCCTTTCATTGGGGGAATCCCAAAGTGCTTTAGAGACTTTTTAACATTTCTTGTACATGTGTGTATACTTGTAAAAGAATATTCCTTTGCCCACCGAGACTTTTAGTCACTTCTGAGCATGAACAGGTCCCAGGAGCATTGAATTCCCTAAGCAGTGGTTTCAGAGACCTTGAGGGAGAGCGACCCAGACAGCTGGGACTCTGCAGTGATTCGCATAAACCATGAAGGATGCTGTAAGACCTTGGGAACCTTTCCCTTATTACTAAACCACATGGAGGTATGAAATTCACAAGTCCTGACTCAGACACACAGCTCTGATTAGCTAATTAGTTAATGTCTCCCATGGTAGTTTCTCCTGGTGACCAGGGGAGGCAGATTTATTTCCTGCCCTGTTCTTGGGAGTAAAGGCTGCAAAGATGGAGTGAGCCCATAGACTGTCGAGGTAGCCTGTACAGTGCTTTCTTGGGGGAATGCAGTAGAAACAGGCTCACTCATGCCCAGTGGTGGCTGAAGAGCAACTCCACTGCTGGCATTTGACCTGTTCAATATTACTGGGACAAATACATGGGCCGAGCTTCCTCATGGCATGTGGGATGGACATTTGGAAGTGACACATGTTCATCGCACAGACACATTAGTCTTAGGCTGTGTTTCCCATCTGAGCTCTGCATTTCCCAGGTTGGCTGCTGAGGAGAGGCGTGTAGAGTGCTGAGCTTATGCCTAGCTCATCAGGTAGTAATTGATGTTTAATATTTGGATTTGTTATTTCTACTTACTGTAGCACTCAAAGCACTGAGCTACCTATTAATTCCTGCTTCATTTCAATGGAAATGATTTGTTCTGCACTTTGGGATAGCGGCAATAGAGACCACAGGCTGTGTGGTCTCTACTTGAAGGCTTAACTGGTATTTCTTGTATGTTTTAACAGCATGACTTGTTCCAGGGTTGTAATTTTAAACATCGAGAACACTGTATTTGCAATGTCAGCTTTCACATTCATTAACACACTACTGCGCCAGCGTCCTGGCGGCCATACTGCACCATTACGTCGGTGACTGTGCTTGAGTTTCTTGTGCCTCGACTCCAGAATGAGGCACATGACTGACATACTCAGGATGCTAGCCTTACAAATATGCAGATTAAACAGAAAATAATTATTTTACTTCCCCAAGGCCCCTCACATGGAGTGGCAGAGACAAGGACACTGGGAGCCAAGGGATTGGACTGCCCAAGAAAGGCTGAACTGGTGTTTATTTGTTTGGTTTGGTTGTTTATGTTATGTGTTTATTCATATTCAGCCATGTGTAGAGGTTAGGGTCAATGTTGGGTATTTTCCTCAGTTACTCTGCACCTTATATATTCAGGTGTGACCTCTCACTTGCACCCAGAGCACAGTGGCTTTGCTAGTCTAGCTTGCCAGCTTGCTTTGGGAGTCCTGGTCTCTGCCTCCATGGGCTGGGCTTATAGGCAGCAGACCATCCTGCCTCCCGTCCTGGGTTTGGGGATCTAAACGATGGTCTCCTCAGCCCCGAGGCTGAGCAGTGAGTGAGAAGGAAAATTTTCTTTTTAGCGGGCAGCTGGAGGAGGAGCTTTTGGCAGATTCTGGAGCATTGGCTGTTTGGTAGAAGGGACGGTTACATTGTCTTGGGAGCCCAGAGGACCAGAGGCCCCACGTTGAGCCCCCATAGCTCTGGCAACCCTGCCCTGTCCCAGAGGGCCAAGCCCTTTTGCAACTCAAGTGGTTAGTGATCGCAAAGCAGTCATGGAGTGTCCAGGCTGGTTGGCTATGAACATTGTTGAGGATTTGCGAACTTGGCACCTAGCTCTCCCCATCCAGGACTTACGAGTCTAAGGTTTACCTAAGGCTTTACCTTCACCTCCTGGTCTTTCTGAGTCTCTCCTTCCATTGCCACAGAGTGAGGAATTGGATAGGATAATTCGTAAAGCCCTGCCCACTTGTTTACCTCTGTATGAAAGCAGAATTTCTGCATGCCTCTTCACGTCCTCGTGGTAGCACGAGAGTTCCCCGAGTCTCTGATTGATTTTAAGGAAGGTAGAAGGACTGCTTACATACAAGGTCGGTTGGGGTCCTGGAGAAAAGCTTAGGCCGACTGTCTGATTCAAGTGCCTTGAGTTTTTAAATAAGCAGCCACCACCTCCTGTGGGCTGGGTAAGTTTCTCACACTTACTTATATGGAATTCAAATTTCTGGGATTAAAAATTATTAGGCGGAGAGGGAAAAAATCACATGCATTCCATTTGGTCCCCGTCCTTGTAACATGGATATTCCTTGCCTCAAGGCTCTGCTTAACTGAGGAACTGGCTAGCTGATGGTGTCACCAAGAGAAAGTGACACCATGGATTAGGACTCCTCCAACTCCATGAGGAGGCGTTGTGATGCCAGAGCACCTGTGGGACACAGAGAGGAGATGTAAGTGGGCAGAGGGCTGTCTGGAGAGGAACTTCGAATTGGAACTACAGCCATGTGTGTATAGGGGGCACACAGTCACAGAACAAAGGAGTGTGACCCCTGTCAATAACCAGCATCCAAGAAGCAGCAGAGGGGCTCTCCAGTCCCCAGGCCCAGGGGTCTCAGCTAGCCCATTGTCTACATCTCTCTCCTGTCTTCTGAGAAGATGGAAACCAGCAGCCTCCAAGGGTCTTCCTGTTCCCATTTCCACATTCTGTCTTCATGGCTTACTGCTCTTCTTGCCTCTCATGGGAAAATGCCCTTTCCTGACACCCTACCCAGGAAGCCTCTCCTTGATTCTCAAGCCCTCAAATTATTTGACCTCACAGAAAACCTTTGTACTCCCTTGTCCAACTCTTGGATGTCACATGTTGTTGGCTGGGGAGTTTCTCAGTCTCCCCTTCACCTCCCCTCAGAGTCAGCACCCTTGCAGCCTCAGTCAGGATGCGTGGCTCCCAAGCCATGTTCAGAAGTCATGCCTAATATGGACTTACCACGTAATCTCAAACTTCCTTCCTCCAGTCTTCCTCCTGCTCCTGGAGCTGCAGTGGTTCTGGTCCATAGGGGGAGCTCTCAGTTACCTTGGACTCCTCCCCATCTATTTATCTACTCAGTTACCATAAGAACCATATTCAATTCAGAGGCAATAAAACAGAAAGGGCATCATTCATAGTCGGTAAGTGGTACAAACTTCAGAGACTTCACATCAAAATCATCTGGGGAGTTTTTAGCAAAATAGCAAAGTAAACCTCTGTGACTCTTCCATTCAGAAAGTCAACTCTTGAGATAGGGCCAGGTATTTGCAGATAAAACTCCTGTACGCATGCGCGTGAGCGTGTATCATGTAGGGACTCAAATCCAGGATCTCGCATATTCTAGGCAAGCGGCCTATTGCCGAGCTGTAAACCCAGCCCTAGCAGGTGGTTTAGGTGCAGGCTCTCCCACCACTTGCAGAGATGCTCTGTCCGGGGATGCTCCTTCCTGCCCTCTCTCTCTCTCAGTGCTACACTCCCTGTGCACTGGGCTTCACTAACATTTGCTTCCCAGTGCTGTCACACATCTGTCCGTCCTTCACAGCTGTCACCCCCACTTCCGACCACACTAATTCTTGTTTTGATAATTATCAGTAACCCTCTAAGTAAGACTCACAAACTGACCTTTTCTTTCCTACAAATTCTCTCCAAGATTTGTCTTTGCTCTTCCAATATCTTAATATCTGAGATCCACTAGGGATTCCTTGGTCGCTGTTGGAACCAATATCTAATTACATATATGAAGGGTCACAACTCAGGAGGGAGAAAACGTGCATGGGCTCTTTAAGATCTAAGAGGATAAAAGGGTCCCTTAAGAAAAGAGTTGTCTTTCAATGGGGCAGTGAGGACAGACAATAGGGTCTTGGGAGACTTGTAGCAAGAGACACATAAAGGGCTGTGTGAGCTGCCTGTTGGGTGAGCAGGATGATCACCCCAGTTCTAAGGCCCAGAATAATGGTCCTTCAAAGAGCTATGGGGGTGCCTAGCTGTGCCTGGCATCCAGACAGCCTGTGGGGGGATGTAACAAGAACAGATTTGGGGTTCTTGGACAGGTGTGGGTTTTTTTTTCACTCCAAACTCTTTTCATCGCCCACATCTCCAGACATTTAAAGAATTCTGAGCTATTTTCAGACCTACTATGAAAAGAACCGAGGTGTCAGCAGCGAGGCACCAGGCTAACTGTTTCTCAAGAGGAGTGCTGCTACGACTCACTTCTTGATCTGTCAGCCTTCTATCGATTTTTCTGGCAAACTTTCAGTCTTCCAGGGCTGGCTCTACTGGGAGCAGCTGAACGGCAGCCCGCCCGCTGTGCAGACTTGGTTCTGACAAAGGCCACCTCTTTGGGCTGTAGGCTGCATTTCTTTTTGTGGAAAGTGTGGGGGGAGAGGAGGGAAAGCACAGTGCACAGAGCCCAGGGTACCCCTGGGTTTTCCCACTGGCTGCTGGAGAGATGCCAGGCAGCTTGCTTTATGCTTCTCCTGGATTCCATGTTTGAAAACTGCTTTTAGAAAGAGAAGTCGGTGGGAACTCAGAGAGCCCCAGAAGTAAGCTGATTACTTAGTACCTCCCCCATTTTGAAAGAACTGGTATGATATTCTCTCTCTGTCTGTCTCTCTGTCTGTCTCTCTGTCTGTCTCTCTGTCTGTCTCTCTGTCTGTCTCTCTCTCTCTCTCTCTCTCTCTCTCTCTCTCTCTCTCTTTCCTGTCTCCTGACAGAACAGATATTGAAGTTGACCTCAGATTTACTGGCTTCTGTTTTTACACAAGGTCCTTGCCTTGAAAGGAATTATGCAAGTGTGTGCCAAAGCTTTAGAGCACATAAGAGCTACAGAGTTAAGGGGAATCATTGGTTTTCATATTCCAGGGAAAGGTTCTTGACTGGAGACCAGAATGTACAGATGTTGCCAGTTTGGTGAAGCTAGAGTGTTTGCCTTACACCCAATGCCAAGAGAGGCTCCCAAGGCAGATGTGCAGAATGCAGATTTTACCCAGGTTCTGGAACTGTAAACCTTTTCCTGGCAGTCAGGAGAGGACTTGCCCCTAGACCCCAGAGCCTCAGGGAATCCAAACCCTTTGGGAAAGAAGACAGAAAACATAGCATTTCACAGCCAGGCTCACAGCATCTCATCTTTTTCCTTCCTGTTTTCATATCGCTTAATTGGGTGATGCTTGTCACCTCCATTGGTCAGGAAAGTCTTCGAGAGCCAAAGTATTCATCTGTAGTGTCCAGTGCAGAATACGATATCAATTTAACTGCCAAAGGGTGATAAGCAACCAGGGACAGAGGGGCCCTCAAATCCCTGCCATTGGCATCAATCCCATGTTTCTGGGGAGTCAGTTTGCCAGAAGCAGGGACTGGAGCCTCAGGCTTGTGAGTTGCTTCACTGCACTAACATCTTTACAAACTCCCCCAGGTCACAGACCTGCAGTGTGCTTACCAGGCAAAGCCACCAAGAATGAGGCTGCAAGGGAAGATTCCTGCAGTGACGCACTTCTGACGGAGCTCCAGAACCAAGGAGGATTTGGATGCTCTCACCTGGGACTGATTGACAGGCAAGCCAGCACACAGGTAGATAACACAAAGCTGAGCACCCTGCTATCAGGCTAGCCATAGAGACCATTTTAACATCACTGTTTACTTCGTTGCTCTTCCACTGGGGAAACCCAATACACAAACCTCAAATCTGAGACCTCACTTCTACATAGCATACCCTTGGTGATGAGCTGTGCAGATGCTCTCTCCACTCTGATTCCATTGAGCTGTGCACATGTGCTCTGCACACTGATTCCACTCTGCAGGTCACTGCCTAGAGTCCAGTGGAAGCTGAACAGACACTGTTGTGGGAAGAGCAATTCAGCATGCTTCAGTCCTCAGCCACACTTTGCCTGTGAGGTGCTGGGACCCGGTAGGGTGGGAGAAGAGGTGACACCTAGTGGGGACTCACAGGGGAAACACCAGAGGGAAGAAGAGCATCTGTCTGTATTGCTGTGGGCAAAGCCAGGGCCAGCTGTTACCAGCTTCAAACCTGTTCCACTGGGCCAGGCTAGACCTAGACCAAGAAGGCCAAGGAGAGTAGACAGGAGGGTGCCCCCCCCAGGTGTTCCCACACCCTGGGGCATCAAGTTTCTACAAGATTAGGCACATTCTCTCCCACTGAGACCAGACAACACAGCCCTCTGCTACATATGTGCCAGAGGCCTCTGGCCAGCCATGTATGCTCTTTGGTTGGTGGCTCAGTCTCTGGGAGCTCCCTGGGGTCTGGGTTGGTCAACAGTGTTGGTCTTCCTGTGGGGTTGCTATCCCCTTCAGTCCCTTCAATCCTCCCCCTAACTTTTCCATAGGGGTCCCTCCCCACAGTGCTTGGCTGTGGGTATCTGTATCTGTCTCAGTCAGCTGCTAGGTAGAGCCTCTCAGAGGACGGCCATGCTAGCCTCCTTCCTGTCTGCAAGCACAGCATAGCATCAGTAATAGTGTCAGAGATTGGTGCCTGCCTATGGGATTGATCTAAAGTTGGGCTAGTCACTGGTCAGCCATTCCTCCAGTCTCTGCTTTATTTTTGTCCCTGCATTTCTTTTGGACAGGATTAATTTTGGGTCGAAAGTTTTGTAGGTGGGTTGGTGTCTGAATCCCTCCACTAAGGTTCTTGTCTGGCTACTGGAGGTGGTCTCTTCAGGTTCCATCTCCCCACTGTTGAGCATTTCGGTTAAGGTCTTGCACATTGAGTCCTGGGAGCTTCCCTCATCCTAGGTCTCTGGGACCTCCTAGAGATTCCCCAAGCCCCCAGCCCCAGAAGCTGCATATTTCCATTTATTCTCCTGGCTCTCTGAGCCTCTCTCCTGTCTCTCCCCATACTTGATACTGCCTCCTATTTCCCGTCTCCTCCCCTCATCCACTCAGGTCCCTCCTTCCATCTGCCTCCCATGACTATTTTTGTTCCCCATTTCAAAGTGTGATTCAAGCATCCTCACGTGGGCCTTCCACCATGTTTAATTTCTTTGGGTCTTTGGGGTATATCATAGGTATTCTGTACTTTTGGGCTAATATCCACTTATTGAGTACACACCATACATGTCCTTCTGGGTTTGGGTTACCTCACTCAGGATGATATTTTCTAGTTCCAACCATTTGCCTGCAAAATTCATGATGTCCTTGTTTTTAATAGCTGAATAGTATTCAGTTGTATAAATGGGCCACATTTTCTGTATCTGTTCTTCTGCTGAGGGACATCTGGGGTCAGTTATGTATACTATCACATCTTCCAAAAACAGTGACACCTTGACTTCTTCCTTTCCAGTTTGTATCCCCTTGTTCTCCTTTTGTCATCTCATTGCTCTGCCAGAACTTCAAGTCCTATAAAGAATAGATAGATAGGGAGAGATCAGGCAGCCTTGTCTTGTCCCTGATTTTAGTGGGATTGCTTTAGGTTTCTTTCCATTTAATTTGGATTGCTGTATATTGTTTTTATTATATTTAGGTATGTGCCTTTTACTCCTGATATCTCCAAGACTTTTAACATGAAGAGGTATTAGATTTTGTCAAAGACTTTTTCAATGTTTAATGAGATGATCATGTGATTTTTTTTCTTTGAGTTTGTTTATATAGTGGATTACATTGGTAGATTTTTGTATATTGAGCCATCCTTGCATCCCTGGGATGAAGCTTATGTGATCATAGTGAATGACATTTTTTGATGCATTGTTGGATTCAGTTTGTGAGAATTTTATTGAGTATTTTTGTTTCAATGTTCATAAGTGAAATTGGTCTGAAGTTCTCTCTTTGTTGGGTCTTTGTGTGGTTTAGGTATCAGAGTAACTGTGGCCTCATAGAAAGAATTAGGTAGTATCTATTTTCTGGAATAGTTTGAGGAGTATTGGTGTTAGCTCTTCTTTGAAAGTCTGGTAGAATTCTACACTAAAAACACCTGGTCATGGATTTTTTTTTTTTTTTTTTTTTTTTGGGTTGGGAGATTTTTAATGACTGCTTCTATTTCCTTAGGGTTTCCTATGGGGTTGTTAGATAGTGATTTTGATTTAACTTTGGTACATGGTATCTGTCTAGAAAATCATCCATTTTGTTTAGATTTTCCAGTTTGTCAAGTATAGGCTTTTGAACAAAGACCTGATTTTTATTTTTTATTTCCTCAGTTTCTATTGGTATGTTTCTCTTTTCATTTCTGATTTTGTTAATTTGGATACTGTCTCTGGGCCTTTTAGTTAGGTTGACTAAAGGTCTGTCTATCTTGTTGATTTTCTCAAAGAATCAGCTCTTGGTTTTAATGATTCTTTGTATTCTTCTCTTTGTTTCTAATTGGTTGATTTTAGCCCTGAGTTTGACAATTTCTGCTGTCTACTCCTCTTGGGTATGTTTGCTTTTTCTTTTTCTTTTTTCCTAGAGCTTTCCAGTGTGTTGTTAAGTTGCTAGTATGAGATCTCTCCAATTTCTTTATGACGGGACTGCTTTCATTGTGTCCCATAAGTTTGGGTATGTTGTGCCTTCCTTTTTAATGGCTTCTAGAAAGTCTTTAATTTCTTTATTTCTTCCCTGATCAGTGATCATTAAGTAGAGAATTGTTGAGTTTCCATGTGTATGTGGACTTTCTGTTGTTTCTGTTGTTGAAGTCCAGCCTTAGTCCATGTTGATCTGATAGAATGCAAGGAATTATTTCAATCTTCTTGTATCTGTTGAAGCTTGTTTTGTATCCCATTATATGGTCAATTTTGGAGAAAGTTCTGTGAGGTGCTGAGAAGAAGCCATAATCTTTTGTTTTGGGGTGAAATGTTCTGTAGATATCTTTGAGATCCATTTGATTCATCACTTCTGTTAGTTTCATTGTGTCTCTGTCTAGTTTCTGTTTTGATGATCTGTCCATTGGTGAAAGTGGGGTATTGAACCCTCTCACTATTGTTGTGTGGGGTTTAATATGTGTTTTGAGCTTTAGTAAAGTTTCTTTTATGAATGTGGGTGCCCTGGCATTTGGGGCATAGATATTCAGAATTGAGACATCATCTTGGTGTATTTTTTTCTTCCCCATCTCTTTTGATTACTTTTGGTTGGATGTCTATTTTATTAGATATTAGAATAGCTACTCCAGCTTGTTTCTGGGGACCGTTTGCTTGGAAAACCTTTTTCCAGCCCTTTACTATGAGGTTGTATCTATCTTTGTTGCTGAAGTAAGTTTCTTGTATGCAGCAGAATGGTGGATACTGTTTATGTATCCAGTCTGTTAGCCTGTATCATTTTATTGGTGAACTGAGTTCATTGATGTTGAGAGATATTAACAAACAATGGTTGTTAATTCCTGTTATTTTGTTGTTGAAGGTAGTAATGTGTGTGTGTGTGTGTGTGTGTGTGTGTGTGTGTTTCTCTTCTTTCGGGTTTGTTGTGAAATGATTAATTTCTTGTGTGTAGTTACCTTCCTTGTGGTGGAGTTTTCCTTGTAGCACTCTCTGTAGGGCTGGATTAGTAAAAAGATATTGTTTAAATTTGATCTTGTCATGGAATATCTTCATTTCTCCATCTATGGTGCTTGAGAGTTTTTCTGGGTATAGTAGTCTGGGCTTGCATCTTTGGTCTCTTAGGGTCTATCTTCCCAGGATCTTCTAGCTTTCATAGTCTCTGTTGAGAAGTCAGGTGTAATTCTAATACTTCTGCCTTTATATGTTACTTGGTCTTTCTTCCCTTGTAGCTTTTAATATTCTTTCTTTGTTTTGTACATTTAATATTTTGCTTATTATGTGTTGGGAGGATTTTCTTTTCTGGTAAAATCTATTTGGTGTTCTGTATGTTTCTTGTATGTTTCTGGCCATCTCTTTCTTTAGGTCATGGAAGTTTTCTTTATGATTTTGTTGAAGATGTTTTCTGGCCTTCTGAACTGGGAATCCCCACCCTCTTCTATTCCTATTATTCTTAGGTTTGGTCTTTTCATTGTGCCCCAAAATTCCTGTATGTTTTGGGTCAGGAACTTTTTTTTTTTCAAGAGAATTAAATCATTTATTGAGTACACATGATAATGAATGATACACAAGCTTCATTCCCATCTGTTATTTTGTCTGATACCATTATTCAATTTTGATATTGCATAGGATGTGCCAACAACCATTTTATAACCAAATTGTGACCTTGCTTGGATGACCCTTTCAATGGTGAAACTCATTAACAGTCACAACAGTAACTGGCAGTTTAATAACACCAAGATTTTTGAAGACAATGGCTGGCTTCTCCACCCAAGCAACCATAAATAATATCCAAGTGGAACTTGGCACCACCCTGAAGGTATTCTAACTTCACACTGTTGGGAAAGTTTACCAAGATGGCTTCAGAGTAGACTAACTTTACACAGCACATTAAAAAAAAAAAAAAGACACATTTATTCACATTTATTCATGATCAGACTATTACATTTAGCAATCAACAGCATGGGTGAAAAAGGTCTACAGCAAAACCTTTTGTTGGAATGGTTTACACTTTCCACAGAACAGAAACTAAAATAACCTGTTATACAATTGGTCACAAATACAGTCCTGGAGTTTTTGCCCACATACATGAGTTTTGTCTAAAACATGTCTTCTTTGTAGCAGCTAGGCCCTGCCACCACTGTGCTTGGCTGAGTTACGAATCTGTTTTAACCTGTAGCTTCCCTGTCACTTCTCTGACTCTCCTCTCCTGCTAAGCTTTGCTTCCTGGCTGTAATTAGAACCTTCTGCCCCTGCCATAGCTCTTGCTGCTGCTGGACCCTCCATAGCCACCTTGGTTTCGTGGTTTAACAAAGTACTGGCCTCTGCCACCATAAGGGCCAGAGCTCCTACCTCCAAAGTTTCTTCCCTTCATCGGTCCAAAATTTGAAGACTGATTGTTGTAATTGCCAAAATCAATGTAGCTTCCACCACCTCCAAAATTGCTTCCATCATTGCCAAATCCATTATAGCCATCCCCACTGCCACTATATCCACCACCACCGCGGCTGCCACCCAAGCCACCACATCCACCACCAAAGTTTCCAGAACCACTTGGACCTCTCTGGCTGGATGAAGCACTAGCCATCTCTCACTTCGACAGAGCCTTTCTTACTTCACAGCTGTGGCCATTCACAGTATGGTATTTCTGAATAGCAATCTTATCCACAGAGTCATGGTCATCAAAGGTGACAAAACCAAAGCCTCTCTTTTTTCCATTGCCTGTCAGTCATAATTTCTATTACTTCAATTTTCCCATTCTGCTCAAAATAATCTCGTAGGTGATGTTCTTCAGTGTCTTAATACCACCAACAAAGATCTTTTTCACAGTTCAGTGGGCACCTGGTCTCTGAGAATCTTCTCTTGACACAGCTCTCTTAGGTTCCACAACTCTTCCATCCACCTTGTGTGGTCTTGCATTCATGGCAGCATCCACATCCTCCACAGTGTCATATGTCACAAACCCAAAGCCCCTGGATCTCTTGGGGTTTGGATCTTTCATCACCACAGTCAGTTAGCGTTCCCCATTGCTCAAAATGGCTCCTCATACTCTCGTTGGTTGTTTCGAAGTTCAGCCCTCCAATGAAGAGCTTCTGCAGCTGTTCCAGCTCCTGGAGACTCTGACTTAGACATGACAGCAGGGTGATGAGAGCCTTCAGCAATGCATCAACCAGCAGAAAAGCATTTAGGAACTTTTTTTACTTGGCATTTTCCTTGACCAATGTATCAATTTTTTCTACGGTATCTTCCATGTTTGAGATTCTCTCTTCCATCTCTTGTATTCTGCTGGTGATGCTTGCATCTGTACTTCCTGTTCTCTTTTCTAGGTTTTCCATCTCCTGAGTAGCCTCTATTTGTGGTTTCTTTGTTGCTTCTATTTCCATTTTTAGGTGTTGGGAGAAATTTTCCATTTCCTTCATCTGTTTGATTGTATTTTCCTATATTTCTTTAAGGGATTTATCTGTTTCCTCTTTAAAGACTCTACCTGTTTGATTGAATTTTCCTGTATTTCTTTAAGGGACATATTTATATCCTCTTTAAAGGCCACTATCATCTTCATGAAATGGGATTTAAGGTCAGAATTTTGCTCTTCAGGTGTGTTAAGATATCCAGGGCTTGCTGTGGTAGGAGACCTGGGTTCTGATGGTGACAGATTGCATTGGCTTTTTGTTTATGTTCTTGCACTTGCCTTTCGCCATCTGGTTATCTCTGGTGCTAGCTGGTCTGGCTGTCTCCATTTGGAGCAGGCCTCCTGGGAGGCTGGCAGGGCTGTGGGGTGGGGGAACAGGCACACTGACCTACTGAGAGTGCAGGAAAGGTGTGAATTGGAAGGGAGATGGGGCGGGACAGAGCCTTTGTCTGCTGGGCTCCGTGGAGTCTCAGCTGGCATGGAAGTTGGGGCAGCGGTAGGGTTAGATCAGTCTTCCTGGGAGCCACAATCTGCCATGAGTGCAGGTGGAGGTGTGGATAAGAAGGGAGTCGGGGGCCTCCTATCTTTTGTGGGAGGCCTTACTAGGCACAGTGTTTAGCGTTCACTGGTCTCTGTGTGGGGCAATGGAAGGTATAATAACTGTTTTACTGTAGACTTCATCACATCATTAGAAAGTAGGTAACATTTAATTTTCTTTTTCAGGTGTGTATGTGTGTGCCCATGCCTGTGATGGTTGATGTGGGAAATCACCTTTGATTCATCTTCTACCTTATTCACTTTGAAGCAAGCTCTCTCAGTGAAGCTCAGAGCTCAGCACTATGCCTACTCTCCCAGCCAAAGGGCTCTTGGAAGTCCTGTCTCCACTTTTGGAGGCTGGAATGACAAGCAGGTCTCCAGGCCTACTTAGTATTTATGTGGGCTCTAGAGATCTGAACTCTGGTGCTTGTACCTGTATACAAAGTGGATGCTTTAACTACCCAGCTCTGTCGCCCCAGCCAGATAATGTTTTAATTGCAGTTTTAAGGTATATTAATTTATAATTACATTAATAATAGTTGATAAATTTGTGATAAAAAACTATGCTGGCTCAGTGGGCAAAGGTGCTTGCTGCCAACCCTGCCAACCTGAGTTCAATCCCCAGAACACACATGGAGGAAGGGGAGATTCCATTCCTTCACATGGTCCTCTGACCTCCATACATGTTCTGTGGCATGCATGGGGCAACACAACATATGTAAAAGAAATGTATTATACTATAACAAATGAATCTAATCCTAAACCTAAGAGGAAAAGAAAAGTCAAACCTACATTGCCCCTCCCCCAAGTACTGAATTGGTGAGCTTTTATTTCTCAGCAATTTCTGTACATTTATATATAGATTTATTCCAGGAGAGATAAAGTCACTGAAGTTTCAGTGTCACCACTAATGACAGCTTCCCCCGCCAAGCAAGCCTTCCTTGTTCAGGGCAAAGTCCAGGCTATGAGCTTATCAACACCACCACCACCACCACCACAACAGCAAGTTCTGGGTGCCACAGTGGAATTTATTTGTCTTTGTGATGCACACATAAAAGAACACACATTGTCAAAATGGCCATGTGTAGTGTAGAAAATGACTGGTTCCAGGTCAATTACACAAATGTTATTGCTCCTCAGAAACGAGTCTTTTTCTAATACTTTAATATTTTTTTAGGCCCTAAGGATACAGAGTTTAGTATAAATGTTTTTTACTGTTTTATTGTCAGATG
Source organism: Uromys caudimaculatus (assembly GCA_028551405.1). Lineage (NCBI taxonomy): Eukaryota > Metazoa > Chordata > Mammalia > Rodentia > Muridae > Uromys > Uromys caudimaculatus. The sequence goes on along the minus strand of CM052718.1, from coordinate 61,304,449 downwards.
CATGATGCTTACCAATTCCCAGGAAATAAATGAAATCAACAAAAAGTCTTGTGACAGAAGCATAGTCCCATAGAACAAACTTGATGAGGTTACTGCAGACCAATTTAAAAAAAAAAAAAATTAACAATTGCATTGTCTTCTCAGGTTTCATGTCTTTAAAAATATTTCCCACACTTTTTTTGTGTGTGTGTGCAAGAATTCATTGATTTCTTTGGTTTTACACTGTACTCTTTTTGACCTATGTATATACAGTTTTATTTTTACCAATATCAAAGTCAAGAATTAACACTTCAAAAGTAGAAATGGAATAATTAAGTCTTCAGTATAAAAATGTCTGGTCCATTTGGACATTATGGCAGTCATGGCTTTGTTTCTATTGAAGATGAAGGAATACACCCAGAGCTCCCTGTTTAGTGTACAATTTGGTTGTGTGTTATAATCTGCAATGTCTCCAGACATTCACAAAAACTATCCTGATCTTATCTTAAAAAAACAAAAAAAGTGAAACTGCATAAATAAATAAGTCCATCTGGGCGGGGGGGTCAATAAATAGGCTTCTACATAGGAATAAAGAACATTGTAACCCAAAGCCCTCCAGTGCTGTGTGACTGACTAAGCAACAGCTTTGGATCCCAGTCTCCACATAGAGCTTTAATTTTAGATTGGGTTTGTTGCAGGTGGAACAGCTGGCAGAGAGAGAAGTGTGCACCTGTATTGTTCTCATTCTTTCAAAACGACATCAGAGTGGAGACAACTGTAAAGTTTGCTTTTGGGAAATTTATCTAGGTGTGTACCATCATTTTTGAGTTTCAAAAAATTGTAGAATATACATTTTAGGGATTAAAAAGTATTACAATTCCTTCAATTCTTGTGGTTGCTTGGTCTCCGGTCATATTGAGACACAGGTCAGAAATTCTGCTGCCGCCTCTTCTTTGCATCCATGGCATCCAGGATGGGTTGTCTTTTTGCACTGTATCTTTGATGCAGTTCTTCTATTTCTCGTTCCATCATGGGGTCCAATGCTTTTAACCGCATCTGTAGTTCTTCTAAACTTAGATTTTTTAACTAAATGTAGGGGAAAAAAAAAAAAGGAAATTAATATTGTAAAATCATCCAAAATATAGTGAAGCCTAATGAGTTTTAGAATAAATACTGCAGAAAATTCTTTACATCATCTTTAAAGCATGTCAACAATTAAAGCAAGAATTCTTTTCTTGAAAAAGCCAAACCACACTGCAGGAACCTCAAGTAATTCACAGCAAAGTGATCAATGCCTGCACTGTCAGAGAAGACTACATGATGAAAAAAGTAAGATGAAGAAACCTGTTTGAAAAGGCCCAGAGAGGCCGGGCAGTGGTGGCGCACGCCTTTTATCCCAGCACTTGGGAGGCAGAGGCAGGCGTATTTCTGAGTTCGAGGCCAGCCTGGTCTACAGAGTGAGTTCCAGGACAGCCAGGGCTACACAGAGAAACCCTGTCACCAAAAAAAAAAAAAAGAAGAAAGAAAGAAAAGGCCCAGAGACAAATGTGCCACTGTCAAAAGCCTGCAGCTGGTGCCCTGCAGGTGATGCGCTGCAGACAGCTTTCTACTCCTTGTGCTTTGCCAGCTCTACCATGAGCAAAAACCCAATGCCAACAGACCAAGGACTGGGCCATAATCAATACAAATACCTAAAATTTCACCTCTTAAACAGAAAATTACATTAGAATTTTTTAATGATTTATTTATTTATTTTATGTATATGAGTTCTCTATCTATATAAATTATCTACACACCAGAAAAGGGCATCAGATCTCATTACAGATGGTTGTGAGCCACCATGTGGTTGCTGGGAATTTGAACTCTGGGTCTCTGGAAGAGCAGCCAGTGAGGGCTTTTAACTGCTAAGCCATCTCTCCAGCCCCTCCATTAGAATCTTTTACCCTGAGTGTTTTGATAAGATAGGTTTATGGCTCAAAGGAAACCCACAGCTGACTCCAGCCGCAGAGTGTAAGCTCTGTTCTGGGTGCGGCCAACCTGAGAGTGAAATGGCTGCTTAGCTGTTACAGTTTGATTGCATTGGTTATAGGGGACAACAGCACATTCCTTACTGCTTGTCATAATAACACCAGGAAAGATGATTTGTGGCACCCACACAAGGGGATACAATGTGTTCTGCGGTATAAAAGGATCTATGGCACCCTGGCTTAACTATTTATCTATTTGTCAAAACAGGAAGTTAGGGGTTATCTCCTAAGAAACAGTCAGGAACGTCACCTGGGGCCAGAGGAGGGAGGCTCTGTCCCCCACACTGCGCAGTCAGCTTTCACCCCATCAGCATTTAAAATAAACCCTCTACTGGACTGTAGGCGACGAGTTCAATCCCTGGAATGGAGAGAACCAACTCCTTTGTAGTTCTCTGACTTCCACATAAGTGCTGTGCATGCGTGTACTCCCCAACTCCTAAATACATAATGTAAAAATCCTAGAACTCTGCCTTTCTTTATCATAGTAATAGTGGATAGGAGGTAGCTTTTAACAAAGAGAAAAAAAGAAAAGAAAACCTTGTCAAACAGCGTGCATTACAGACTGTTACCATCATGTAGTCCATACCTTGATGGGTAAGTAAGGAAGAGCTGCTTCACTGCCCCTAAGAAGCCTGGAGATTAGACGAAAGGTGAGGACTGAAGGACAGACAGCGAGTACCGAAGGACAGATGCGACCCAGGCCAGCACAGCCGCACTAGGACAGAGATTGCCATGAGGTGCCTGAGCGGTTCCCACAGTCTTCCCATGTGTTTCCTAGGATAACATATATTGCTTTTCAGAACAGATCTGCCCCAGAAAGAAAGGAGTCCCGCCATTCACCCCAAAGCACCAGAGGCACAGAGACCCCCAGAAGAACGGACTGGGTTAAACTGGTCCTTGAAAGGAGAACATCTCAGCAAGAGACCTGCTCATTGAAACAAAGAAATGACAATCCAAGGTCTCAGAAAAGGGCTGTGTGCTGGGATGCAGGGAGTGAGGTCAGGCAGCTAGCTGTAGGTTCCCAAGAGCCAGGCAAAGCAGGTTTGAACTTGCAGGAGCCATTATTCTGGAGCAAAACCATTTAAATGAGAGCAGAAAGACTAATGACGAAACATGAAGCTCATCTTTTTAAAGAAGACAACTCTCCAGTTGGTTGTTTCATGAGTCAAAGCTAGAAAAATACTCTTATTACTTAAGTCACCAAGAACAGTAGAGCTGAAATGGCATTTCTCACTGATTCTCTGCTTTACTCAGCATACATGGCCCAAGTAACTCTTGCTTCCCCAAATCAAGTTCACGCTCAGCCAAAAAAACAAACAAACAAACAAAAAGGTTCAGAGGATACTGAGAATGAGTCACAAGACAAAATTCCAAAAATATGCTGGGGAAGAACCATGCAGTCAGAGGGCATTCAGCTCAAGGCAAACACCTCACCCTGGCTTGTGTAACCAGTCCTGCTGTGCTTCATTGCCCAATACAAAGCAAACCTCCTGGTTTTATTATTTTTTATTTTTTTTAAAGGAAGAGTCTTTCTGTATAGTTCCAGCCTAGCCTTGAACCTTAAGGCTAGCCTCAAGCTCAAGATCCTCTTGTTTTAGTCTCCTAAATACCCGCTCGTTGTTTCAGTCAGGGTTTCTATTCCTGCACAAACAACATGACCAAGAAGCAAGCTGGGGAGGAAAGGGTTTATTCGCTTACACTTCCACACTGCTGTTCATCACCAAAGGAAGTCAGGACTGGAACTCAAGCAGGTCAGGAAGCAGGAGCTGATGCAGAGGCCATGGAGGAGTGTTCCTTACTGGCTTGCTTCTCCTGGCTTGCTCAGCCTGCTTTCTTACAGAACCCAAGACTACCAGTCCACAGATGGTACCACCTACAAGGGGCCCTCCCCCCTTGATCACTAATTGAGAAAATGCCTTACCGCTGAATTTCATGGAGGCGTTTTCTCACCTGAAGCTCATTTCTCTGTGATAGCTCCAGCCTGTGTCCAGTTGACACAAAACCAGCCAGTACAGCCATGGATGGAGCTTTTAAACTATGCCCAATTTACATTTGCCTACAGCTCACAGTAGAATATTGTTTCTCCACTAATTTAAAAACTGTGCACTAACCACACATTTGTTCCCTGCTCAGTTCTGTTTAAAGCGCTTCAGAGATAAGAAGTCTGCACAAGGATGCTAAGAACCCTCTGCACTATATGAACATGTGACATTGTTCTCAAGAGCCAGCTCAGACATGGAGTCACATTTCTGGAGACAGATGTGCCTGGGAGCATCTATGGAGTCCAATTCTACTTCAGTGTTTTAAGATGTATTTTTATTATTTTAGATTATGCATCTGTAGGTGACTATGTGTACTTGAGTTCCTGTGTGCCCTTGAAGGTCAGAGCACCCTGGAGTCACCTCACATAGGTCAAGTTCTCTGCAAGAGCAGCAAGTGTACCTAACTACTGAGGCAGCTCTCCAGCCCCACTCCAGTGTTCTTAAGACATCATTTCTAGTTCTGCACACATTAATCTTTCCCATCTCTAAAGTTCTACACCATATAAACAATAGAATTGATATTTGATTCCAGAAAGTGTTTTCTAATCAAGTTATATCTGAGTTTCATGACCCTACTTTAGATAGTCTAACATTTTTACCTTTATGGGCTGTATACCTCTAGAACCTACCCAACCCATGTCTGGAAACCATGGAACACGAGTGGGTAGGAGTAAGAACACAGGGCTGCGAGACGTGGTCATCCAGGACCAGGGCAGCAGCCCTTCATGTAAAGCAAGCAGCATCCATGACTCTAAAAGCTCGTACATTTAGACACTCCTGTGGATGTCTTATCATTCCTTTACTGGGGGTAAACTGCCAGTAGTTAATAAATGCTAACTAATGGCAATGAATTAAATTCCGGGAAAAAAAGAAAATTCTCTCTAAACAGATTTTTAAGTTTTCAATGTATAAAATTTGTGAAGAGTGGGCCTGTGTGCTGGAGAGCCATTATCTGAATGGTTAAGGAACACTGTTAAGATGTTCCACTGTAAAAAAAATAATATAGCACTTAAATATTCTTCCAGTGACACAATTTTGTCTCACTTGGAACAGGAAATCCTTAGAGGACATTTTACAGAAAAACTAACTTCTGAAGTAGAGGACATAGAGTCTAAAAGAATCTTTCTTTGATAGCAAGTTGTCATTATTAACATATAAAAATATATATAACACTAATCTGTGCTACATAATAATTTTCTCCTTTAGAAATCTTCATTTGAAAGGAACCTGTGACTCTTTTTTTCCTGATGTCACAGAATATATATGTCTGTATCAGGTCTCCAAATCTACTGAGTACTAGGGACATCATTAAATAAGTTTACAAAGCCGGTCACTAGGAGCAGGCTGTTGATGAAAGCCTAGTCTAGAGTTAGGAAGACAGGGTGTGCCAAGGAGAAGACTCATCCTGACTATTTTTACTTTTGTTTTAAGTTTGAGTTTTGGACTGGAGCTGTGTAAGGTTGGGGTTATATAAAATGACTTCTACATAATTTATAGTTAATTATGTCCTCAGGTAAGGCTGCCAGGGAACTTCAGAGAAATCCTTTATTAAAATATTTATTTAGATTTCCTATGGACCGAGCACTATAGACAAGGAAATAAATAAAATACTTCTCACAAGTGTGCAATCCAGCTGCCAAGGAAGGACCACACAGAGCTCACTGGGCGAGAGAAAGGTAGACACAGAGCAATAGTGCAAGCAGCAGGACGCACAGGAGTATATATGGAACACAAGTGTGGGATCCCTCTGGAGGTGCCTAGCAGGCTGCTGAGAGTCAAGAAGAAAGAACAGAAGATGAGACCACAGCGGAGGGGAGAAGGCAAATGGAGATGGCTAAGGTTCTTAAGTTTCTACAGACTTTCCATGACAAGAAATGTTACCTGGGAAATGATCATGCATGGCACTTAGAACATTTTCTTAAATGGCAAGTACAGAAAATGGTTTGTCATGGGGGAGAAAAGTAAGGAAGAGCCAACATCATGCTCCACCAGCAGACTACTGACAAGAGGGTGGAGGCCCAGGGCAGGACAGCTAGAGGAAGACGAGGACCTGACACATGACAACAAGCACAGCTGCAGGCCTTGCTTTGCTGACCTGCTGGACACACAGGCAGTCGGCTGATCCCAGTGAGTTTGAGGCATGAAGAAAGTGGAATCACCAGACAGGCATTGTTTATTTGGGGTCTGGGAACTCTGAGGAGATCTAAGGTAAAGACAGACTTAAGGAATTACCCTTATCTCAGCTCTGACGGAGGCCTACAACAGAGACAGATTATACAGGAAAAAGGATTCTTTCCTGATCACATAATCTGTGTGGTGTACAACACAAAGAATGCCCACGCCTTGGTATTTGTAGTCAGAGGCCTTGTCATGGTGACAAAACACCAGAGAAAGGTAACTTAAGGGAGTGCACAATTATTCTGGCTCATGTGTCCAGAGTTTGTGGTCCCTGGTCCCTGGTTCTATGTTTCTGGACCTGTGGAGACGCAGAATAGTGTGGTGGGAAGGGACTGCGGAGGCAGCTGCTCTCCTCACTACGCATAGAAAGCAGAGAGAGAGAGGAGACCAGAGCCAAGACAGACTCTTCAAACCATGCCTCCTGTGGGCTCCTCCTCTACAAGCCCTGACTCCCAGTGGCCCATCACCTATGAACTAATCAATCAGAGGCAAGACATACTAGTAACAGTGGTGGAATCTAAAATCAGGTAAATTAAATTATATGGACCTTGGAGAAACAGATTTTGGTATTTGGAGATGTTAAAAGTTACTGTTTATGACAAAGTCATTTGCTTAATAGAAGCACACAGTTATGCATACAATTTTCACAGATGTCATCAGTACAAGCAGGGGTCTCCGAAATCTAGTGTAATTTATATTTGAGTGGAGGAATAGAGTGGTTTGCTCAGGGTTACACTCTGGTTAATGCAGAGCTGCCTCTGTACCACTGCAACTTGCAGCCCCCTTGTTTTACATGTTGGTGACTGGCATTCAACTGCTGTACTGCTAAGTCTGTGGAAGAAAATTCCAAATTTACCTTTTTACTCTTTTTAAGCCTTTTCTTAGGCTTAGGTTAGCTGGCTAATTTGTTTCTGTTTTTGTTTTAAATGAGACTTTCAAGAAAAGCCCAAGCCTCTTGACAATAACAGACATATGGGCACATAAATATTTGCTCATAAATTAAATAAAATATCAAAAGTACTTTTCAGTAGAAGTACTGTCTGAGAACCGGTAGCTTGGCGTGTGACTTGTAGGTGCGGCCACCCACTTCTTGTGTGATGACAGCCCCAGTTTACCACATTTCATGTCTGCACATCAAAATCCAAAAGTATCACATTTCTCAGTCTCAGAAAAGAAGACCCAAGTATGGTATGCAAATCAATGCCTCATTGCTAATGCTCACACAAAATAGCAGCACAAACAGTAAAAAAAAGTGCTAAGTCAACTTCTTGATTGATAGTTCTGATTGTTAAGCTTTGAGGAATGAGGGTCATTTCTCAATTCGAGAAATCCTGCTAGCCAGTAAGTGCTGGTAGTAAATCTGGAACTTTAAGCTGCACATTTATTTTACTATCCAATCTAGAATGTCACATTTAGGTAGCAAGACTGAATTACTTTCTAAAATAACTTTAACCAGCTAAGGAGAGAAAAATCCTTGGATTTTTTTTTTTATGTGTTTTGTTAAAAAATCTAATTATTGGAGATATTTCTGAAAAAGCTTAATCAAAAACAAGCAACAGAAACAGGAATATTAAGTAATTTTAAAAGATTTATTCATTCATTTATTTTTGTGTACGCGTGAGTGTGTGAAGGTCAAAGGACAGCTTGCAAGAGTTAGTTCTCTCCTTCCACCAGCCTGTCCTGGGGACTGAACTCAGGGTGTCAGGCTTGGTGGCAGGGCCATCTTACCAGCTCAGTTACAAAGTTTTAAAATGTATAAATGTGGAAATATTTCAAGCTTAATAGTTTACAAGATGTTGGCATAATCAATATGTCAGAATAAAGGAAGCAAACAGTGAAGCAAACAGTCCTAAGTGTAAACAAATGCTAACATGCCGAGTCAAATAGTCCATCAAGAAAACCCTGTACAAAGTTTACTGTGTTTCCTGGGAAAACAAACTTCCTAGCAACTGTTTAAGCGAATCTCACAGATGCTGCAGAAATTATTAGTGGCCTGTGATTAAAAAACATGCACTGCTCTACCTGCCTGTCACTGTACCAATACCATGCAGTTTTTATCACTACTGCTCTGTAGTACAGCTTGAGATCAGGGATGCTGATTCCCCCAGAAGTTCTTATGTTGTTAAGGATAGCTTTTGCTATCCTGGGTTTTTTGTTGTTCCAAATGAATTTGAGAATTGCTCTTTCTAAGTCTATGAAGAATTGAGCTGGAATTTTAATGGGGATTGCGTTGAATTTGTAGATTGCTTTTGGCAGGATGGCCATTTTTACTATATTAATCCTTCCAATCCATGAGCAGGGGAGATCTTTCCACCTTCTGAGGTCTTCTTCGATTTCTTTCTTCAGCGACTTGAAGTTCTTGTCATACAGATCTTTCACTTACTCGGTTTGTGTCGGAGACAAAGGCTTTGGCCTTGGCATTTTTTGCTTGATCCCAGGTTTGACTTAATCTTGCTAGCTATCTCGTAGCAGGCATTCCTTTGATTCCTTTCTGCCTGATATCAGATTATCTAGGGCCTTGATCTTTAGGCTTGGCTGGATTAGCAAATCAAGGTGTTCCAGCAGGCCTCCCTTTGTTTCCTCCCCAGTGTTACTGCCCCCAGGTAGGGATTAGACGTCCGGCCTTCAACTCAGGGATTATGTCTGATCCGCATTGTGGAATTTCCCC
>CM052718.1:61262379-61295055 GCA_028551405.1 Uromys caudimaculatus | reverse complement strand
GTTGGCCATCAGGGAGAGAGGAGAGGCTCTTGGGCCTGAGGGTATCAGAGGCCCCAGTAAAGGGGAATGTCAAGGTGGGAATATGGGAATGGGTGAGCGGGAGGGGGGGAGGTGGAATTCCCTCACAGAGGCAGGGAGGGGGAAGGGATAGGGGGTTTCCAAAGAGGAGACATTGGAAATGTAAATAAAGTATCAACAATTAATAAAAAAAAAAAACATGCATTGCCAATACTGTATCCTGACTCTTCGATTTCCCATCTGCTAGCAATTCCACTGACAGGAACTACCAACAGAATGCCTGACAACAATAATTTCTGATGGCGACTTCAATGCAGAATTGCCCATTGCATTTTGTAAGATTTACCCACGCATGCCTTGGGCTGCTCTGAGTTGTTTGTGGCCTGGAAGCAGCATGCTGCTTTCCCTTACTATTTCATTTTAGCTGAAACTCTTACTGCTCTGTACAGAATCTGGTTTGGCTTTAAAAATGCTGTATACAGAATTTGTCATACTCATTTTCCCAAAGGCTGTGAGCATAGGCGAGCCCACTGATCAGCTTAGTGTGAGGGGGGGAGGCCTTAGTGTGGGGAGGTGCAGCAAGTGGTACTTCAAGATTAGGAATTTGAAACAATGTGCTTTGTTTATAATTTATTTTCTAGCACTGTGAACAAAGGAAATTTCACATCAATGCAAAAAATCATGACATGCTTACACATGTTTAAAAATATGCACATACAAAAATAAAAACGTGATTATTTTCAGGCAATTGACACACAAAAGAAAAGCTGAATTGCTTACTATAAATCTCCCATAAGACACAATCTTCTGTACTGCATCATGATCAAATCTGCTAGAGAGACATCTTCCTCAGACAGGTAATATTCACCCTGAGTGGTGCCTGTCTTTGCTGACTGAATGACTGCATATATTCTGGGATTGCATATATTAGGTCTTTCTTTGGCTATTTAATATAAGACACTTAGATTTTTACTCCCAAAGAAAGAAAAGCCAGTTTCTTGTGGATGCTAATGGAAGAAATGAGAGAAAGGCCAATTACTGGTCATTTACATGGGTGTGCCGGGCAGCCCCGAGTCCTGTGCACTAACAGTCTATCACTGTTGGAGGTGTGGGTATTATCAAGCCTAGTTTACAGAGCTCTTTCTTGGGTCTTTTAAGAACTAAAAACAAAAACAAAAACAAAAACAAACAAAAAAAACTACCTCAAAAATCTACTTATATAAAGTTTGTTTTAAATTTAAATTTTATTTTATGTGCGTGGGTATTTTGCCTGCATGTGTATGTGTGTATCAGTTATGTGCTTGGTACCCAAGGAAGTCTGAAGAGTACAAGGTGTTGTATAAATTATTTGCTGGTATGAGTCCGGTATGTGCTGCGGTGGAGATGGCGGCACATTCCAAAACCACACCAAGCCAAACAGTTCCACGTGAGGGGTTTATTGGGGAGGACAAGGTAGCAGCAAGGAGAGAGAAGGGAAGAAGGGGGAAAAAAGAGAGAGAGGGGGAGAGAGATCCTCCAATATATATGGAAAGTGATGTGGCATGACGTAGCCACAGGTAAAGGTGGGCGGTGGGTCAAGGTGAATTCTGGGAATATGGTGGCCGTTGCCTTAGCAAAAGGTGGGCGGGTCACGCTGTCGCCTGGGTGACGTCACCTGCATGCGACATCATCGGTTTGGCACTCCTGATGCCAACACAAGGAATTCCCCAGAACTGGAGTTATGGGTGGTTGTAGGCAACAATATGGGTGCTGAGAACAGTACCTGGGTCCTCTGAAAGAGGAACAAGTGTTCTTAACCACTGTGAGCCATCTCTCCAGCCTCAGTATGGAAAGGTCTGTTTCTTTTTAACAGATTACTTATAGGGGAACATTTCTTTAAAAAACAAAACAGAAAAACCACATCCAAAGCCCTAGGTTGGATCTAGAGAAGTATTTTCCTTAATTAACATACTCTAGTCACAACTGGTCTAATGAGATGGCTGTGTATACTTTCCACTTGGCCAGCTGTCCAGTGAAATAAATACATCTCTCCATAGCCATCTGAGACACAATCCATATTCTACCAATGGAAATGTGATCTAAAACACTCATTAGTGAGAAACCTCTCCCTCAAACACAGCAGGACTTTGTTAGATGCCCACGGTGCTCTGTGGAGCTTGGATGAAGCAGATGAATTATAGACCGGTGAGAGCATACACCGTCTTGTCTGGGAAGACCTTGGCCACACATTTAAGAAAGGGGTGACAGCACTTCAGTCCTACTCCTCAGTGGCAGCTGACACCATTTCCTTTTATGCTTTTTGGTTTCTAGTAAATGCTTTGTCTGCTAAAAATAATCAGGAAAATGATTCAAGTACAACTGTGCTCTTACAATACACAGTAAATAGCTTTAACATTCCAGGTCCAGGATAAGAAAAACTGAGCAATTAAAACCAAACAGTAAAAATTTTTTTTGGATATATAAAGGATGGATAAAAAAAATTTAGCTTTGTTTGATATCTTATTTCAGCAATTTTGATTAACTTTCCCCCCACCCCCAATACAGGGTTTCTCTGTGTAACAGAGCCCTGCTGTCCTGGAACTTACTTTGTAGACCAGGCTGTCCTCCAACTCACAGAGATCTGCCCATCTCTGCCACCCAAGCCCTTGGATTAAAGGCGTGTGCTACCATACCCAGCTTTGATTAACATTTTTAATAGTTTAAAACACAAAGATGTAACTTAAGGAATTACCAAGGTGAGTGATCATGTCTTTCAATTAAACATGTTAACAAAAGTTATCTATTATGAAAGATTACAGCCAACACCAGAAAAGCACTGTGCAGGTGGATGAGACAGTGAAAGACCTCCGAGCTGGGGAGACCCTCGCTCAAGTCTCGGGACGGCGCGACACCCCAAGAACTCACGAAAGACCGTCCTTGCTGCAATCACATGAGGTTTAATTCGAGGGCGGCGGAAGGACTGCGGAAGGACTAGTGCACTGGGGTCGAACACGTAACCTATGCAGAGGCAGAGGGGTTCAACCCAGAGCAGCTGAAGTCAGGGGTATTTAAAGGAAAAAACAACCCCAAGGCGAGGAAGGAATTACAACTCAGGAAAAGGATTATAAAACAAAGAAAATTCACAAAGCAAGGGGTGGGGAACGGAAAGAATTTGCATTATGGGGAAGTAAGGATTGTCCTAAGCTATTCACAGGTTAGTTGCACAAACATTTCTGGTTCCTGAAACGTTGTGCCTCTGGCCCTGAGGTCAGGTCAAAGTCACCCGTTTCTTAGGAGAAAGAATGTCGTTGGGTGGGATTTTTTGCCCGGGCATGTCTCGGCTCTAAGTTTGCTAGGGGTCTTTGCCCGGGCATGTCTCGACTCTAAGTTTGCTAAGGGCCTAACCTTCCTCATAAGGGTTCAGATCTTTCAACAGCTCAGCAGGTGAACACACCTACTGTGGAGACCTGGTGACAAAAGTTTGATTCCCATGATCCACATGTATGAAGGAGGCCTGACTTCTGAGGGTTGTCTTCTGACTATCACACATGTACCGTGGTTATGTGTACCCCCAGTAAATGAGAATATGATTAAAAATCTCAAAACAAAACAAAAACCAAATGGTATGCTTAGGCGGGGAGAGCACACATACAGTAGATACATGCTTGTCTTTTAAGTATGAGGGCACAAGGTCAAGCCACAAAGCCCGTGTAAAAAGCTGGCACATGACGGTCTGGGGGGCTCTCCGACTAGTGATTGGCAAGCCCCAGACTAGTGGAAGATCCTAGTAACAGACAGACAGACAAGATGGCTCCTAAGGAATGACAGTGTAAATATATGTGCACATGTGCATGTACACACACACACACACACACACACACACACACACACAATGTGTTTAAAATTGTGTGTTCAATAACTAGCTGACTAGGCAGCCAACTATCTGTGGGGCCGTTATATAAATTTAAAATAGTTTACTTCTCTAATAAATATTTTCATCTGTATAATGCCATATTTCTCTGACATTCCTAAAGAATGTGAAGTGCATCCCACTGGCTTCTAGTATTTTTAGTCATTAAAAGTCTAGAGCAATTATGGACATCAACCTTATATTAAATGTGAATTTGGCCCCCTCTCCTTAGCATGGGCTATGCCGCCCAGAGCCTTCTGTCCCCTTAAGGTCTTGGTTGTGAGGAGCTGGAGGAGACACTTTTCTACAGGGTGGTTACATGGATTCTGTGCTTTGCTCTAGGTTGGCTCATTACTGGTTGTCTGTCTGTCCACAGAAGAGGCAGGAGTGTGTGTGTGTGTGTGTGTGTGTGTGTGTGTGTGTGTGTGTGTGTGTGTTTCATGACGTAGGGGCATTACCACAGTGCCCATTCATCTTGGCAGGGGGCAAACTAACCCTTGGGGGTGTTGTCTCCTTTGCTCTTGAAGCCACTTGGTCAGACTTATCAGTCCTGCTCTCTCTGGGGGCACAGACACAGTGGGGATTCCTCTCTACACTCTCCAGGAAAGAAAGGGAAGGCGCCTGGGCAAGGTATTCATTTTTGACTCTTAGCACACTACACTATGGTCCTGTGATCTTGCAGGCCTTGGCTCAGCCTACAGAAGCTTTGTAATGACGAGTGTGTATGCAAATGTGTTTTTCAAACACAACATGTTCAGAACCCCGACATGGTGATGGTGAGCTTACATGATGTGTTAGCTCAGCACACAGCTGACTGAGGAAGCAATGCCAGTCTCTTTTCTGGAGGCACTACCGTTCCCTGTGAACAGTCCCCTCAAGTCCCTTGGCTTGAATTTAATCTAGGTAAGGCAAAAACAAAACAAACAACACAAAACAAAAACAAAATAAACCAACCAATATTCTTCTCTCTCCCTTAGACTGTCAACTTTAAAATTTTAGCTGTAAACTTAAGCATTTAATATCCCCAACTGACTGCAGCTATGTGATGGAGTGCCTGCCTCGCTGAGAAAGGCAGTTCCTGAGGAAAACAAACAAACAGGTCAGTGTAGCCCTGTGTGCTGCACTGAGTAGCATTTTGACTTGTACAAAGCAGACACCATGGAAGACTTACCGGGATCTCCTCATTAGTGAAAATTCAGAAAGCCACCTGACCTTTCGCCTCCTCCACTTCTCCCTCCTCTTTTATTTGCAAGCATTAATTAGCAGCGAATCCTTACCAGAGGCCAATCCCAGGAAACCTCCCCTGAAGCCATGTGCACCTAGGATTAGAACTGGATCCTAGAGCACTGTTTTTCTTTCTTTAGTAGGTCTTTTTTGAATGCACAAAAAGTGGTATATTCTTGCAAGAACATTTCCTCTATAGGGGGAGGAGGTGTCTGACCACAATACTTGGCTGAACCTGGGATCCCTACTGTGGATACTAGTGACAAACAATTCTACAGCAACAGAAAGCCCACTTCAGCACATGCATTAATTTAAGGACGTCTATGTGTGGCATCAAGAAGGGAAATTGGTGCACAGCTGGCAGGTTACCAACTAAGTCATCTTCCCAGCCCGCAGGGAGTAGATTTGTGAAGGAAAACAGAAAGGTTGTCTTGGGGAAGTCACAGCATTTGAGCACACTTCATGTCCATAATAAAGAGCATCACTGTTTTAGATGAGCGGCTTCTACTAACTATTCTACAAATTGGTAACAATGCCATCTCTTAACATGCCTTGGCAAGCCCAAGAGGCCAGGACAGCTCTTTATTCACATCACCAAGTGGGTCCATTAATGGAATTCCCTGCTCTGGTGACATCACAATATTAAAATATGATTATTTAAATATTTCCATAGTATAAATATGTAAAAAAAAATCACTTAGGAAAATCACTTTATAATAAAAATACAGGTCGACCATAATACACAAATCATGAAATTGAGATTTTAATGGATAATTTCTTTGGATAATGTTTTAATCATGAAGCAACACCTAAAAATAAACAGGATCCCCTGATATATTAGTTCTGGAGCATTAACATATATAGTTTTTTTTAAAAACACAAAATATAGCAAAATATTGATTAGAAACATAAAAGGCAGTAATAAAGTAGATGTCAAAGATCAGTATTGTTATTAGTCACACAGCTTAGATAATGAAATTATTTTAGTACACTCCATCTTAGAATGGCATAGTTGTGGCTAAAATAGTACTTTTAGTTTCCTAGGTATTAACAAATAATGTGAATTCAATTAAAACTCCAAGAAGAGCACAGGGCAAAGGTGTTGCATGCCTTTAATCCCAGCACTCAGGGAGGCAGAAGTGGCCCATGAGTTCCAGGCCAGCCAGGTCTACAGAGTGAGTTTCAGGCCAGCCAAGTCTACACAGAAAAACCCTGTCTTGAAAAATAAAAACAAAGCAAACAAATATCTATCCCCCCCCCAAAACCCCAAAAAACAAAAACAAACAAACAAAAAACCCAAACCAAAAAAAAAATAACAAAAACTCCAAAAAGATATCCAGGAATGGATAGAAGGGTTCTTATAAAATGTTACATACATGGAATCTCTGCCTAGTTAGTATAACAAGTCTTGGGAAGATTGCAAACAAACCCACCAACTACAGGAGAGAGCATCTTCCATTGTTCCTTCATTAACATTTGTCTAAACACATGGTTTAGGGAGATGGCCTGGTGGGCAGCTGCTTGCCATGCAAGCATGAGGACCTGAGTTCAGAGTCTCATCATTCATGTCATAGTTGGGTGTTATAATCCTAGTACTGGATGGGGACACAGCATATTGATAGGCTGATTGATTCCTTAAGTTGATTGGCTTGCTAGTCTAGTCACATTAGTGAGTCCAGGCTCAGGGAGAAACGCTGCATTAAAAAGAAAAGTATGACTGAGGAAAACACCCAAGATGGACCTAATGGTGTCCATCTGAGGTTCAGGAAGGTATAAAATGAGACCAAGAGAACATTACTGTCTTACATAGGGTCCTATGATCGAGGTATCAACTTCCAAAGGTAACCATCCAAGGCTCTAGTCTGCAGAGAGGGCAACATTGTCTGTGCACTAAGCCATGCTCTTTGTCATTACTTGTAATAAGCACTCAGCAAACTTCATGCTTGAATCACTATGGTAAATGAACAGGCCGCAAGGACTTTTACAGTGTTTCAATGAAAAAGGTGTGAGTAGTGTAGGACTTAAACATTCTGGTTTCTAACTGCTGATTCACTTAGTAGAGCACAAAGCATGGGGAAGTCTGCTCCAGTGTTACCTTTAAAATGAGTACCTTCCCAAATGTCCCCAGAGGCTGTCAGTGCTAGGGTGGTACCAAGCTGACATACCTGGGAGGCCAGGATCCAGCCAGACACCTGCTTTTTGAGTGGCTTCACTGCTACTGTGACAACACAGGCAGAATCCAGCTAGGGTTTTGCAGAGTGCAGCTAATATCACTTTGCATCTACACACTGCCATGCCAGGAGACTGTGGTTGTGAGTGGAAACTTGGGGATCAGAATTTGAGCTCTGGTTTGAATAATACACATTAATATGAAGTAGCTTTACTAGTAAATCTTTACATTTTATTTTACAGGATGAAATTTCAGCTCAGTCTTTAAAAAGTCCATTCTAATAAGGATTAAGGGGAAATGCATCTGTAATTAGGAAGCAAATGAGAGCCATGCTGTCAGGTTACCTCTGCTGGAAAAATAATAAAACAGCTAAGCAGCTGCAAAGTCAATGTGCTCCCAGGAGGACCTCTCCATACATTGCTACAGTGTGCTCCCAGGACCAGGACCTCTCCATACACTGTTACAGTGTGCTCCCAGGACCGAGGACCTCTCCATACACTGTTACAGTGTGCTCCCAGGACGAGGATCTCTCCATACATTGTTACAATGTGCTCCCAGGACCGAGGACCTCTCCATACATTGTTACAGTGTGCTCCCAGGACCAGGACCTCTCCATACATTGTTACAGTGTGTTCCGAGGACCAAGGACCTCTCCATACATTGTTACAGCGTGCTCCCAGGACCGAGGACCTTTCCATACATTGTTACAATGTGCTCCCAGGACCGAGGATCTCTCCATACATTGTTACAGTGTGCTCCCAGGACGGAGGACCTCTCCATACATTGTTACAGTGTGCTCCCAGGACCGAGGACCTCTCCATACACTGTTCCAATGTGCTCCTGGGAAACTCTCCATACACTGTTACAAGTGGCTGATCTATTGGGTTGTTCAAAGACTAGCTTATGCACTGGATAATAATTCTGAAACTATTTTGTATTCTCAGACAATACCATGTGATTCCCAGTCCCGAGTGATGCAACAGACTGAGCCATAAGTGCTTACCACCAGGAATTAACAGAAGCATTCTTAAGCAAGAATATTATAAAAAAGGTTCCTTACCTTTTTAATTCAGAAGAGGTACAAAACCAAAAATAGATAAATTAAATTTGCTAAGAAACTATTGTTAAACAGAATTATATTCCTTAAAGCCAGTTCATACACACTGCCCTCTCTGGATATCAATGTTTTCTTTCAGTTCCACTGGCCCATTTTCTATTAGGGACATCCATATGAGCAAACTTTTTCAGCTACTTCTCTTTTGCCAGAGTACATCATCTATGAGAGGCTCCCAACCCCCACCATCATCAAGCATGGTCTCTGTATCCTCAGCACCCCGCTGTAGCCCAGCTGCAGCACTGCCTGGTATGGCTCTGGCTGCTGCTTTCTTCCCACAGATGTACTGTCTCATCTCATCATCTTCACTACAAGGCTTGCTAGTCAATCGTCCTCTTTCTCACAGTCCACATTGGCTGTCATATCAGCAGCTGCACCAGGCTGTGCTGCTCATAAAAGAAAGGACTCTTAAATAAGAATGCATCTGTGGATTTGTTAACTACCTTCTAAGTTTTCAGTCACCCTGACTGTCAGACTGTTTTTCACTGGTCTTTTTGTCATTCTGAATTATAACAATACCAAACAGGCATGTGACTGTGCCAGGATGATGGCAGTG
Organism: Uromys caudimaculatus; assembly: GCA_028551405.1. Classification (NCBI taxonomy): domain Eukaryota; kingdom Metazoa; phylum Chordata; class Mammalia; order Rodentia; family Muridae; genus Uromys; species Uromys caudimaculatus. Next base: position 61,286,084 of record CM052718.1, on the reverse strand, counting down.
GATTTTTCTCTTTCCTTGGAAAATTTCTGCTCTGAGCATTCAAACGAGACACTGTTTAGTGGCTCCTAAAGGTGTGGGCTTCTTAACTACCTTAGAGCATAGCTAAATAGTGAACAACCTGTAACTATTTTGCGAAAGGTTTTTAAGTCCCATTAAGAAAGTTACTACTGGGAACCAGTAGAAAGGAATAAAATTAAGCACACCAACATTACCTGAATTGTATGGAGTGAATTCTGAGTGAGTAATCCTCAACAGGGTGGTGGTGAGGTCAAACAGTTAGGCTCAGGAAGTGGACACATTTGTGAAGGATGGGGTACTTCCAGCTGACCGCTGGCCCTTTAAGTGTCAGGAAGATGGGTTACTTTCAGATGAATGGTTTGTGGCGCTGAAGAGCAGGAAGCCACAGTGCTCCATGCACATGAACAACTGTTTACTGAAGCTCCCTCTCACAAGGACAAGGTTTCATTCAGCATCCATGAGAACAGTAAGTCTTTGGCTAGCCAGCACCCTCTGGTGCCCATATCTGGTGCTGCACATTTTCCACCTTTAAGAAAGAAGACCTGCTTTTCTTTCTATTTTTAAATTTCACCCCACCCCCTTTTAAATTTAGCATTATGTGTATTATTTGAAAATCTTTTCTAGAACAGAAAGGAATCACCAATAGCATCGATGGGCGTGTGTAAGGCAGTAAACCATGTATTGATAAATGTGGCAACTAGAGAACTAAGCTGTTTGAATGCTTCAGTGAGAAGTATCCCTCTGAATGTGTTGGACACCCCACTGGGGAGCTGAGTGAGTGAAAGACATGTGCAGCATTCAGCTATTTAATTTTCTCAGGCTAACTCTACAGGAGATATTCTTTTATATGGATTCATGTTACTATGGATATGTATATTCAGTGCAGTAGTTACATGTATCAACTGCTTGCCTCCAGCAGATACTGCTATCTTACGTAAGAGGCAACATTCTTTGAAACAGTAAATAATATAATTTTTTGAAGTTTAAAGTTTTCGAAGCACCAGAGTTTAAACTTTCAGGAGGCTGGAGAGATGGCTCAACAACCGACACTGGCTGCTCTCCCAGGGTACCTGGCTCCATTCCCAGCACCCTCATAACTCCAGTTCCAGAGGCTCTCATGCCCTCTTCTGGCCTTGATAGGCACTGCACACATGTGCTTTATACACAGACATGCAGGCAGAACAAGTGTACACATAAAATAATCTTTAAAAATGTAAACGTCTCAAGACATCTAGTTATTAAAAAGTAGCCAGCATCTGAACATAGGTAAGCTTAATAACAAAGCTACATTGTTTCAACCATAGTGAATGTTTCAAATACAGGGTTTCACAAAGGCTGTAAATTAGATTCAGGTTTTTCTTTTTCAGAATGTCAATGGTTCTTAAATCTAAAGAAAATGAATCTACCAATGGCTTCTTCACATCCTAGTGTTTATTCACACAAACCCACAGCAAGGAGATGACAAGTTTATAAATACTTATTTTGCAGATACTATTAATGAAGATTAGAATGGATAAGTAACTTCCAGAGATAATTCAATATCCTCAAATGTGCAATTAGCTTGGGTCTACCATCATTGAGGGGAGGGGGGCAGGGCTTGCTGCATAGCCTGGCATGACTTTGAACTCAGCAATTCTCCTGTCTTAACCTCTGACTGCAGAAATTACAGGCATGAGTCACCATGCCTTGCTCGAGTATACTCTACAAATTAAGAGTGACTTTTTTTTATAAACCCAAAGAATTTTACTTACTCTGGAAAATTCAGTTTCACTTTATTTTTGCCTTAACTACAATAAATAATTTAAAATTAATCACTATTGCTAAACTAGCAAAAACACACATAAGGAGATAATAAAATCAGAATGTGAAAATTCACAGAAAACAGAATAAGAACAAGTACATATTATAAAATCCACATTGAGTTGGCAAAATGGTCTAAACATTATAAGATTAAATCAATGACCACACAAAGCACTTAACATTTTTATAATTCTTTAATTTTGTAAAGTGCTTTCAAAACTTTACTATTCTTTTATAATTCCTAGGAGAGCACAGGGTGACATAATAGCCTTTTAAATGACTGAACAAGAACGTTTCAAAGAGGACCATGAAAATAAGCCATTGCCTGGCATAAAGGAAGATAGCTCATGATTTGAATCACAACACAAAGCTCCAAATTCCTTTGCAATATGAAGCAGTGTCACTTACCACCGTGTTCCATCCATGTGCCTCACTGGTGTTAGCGGACGACTATAGCCTTCCTGCTTACCTGACAGCTGCCTTGGGGTGCTATTCTTCAGAAACAGAACAACATTTTTTCCTGTGTACCATCTAGCTCTCTATTTTATCCTTTATATCAATAAGAAATACCTTTTAATATCTCACATTTAAAATAAACATATCAAGAAAACTGGGACTGGAGAGATGTCTTGGGGGTTAAGAGCACTGGCTGAGCTTTCAGAGGATTTGGGTTCAGTTTCCAGCACCCCGTGGTTGTTCACAACTGTAGCTACATCCTGTTCCAGGGGATCCCATGTCCTCTTCTGGCTGCTATAGGCACTGAACATAAGTGGCACATAGATATACATGCAAGCAAAACACTTGCATACTTAAAATAATAAAATAATTTTAAAAATTTAAAAAGAAAAATAATTATAGGGCTGGGAATGGGTAATGTACACTTAGAATTCTGCCCTCAGGAGACTAAGAGGGGACTGTACACTGTGTCAGTCTGTGCTACTTACTGAGATCCTGCATCACAGTCAGTCAGTCAGTCAACCCATCAACCAACCAATCAAATAAATCTGCCTTGAATCCCATCCACAATTTCAACTACCACAATGCTATCATTTATGGTAAGGTCTTTTTGCCAAGCCCCTACCATATATAAAAGTTACAATGCATGTGCATGCTATCTACTGAGGGGTCCCAATGTGTGCCTCTCATCTTTCTTCCACCTCCTGCTCAAGGCCCTCTTGGCTCGAGCAGGCTGTTTCTGCAGATGATTGCCACAGATGACTAGCTAGCTTCCTTCCTCCTGCTTCCCTCCAATTTATTCTCTAACAGTAGTTAGCTTCAATTTTTAAAAAAAAAATCACACTGAGCCATATCATGCCCCTAAAGCTCCTCAGATAGCTCTTCACTGCATGTAAAACCCTGGCATGGCCATGCATGAATGCAGACCTGCTTGGCTCTGCAGCTTTGGTTATATAACTCTCACCAACATGCCTGCCTTCTCATCGTCACGGTCTCCTTTTAGTTCTTTGTAGTAAGCAAGCTCCTCCTACACTGAGCTGTCAGTTAAAGGCTCCAAAACGTAAGAGGTCAGATGGCCACACGCTTTTCCGTGATGAAAATGTACTTGCACTTTTCCTATCTTTGCTCCAAGTTGTTGTTAACACTTTCCCTTCGAAGTTCTACTCATTTTTAGGACTGAAATTAAGAGGACTTCATCAAGTCTTCCTGGTCAAGAGGTCTTTATAAACAGAGTGAGTTACTTTTTCTCTATGCACCTAAAGGCAACTGCCTATAGCTGCGTTACAATGTGCTGTTGTACTGTAAGCAACTAAAACTAGTTGTCATACCAGAGCTCTACAATGTGAGATCCAAGCACAAGGCTGGCCTTGATCTTCAGATTTCAGCATTTGGTACTTAACAACTTTTTTTGTCACATAAATAAGAATTTAGAAAAAAGTATAATCATTTGAGTTTTGCAAGCCTCTAAAACCGTTTATTTAATCTATAATTAATTTTCATCTGAACAACTTCTTCTTCTTCTTCTTTTTTTTTTTTCTTTTACTGGGACTGGACATACAGCTTTAAGCACTATAGTAAGTGCTCTACCACTGAGCTGCGCCAGCAGCATGCTTTTCGGTTCTTACACTTGAGAATTGTCCAGGCTGGCTTTGAGCTCACCTTATAATTCTGACAAGCCTTGATTTGTAATTCTTCTGCCTTAGTCTCTGGAGTAGCTAGAATCACATCCCCACATCTCCAGGCCTGGCTTCTGACTCTGTTTATTTCTGAGGTAAATTTTTTGTCTCCCTCAGACACTGAAAAGCTTTAATTCTTAAAGAGCCCACATTTTACTATTTTGTTAATACTTAGATATATAATTTTTTAAATTGTGTGTGTTTGTGTGTGTGGGTTGTGCTTTTGTGTGCAGATATCCTTCGAAGCCAGAAGAGATCAGCAGACGGCTGGAGCTGTGGTTACAGGTGGTCATGAGCTACACAATGAGTACTCAGAACCATACTAGGGTCCTCTGCAAAGGCAGTAGGTTCTATAACTGCTGGGCCGTCTCTCCAGTCTCCATGTATGCATGCATTCATTCATATTAAGAGCTATCATTTATCTACCTATCAATATCTATCTATCTATCTATCTATCTATCTATCTATCTATCTATCTATCTATCTATCAGAGCTAACTATCCAGAGAGAAACAGGAGTTACTATTCCAGTAAGAGTGGATACTAACCAGCATGACACTCATCAATAATTCCTTAATTTATTAGTTACGTTTCCTTAAAAAAAAAAAGATTCTTCCTGCCAATTTATTAGCACTGATCACCATTATCATGCATTTAAAAATATTAAAAGGCAATGCTATATTAATCATTAAAGATCTTACTGTGGAGTTTTCTAAAATCTAAGTGTACTTTGAGTGAGAAGTGCCTTACTCAGGCAGGCCTTATTAGGAACCACTATTCACATGGCTGATATCTTAATGCTGGATAGAAAGCAGAAATGTCGAAGGCTCTCAGGTTAATGTACCTGGAAGATCTGTGGCTAAAAGTATGTATGATCTTGATCAGAAGCATCAAGAACTAAAGACAGAACAGAGCATCAATTTATAAGAAAATGGGCAGAGGCATCAGTGGGGGCTGTGCTCTATTTCAACCTCAACCTACACCCCCACCCCAATTCTTAAGCATCATGCCAGCAACTTAAAGGTCCAATACAACAGATATTCACCAGACTGCTGGGAAAGCTATTGTAAATTGTATTAAAAATTTTTGTTCTTTAAAGACAGAATCTCACAAAGGCCAGGCTATTGTATAACCTCAAAGCCCTGATCTTCCCACTCCTACTTCCCACATGCCGAGATTACAGTCACGCACCTTGCTTTATGGTGATTAACATTTGGGGGGGGGGTCAGTGTTTTCCTATGTGTCTTAGTCAGTGTTCTATTACTGTGAAGAGACAACATGACCACAGCACTGCTTATAAAGCAAAGCATTTGACTGGGCTTCCTTATAGTTTCAGATGTTTAGACTTATCATCACGCTGGAAAGCAGGGTGGCATGCAGGCAGACATGGCAGCTGAGAGTTCTACAGCTGGATCAGAAGGCAACAGGAAGAGAAAGCCATCGGGCCTGGCTTGGGCTTTTGAAACCTCAGAGTCCACGCTCAGTGACACATTTCCTCCAAGGCCACAGCTCCTAATCTTCCCAATAGTGCCACTCTATGGTGACTAAACATTCAAAACTATGAGCCTATGGGAGCCACTCTTGTTTTAAAAACCACAGTGTGCATCCACCCCATGCTGGCCCCGAACTTACAATAAGTCTCCAGTTTCAGCCTCCCATGTTCTGAGTTTGCAGCTGTGCACCACTATGTCCCACTAGAAATGTGACTCCACAGGAGACTGTGTATAGCCTGTTACAGAACAGACTCTATGTAAAATTACCAAACGATGGTCTGATCTGCATGTGTGTTTGTATGCCACAGTGTGCAGGGGAGGTCAGATGCCCTGAGTCTGAGCTACAGACAGTTGTAAGCAGCCACATGGCCATTAGAAACTGAGCCCCATTCCTCCAGAAGAGCTGCAGAGCTCTTTTCCACTGAGCTGGCTCCTGAGCCCCAAACCTGGGATTTTTAAAAGTGAAAATAGAAAAACATGTTGAAGATGACTTGTAAAGCAACATCTGACATCTATACTGTGATACACTCAGCATCACCTTTACAGTGAGGTGAGCATGCTCACTGTGTAGTTTGGAGGTAAGACTCCTTCTAGCAGATCTGATAATAGCCAACTTGCTCTGCATGACCTTACCTTGCCAAATTTGAGATAATTGAGACAATAAAGCGAGTTTCCCACCTAGAACTGCTTGGCCTTCCTCTGCTGTCCCTTGAGTGGTACCACATAAATGGCTCCAACTTAAGTGTTATTTCATCAGGTGACTTTATCATGATTAAATACAATAAACAGAGATATTCTCATTCACTTTAAAGTGAACCATTTAGTACTATAATGATTATAATGCTAATGCCTTAAATATACTACAAGACAAAGGTAGATATACTGGGCAGGAAAAACACCAGGACTTGACTTCTAATACAAAATATATTGAATTTATATTGAACATATAAACGATAAACTTCTATTTAAGGCATTAGAGAGAAAAACTTAAAGTTCTACATATGTTCAACACAATAATGTCCTCTGTTTCATCTAGGTAATTTGTTGAAAGCAGGGTGTGGTGGGAAGGTGACATTGTGTAGTGATTTTTTCCCAGGAGGAGTACCTTAGCATAGAGAGCTTTATTGCCTGCAAAGCCTAACCCTAGGAGACCTGGGGCTGAGCAAGCTGAGCAGTAGGACAGGTGATGAGAGGCCCGGAGTAATTAGTAGGTGGAGTCTGAACCATAGCGGGCACTGACCGGAGGCCACTGTAAAAGTTATACTTATCATGGGTTTTAAAGGGCTATGGGTTAATGTGCTGGTTGTGTGGCCCTCTTGTAACTAGGATTCTTATTCTAATAGAAAAAGGGGAAAATCAATTCCAGGTGGAAGCAATGTTGCCCAACCCCCACCCTAAGTTGAGAACTGACAATCACATTACCAGCACACAAGAGGCAAATGCATGAGAGATTTTAGTGTTGCAATAAAACAAATGTACCACAAAACTGTGGCATTTTTAATGACATGAATAATTGATACCAGAAATGTGGTAATTATTTATAATTATTTCATCTCAAAAATAACTATACACACAATTATTTTTATAGTCAACCGAAAATGTTTTTAAAATATTTTCATTTATAAATTAAATCACATGCAATGGTTTTCTCTACAACTCTGTATGGCCTAATACTTCTACACCAGAAACTTGCCACTCCCATATTTATCACTCTGGAACACTGCTTTGGGCTGAGGACACGTGAAGGAAGAGGGAAGCATCATTGTTGGATGGATGGCTGTAGAGAGCAGCATGCTAAGGCAGCCGCTGTCTGCAGTCTGTACAGAGCAGCATGCTAAGGCAGCCACTGTCTGTAGCCGCTCTCTTGCTCTGCTTTGTACCCAGATGCTGACAGCAGCTCAGACCGCTGACGTGTGATGCTCTCAGACATCGCCACGTGTCCCCAACTCCGTCTGCATCCAACTCCGTCTGCATTCATGGGTCTACAGCTCCTCACAAAAGGTCCTGTGTCATGCAGAACCTGTTTTAAATAAACTTTATGTTCTCTCCTTCTATCTATGGCAATGAGACTCTTAGCTGAGAAGTCCCAATGGGGCAAGTTTTGTCCCTGGTGCAACAAAAACAAATCCTCTAAAACATATGCATTTTAAACTGAGTGCTCTTTCCAAGGCTGCGCTGAGGACAGGTTCCCATATCTTCTCTTTTCCATCAATCCCATTCCCAGTTCCTCCCCACAACCACCAGCAGTTCCTTCAGCCACTTCCTCTCTCTGCTCTCTAACAAAAAGGACCACCTCTGTAGCTAAGCAACTCTGGGCAGGTCTGGGAGTTGTGGTTTAAAGCTGACATGACTAGCTTAACACAACCACCATACCACCATGGTCCTGATGAAAGTAAAGGGCTCTAAAGTCTTTTTCTTGGCTTTGTGATCTTGGCAGGAGTGACACTGGAGACTGGGTAACCCTTTGTTCTGTGTGGTGAGTGGCAGGTAGCAATGTTACTTGCTTTGCAGGATTCAAGCAGTATCCTGACTTCTGCTTACAAGATGACAGTAGCAGCCTGGATTTGAAACTATCAAAAATGTGTGCAGACATTTTACCAAATGGCCCTGGGAGGACAACACTGCTCCTACTCAAAGAACAGATGGTATATTTTAGGGTCTCGGGTATAAAGAGTAAAAATAAAATAAAGTGAGCAAAAAACCTGACCTTGCCCACGTGTGGAAGACATTAGGGGTACCTAGGTTACAGCCTTCGTTTTAAGCATCATTCAGTAAAGGGAATTTCCGAGTGAATACAGGCACAAGAACTCTGGAGTCGGAGATGAGAGAGAAACGTGAAGGATTCCAACCCCTACACGGCCTCTCCCTGAAGAAAACTAGTCTTCTGGGATAAACATCCAAGCTTTAAATCCCCAAGGAAGCTTTGAACTAAGGCAGAGCACAGATGCTTCTCTGGCTCATGAAGCCTCTCAGGAAGCAGACTGAAACTGGGGTTGGGGTTGGGCTGAAGAAGGACTAAGCTTAAGATAAGACCAAGTGTGAGGAAGATGAACACATGCAAAGGTTGCAGTGTGGCCAGCCTCTTAACCATCGCTTCCAAGCTGCATGTCTAGGGTCTTCACAGAGGGAGCTGACAGGACCCAGGAAGACCTTTCCACTCCACAGTTCCCAGAGATGCTTGAGGTGATTAAGATAAAGAGGGCATTTCACCCCTCCCTAACCACTTATAAAGCTGTGTTGTGTGTGTGTGTGTGTGTGTGTGTGTGTAAAAATATGGCTGCTCTCTCAGTTTCTGAGACTCAAATACACTGGATATACACTTTTCAGAGTTGTTCTGAATGTAGAAGTTAAGGGACTAGTGGTGCAAAAGGGAGCAGAGCCAGCTCTGCCCACTTGTGTGCACATGCATGTGGAGGCAGAGGTCAGTCTCACGTGTTGCTTCTCAGGTGCCATCCATCCACTTTGTCTTTTGAGACAGGATCTTTCACTGGCTAGAACTCACCTAGAGGGCAAGGCTGGCTAGCCACCAAGTGCCACATCACCATGTGTTTTTACATGGGCTCTAGGGGTTAAACTAAGGACCTCACGTTTGTGTGATTATCATTATCTGATTCAAAGATAAGAAAACCCTGAAGAACAAAGGCGATGAGTTTCTGAGACTCACACAACAGGAAACCCTCCTCGGAGTTCCCGAGAGCAGGGGATGAACATGAGAAGAAAACATATCTGAATAAACAAAGAGTGGAGAGAAGCTTCTAGATCTGCAGAAGGTACACATCTAGGAAAACAAGATGTGTCAGCTGTAAACAGTATTGATTACAAGAATATATGAATAGGCTTGGTTAAAAAAACAAAATTAAGGAAGAAATTGAAGTAAGTCAGAGGAAACAAATGATACCACAGACAGGGAAAGAAATACAAATCAGCAGATTTTTCTCTAGAAAATAAGTTCAGGAGATTAAGTGGATAAAATTACTTCATAACTTTGTGGGAGTGGAGCAGCTACCCAGGTACAGACGATGAAAGCAAACACACGCATGGTGAGCTACTGTGAGGAAGTGCGCTTCTCCCTACTCAGCCGCCACTGGGTGATGTTTAAAACACAATACGCAGTACCCATCACAGACAAAATCCTCTTTAGAAGGAACCACGGCTCTGAATTCAAACTGTTATCATCAGGTAACACAGACCTCTTTGTGAAAGTCTTGACATACCACAACCACTACAGAGACTACCAAGAAGGAATCTAACCACGAACTGCCTCCGCTGTGTCTTCTAACCCCCTTCAAAGATAAACTTGGGATATGTTCTTTTATCAAAAGATATTTTCCTGGGGGAAAGCAAATACACAGACACACAACAAATATGGAAAATATTAATATTTGTTGAGTCTAAAGGATACATTTTCATTTTATTATACTATTTTTCAAGTTTTTAAATTGTAAAATTTCTCATAATAAAAACAAATTGAAGAAAAATTAGCTAGAGGACTTTATTAAGAATACCCTTCTCCCGATTCTCCAAAATTTTGATAGTCTGTTTGGGAGGGTTGTCAAAATATTAGCTATATAATTTGGAAAATAATGCCACATGATTCTGAAACCCACATGCATGAACACTGGAACAGTAGTAGGTCTCTAGAGTTTGCTTCTTACTGTATTGGATGCACAGCTGCCCTTGCAGGAGCATTTGGGGGAATCGAGGGAGGAATGAGTGAGAACCAGCAGTCTGGATGTTTAGGAACTTGCTAAGATATCTAAATTTTACAATCTCAAGACATAAAGAACCTTAAGAAAGTTATGAAGATGACCTGAACAAACAGTTGGAGTGATCCACGTGCACTCTCGTCAGTGCACAATAGAGTTTACGTGTTCAGGCTTCTCTGGACGTTTTAGTCAGTAACTTTCTCTCCTAAAAGAAGTTCTAAGTCACCAGACAGGATACTGACCAAACTGGAACTAGGCCCATACCTCTCACACTCTCCTTAAGCTAGCATCAAAGATCAACATGAGAGGTCCAGAGGACACAGCTGCACACAGACTTTTGGCATGTAACTCTTATAGATAAAATAATGCAGCATTATTCTAGATAAATTACACACTTTAAAAATATTCTTTCCTTCTTTTATAAAAATAAACCCAAAGCTTTAAATTCTAAGAGCAATTTTGTTCAAATTCAAATGCCACCAAATGATTTTCATAGCTTTACCCCAAATGTTCTTAAACAAAATCCAAACAAGACAGAATATATTTTTATAAACAGACACACAGACACACAGACACAGACACACAGACACAGACACACACACAGACACACACACACAGACACACACACAGACACACACACACAGACACACACACAGACACACAGACACACAGACACACACACACAGACACACACACACACACAGACACACACACACGGAGTAAATACTCTGTAACTGAGGGTAGAGATTGGCAGTGTCTACAATGTACAAGGACTCATTCTCCAGAGTTAGTCCTCCTGAAATAGCTCTCAGGAGTTAAGACTCAATATTTATTCAGCAACTATTAGATTCAATAACCAATATCTAAACAGCATTCCCTCAGAGACTCTGTGCATAACCTCTTAACTGCTTGGTGCCTAACTCCACACATATGTCAAACAGAAAGAAGAATAATTGCTAGCTACCTCCCAGCTATTCCAGAAGATTTAATGAGACAAGGAGCCAGACCTCCATGGTAAGTCAATTATTCCTGGGCAGAAGTTGTTATTTGTGAGGTGCTACAGCACTAAGGATAATAAAGTATTGTGTAGGCATTACAAATAGCTTGGTTTTTATTTCCCAAAGTATTTACATTTAATCATTCAGAAAACATGCCAACCTTGTAACAAAAGGCCAAATATCTTTACACACACACACACACACACACACACACACACACACACACACACACACACACACCTGTGCGCCCACATACACGCACTGAATTTGATAGAAGGAAATTATCCTGAAATTTTAAAGGATGTCGTTTCTCTCTTAATGGGAGTAGGACTTCAGGAGAAATGGGCTTGGCTCTCACCGGAACCTAGATCTGTCAGAATGGCCTGGTACCATAAAGTACGTTTCATGCGGCAAGTTCAGAGTCCACAGTTTCAGCTTGCTAGAGACAAACTTAGGATGTTCTGCTAAGAAAATATATGAACCTGTGAATGCAATTCCACTTAAAGATGCACTGCCCAATTTCAATTTATATTAACACAACACACATAAATAAGACGTTCAATTTTGGATCAGTGAAGTCACAGGTTGTTTAAATAGTCCACACAGGATGGTCATGCTCTCATGAGTAAAAATGGGTAAAATTGATTTTTTACACCAGATTAGCCACACTATATTAATCATATAAAATATTTCCCTGAAAGTCTTGGCACAAAAAATAGGTCAATGTGTTCTGTTGTGGCTATTTTTTTCCAATGTAAATTTAGACAGGGAGAAAAACTTTAGAAAGTAATCACAAATTTCAAAATCAATAAATTCAAATTGTTTTCAAGGCAGTAAATACTCAGGCTTGCCAAATGCTGCAGGAAACTGATGTGCAATCTGTCTGGCAGCTGGACCATGTGAATAAAATAACTGAGGGAAGACCTTAAAGTAACAGAAACTCAAGGGTCAACATCTTGTTTCAGGAGACCATTTGTTTAGTGCACGGAAAGCAAGGGCGTGCAGCCAACTAAAGTAGGGTGTGAGCAGTTATCTTAACGGGGCTTTCATTGGACTGGGGCTAGGGTGCAGCAGTCGCTGTGGTGATTAGCACCAGCTAGTCGGGTAGCAGGGGTTTCAGTTCTGGAAGAAAACCTGGGATATGCTTGGAAAAGGAAAAACCTCAAATGGTTAAGACCGTTGTCCCCATTGCTTGAGGCCATTACCACTGAGCACAAATCCACCAGCTCACCCTCACAACTTCTAAAGGCCTGCCTCTGACGGGGTTAACAGACACTGTCTAACGTGTGCTACCAAGGCCTGAACAAATTATACAATTCACTTTACTGCATGCTTCCAACCTTTTAAGAAGAAGAAGAAGCCATTTGAAAAAAGAAAATAATGTCTTTCCTGTGAATTGAGAAAATGCCAGGCTCTGCCATTAAAAATAGTATTGATTTAATGACCAAGTATCATTATTAATACTTTGAGAAGAAATACTATTTTATCATTAACTCAAAAATTACAGAGAAGATGGCTGAGTTAGTAAAAGAGCCTGCTGCCCAGTGCCCCTGATGGCTTGAGTTCGGAAGGAAAGAAGCTATTTTTCAGTGTTCTCCTCTGACCTCCACATGCAAGCCACGGCACACGTATGGATGCATGTAAATATGCAGACATTAATAATACATTTATAAAATTTGATAACTTATAAAAATTTAATTATTTTAAATTAATTTAGTCCAAAATGTATAGTCCAAGGAAACTTTTGGGATCTAATATACAACTTTCAGACATAAGAGTATTTGTACAAAAATGCATTTTTTTGGTTCTGAAATGTTATTTTATTTCAGTAGACAGTACATTATGGGAAAATTGAAAATGTCAAATGCAAGAGATATGTTTAAGCAGGTGGATACTGGGTAGCATCATAAAAACATAAAGCACTATAAAACCACATAGTCATAAGTAAATGGCATAGGAAGTTGCAAAGCCGTGACAGCGGTTGTGCTGGGGGTAGTGAGGTGCAGGAGACAGCCCGCAGTGATGGGTGCACAGGGCGGCTGTGAGGTGACAGGAAGAACTCAGTAAGAGACACTTGGGAGGCAAATGACACCAGGGAGGGAGCAGGACAGGAGTGGGACTTCAGGGAGCACTGAATTCCAACCCTCAAGCTATTTGTTTTCTGGCTTTGGGCAGTTTAACTCCTTTAAGCTATTGATCCCTCATCCACAAGACAGGAATAATACACCTGTTTGTGTGGGAAAGCCAAGAATGACTCCGAGCAGTGGTCCAAGTAAATCATGTCCACACACCTATCTACTCAACACCGTATAATGATAAGGGGATACAGTCCTCACTGACCAGGAAACAGAAATACAGATGGTCAAGTGACAGTGACATGTAATCACACTCACTGGAGGTCACAGAGATGCAGAGGAAAGTGTTGTATGAGGCGCTAAAGCCTGGGAAAGTGGCGGATTCAAAGAAGTCTCTGTACAAGTGGCATCTGAACAAGGCTGCTCACAACCTACAAGTATTTTACTTCCACGCGACTCACTTACCATATAAATTAGAGCATACAAACCTTAGAGTGTGCTGTTGGAATGGAAGGGGGAGGCACAGTCCAGAGGAAGTAGGGAGGCGGCATGAAAGGCAGAGGGAAGGAATGAGAAAGGAGGAACAAGCATGCTGCATAGGGACTGCATTCCCAGACACCAACACTAGAAAGAAGGCAAGACCCAAGAACCTAACAGGCCTGGTGTGCTGCTTCGCATTACTAGAACACTGGCCTGAGCTAGCTACTGTTGCTGTCAGTGCCATCTGAACCTAAAGTTAATGTCAAGCGGCAAACATGGAGACTCTTGCTTACACTGTTAGTATGCGCCTGTCTACTGATACGGGCTAAAATAACTTCTTAGGAAAATGAGTGAAAAACATGATTACAAAATGTTCACTTTTCAGTCCTTTCATGCATCAGGTAAATTTAACTTATCCAACAACAAATATTTAACTTGCTCTATAACACATGAGCAAATTCCTTTGAGCTGGTAAGATCAAGGACATGATAGTGACTTTAGAACAGAGGGGACTATGTTGTACTATTCACTTGACAAACTTTGCTAAAGAAATACATACGAGAGAGAGAGAGAGAGAGAGAGAGAGAGAGAGAGAGAGAGAGAGAGAGAGACAGAGACAGAGACAGAGACAGAGACAGAGAGAGACAGAGAAAGAATGAAAGCACAAGCCGTTTAACTAATTGCAATTGTCTGTGGGGTGACAGGCCAATTTCTTTACCTAAGCACTACTCAGCTACTCAGAGAGCGAACAGCCAGTCCAGGTGATATAATGGTGCACAGACAGAGACGGAACCTAAGCAGCTGACTTTAGACTGCAAGTCAGGACATTTTACTACTTCAAGTCCTCAGGCTGTTTTATAGTCCTTAAGTCAACCAGTACTCCATTCCATTTTTTTTTTTTTCAAACAACATAATTTAACTTACATAGCCTGTGGCAGTTAGAGCATGGGGCTGCTGAGGGCTTTCAGCCTCCCACTAGATCACAGCTCAGGGCTGTGCTGGAGGACTGCTAGAACTTTTGGTGTGAACATCAGGTCACTGGGGTCTCTCTGTACCTGAAGCCGCACTGGATCAGCAACAGAGAAAGTGGCAAACCCGAGCAAGTCAGCAGTGCCTGCCTGCCTTTCTCCCCACTCCTCACCCTCTCTGCCCAGGTCAGCCAACGAGTGGCAGCTGTGAAAGAGGGGTGCCAAATAAAGCTGTGTGGCTTTACTAGATAAGCTATGCACATGGGGAAGTATCCTGTTACCAAATGATCTACGCTGGATACAATACTAAAAATAATGTTTCTCTCTGTATGGTACAAATCTGCTTTTCTTAACTAGAAGGCAATATCCTGGAAGGGGGGATTCAGATAGATTTATAACTTGTAGAGTGTCTTAAATGTATTAGATGATAGTAATTCCCTCCATACTCTAAAATTCTCCCAAACAGTATAGCATACAGTGACCACTGCCTAACTACCAGGGTGTGAGGTGAGAAGGAAGACTCGGAGCTTGAGAGAGATTCTTTTCCTACTTCCGCATGCTGTGGACCAGCTGGTAATGCTGTCACAGTACCTCATCTGTTGGGCACTGTGGCTAATTCTCCATATTTGGGTAGAAAAAAGACATGTCTCAAAGGATAACCCTGCCAGCGAGGGTATGGCTGGTACTAACAAAACATACGTGGCTTCGGAGAGAGGGAAGACAGTCAATGATTTACCTAGATGACGGCTGATAGAAACAGAGACTGAGAAATGGGAGATGAAATGCAGAGACATGAGTTCTTGCAGCAAGATGTATCTATGAGACCAAGGTCTGGCCAACATATATGGCAGCTTCTCAGTCGCCTTCTCAAAAACCATCTGGGCATGCCCCATCCATACCTCTTCGACCCACTGCCTGGAAGGGAGACGCCACCACCCTGGACCATGGAAATGAGAACAGCGTTCTAGGTAACGGCAAGTACTCAGCTGGAAGGAATGGGTCTCTAGGGCAGAGTTTATCTTTTCAACTTCTGTTAAACAATGATGTTAAAAATGTCCTTTAACTGATTTCTTTAAATCCCTCCCCTTTTAGATTATATTCTTAGAAGTGAGTAAAAGGCCATGACGGCCCTCTCAAACCTATGCCCAGATTACTCTTCAGGAAGCCCACATACAATGTGCCCCCTTACCTGTCCACCCAATGTTAGAAGCAACTTTATCATTAATTGATGTAACCCTTTTAATATTAGGGGAGTAGACACCATGCCATAAATATATTAATAATATGGACACCTCCAAAATTTGCCTTTCAACTGATTTTTGTCATGCAGAAAACATAAAATCTTTATGGAGCCTAATCCGATTCGTTAAAAAGGCAGTTTAACTGACGCGGACAATACGCTAAAATGCCTCCTTTTACTTCAAGATTACAGATGTACGCACACATATCACATATCATTTTAAAATTCTGTAAGCTGTTGTCTATGTGGAAGTTTACTTCCCCACATATTTAGCTCATTACACTTCCATCGGGGTCCAACACAATGACAGACATTATTGGACATCTTTTTTCTAACAGTTACAAGACTTTGCTTCCATCCTTCTGCTTCCATGACCTAGTTTTGCTGCTTCTAACTTAAAAATGTTTCTAATACCGATGTATTCCAACAACTCATATTACTTCTTTGTTTTCAAGATTGTTGGGCCTATTGCTTTCAAATTAACATCAGAAATACATGGTCAGAATAGGAGAAAAAAGAAAGAAGAGCACACACTTTAGTTCAGTTGCATTAAGTGATGGAGTGAGTACAAGGGTGGGGGAGGAGGCTCAGATCCTAACATCTGGACCCTCTCACTAATCCCTGAACACGGGTGTTCCTCTACTTTACTGTTATGCCACTCAACAGTCAGCTGTGTTAGTGTGGCTACGGATCTTTACGCCCGGCTGTGCTGCACTGGATCTCTACGCCCGGATATGATATAGTAGGGTATGCGTTGCTATTTGGGCAACTGTTTTATTATTTCTGTAGTTGACCATCTTATTATTATACTTGTGATAACACCCATAAGTATTAGTGCATTACTTTGAGTTTTCTAACTAAACAATAATATATTTTCAATTTCAAATAATACTGGCATTTCTCACTTCCTTTGTAATATTTATACTTCATTTTTTTATCTTGCTAAATTATATTAAATAACAAAAGTAATAACTGATACTCAGCTTTACCCTGCTTTAGTTTTTAGGGCAATTTTCTCCTAATACATCACACAGCTGATATATATCTAGTCATCTTTTAGGGCAGTTTTTTTATACTGACACTATCCTTAGCCCCCAAATATACTGTAAGTTTCCTGAAGGCAGGAACTGTGTTTTGTTATGTTTAGCAACTGTAGCAACCTAGCACAGAGAAGTCGGATCACTATTGGGTGGTTCTCAAGCCTGTGAGGTCTTTGGACTCTGATGGGCCTTTCACAAACCACAGATCTCCTATTCTGGGGAGGAAGTCTGGAGGTGCTAGGGCTTTGGTAGGTGAGTCTGATTGGTCCTACAGCTAGAGACCCACCAGCTTCTTATCTCTAACTCTGCTGTGGCCATGTCAAGAGCAAGGCTGCACTGCGTGCTCCACAGCAGCATGAACCACACAGCAGGCCTGGAACCACCTATCTGCAGCCAGTCAAGAAGGGGGCAGACTTTCACCTAGTTACATGGTTTTTAATTTATATTTTCCAGACATAAAAGAAAATATTACCAATCTCTATAAATCAAACAGACATGGATCCTTCCTCCCAGTCTACATGTGAAAGCATCATTGTTAACTACCACGCTGGGCCTCCACACGTCTCTCCTTAGTCATACAAAATGACACAGTGGGCATGCAGCTTCTTCTTTATTTTTATCAAAGTGAAATAACAGTAAACAATATTTTGTAACTTGCACTATGTTCTAAAAGCATTTGGCCCATTTAGCATGATCACTAATAGACGGAAACCTGTTTCCTCATCTGTCAGAGTTAACATTATTATTAATAGCAGAAAGTATAATTTTTTTCATTTCTAATTCTTTAGCAAGTACAAAACAATTCTGGAGAACTCACCTAGGAAATCTTACAGACAGAAGCAAAGCTAATATAGCAGAGGATATAGGCTTACAGATCAAAGACATCCAGTAACCACGAGGACAGTGTTAATATTCAAGTGGGAAAATGGCACACAAAGCTTTCTTTCTATACTGAGAATAAAGTAATGATGAGCTACAAATGAAACCCTGTTACAAATTATCCTTAGCTCTTAGTCATCTGTCAGATGAAGCCATCAACCCACTGCTACTTAGATGCTTTAACAAAACAGAGGCAGCATTCAAATGCCTGCCTTCAACTAAAAAAAAAAAAAAAAAAAAACAACAAAAAAAAAAACCAACCAACCAAAACCTCAAGGTGAAACTACTTCTAAGAGGAATGTGCGTTCCTGGCCTAGGTAAAAATCGCCCGTTAAAGCAGCAAGCACTGACTGATGAGGTCACCACACCATTCATTTGTTACTAACTGTAAGTTTCTCCAAAAAGTCAGCGTGCAATACATTATGGTAAAGTAGTGAAAAATGAGTGTTTCTAAACCTCCCATATTGGAAATCTACAAGACTGTGGGCGTGGCAGAAAGAAGGCAGCACTGAAAGAAAGACAACTGAGCTGCAGTCCCACCCACTCTGGAAGAGTCTCTCTGCACAAGGTAGATTTGGAAGGTTTTTAAAATCGGTGTCTTGGCCAGTGAAAGGGAGCAGCGATTAAATAACAGCTGCCAGCAAGCCCGACGGCCTGAGTTCAATCCCCAGCACTCGCCACTGTTGCCTCTGTGCCCTGACCACATAGCCACTTCTCCCTCTTCATGGACACTGCTGTCTGTCTCATTTCTTCTGTTGGATCTCATTCCAATGGAAGTGTTCAGCCAATCCTCAAAACTGCCATTTTTCTTTCTTTCATACCCTATAAAGCCTGAAGTCTTTCAGATCTAAAAGCAAAATAAAGTAAGCCTTTTCTGGGTACAATGTCGCTCAGGTCAGAGGCCAGGTCAAAAGGATTGCCTGAGCTCAGGAGACAGGGCCAGTCTGGACAATATAGCAAGGTCTCTAAATAAAACAAACAAACCAAACCAAAAGTGAAGCCCAAGCTCACACCATGACACTTCTTTATGTTCCCATGTAGTCATCTTACACGTCTTCATAAACCAAGCCTACGAAGAGGCCAGCTTTCCCCTTTAGTCTGTACCCTGAAGGAATCTGGCTTCAGGCTTTAGCATCTCATAGATGCTATTAAACATAAAAGCAGCATCGACTTTCTGAAAGTCAAACAACACTCAGTTCACAGTCTTGTGTGATTTCCTCTTGCTAAGCTTTTTATACATTTACCCCCTCTTTCTGAAGTATTCCCCCTGAGCACTTAAGACATCTTGTGCCTCCTCAGCTGTTGCCCTACAGGGTGCCGTCCCCTCTGTCTACTTTCCACTATAGTCATCATCCAACCAGCTCAAAAATAAGCTGCAATTGCCAATCTCTAGCTCAGACGGATGGCTCTGGAGAGGTCAACTCAGGGTAAGTGTAAGGAGTAGCTTCTCTGAAGGTCTGATGGGACCCGGGTATGCAGAACTGATGTATCACGCTCCACTGGAAGAAGTCAGTGTTCCTTTACTGGAATGACTCAGACTTCCTCCTCTCCCTGCTCCCCAGCTTATTCAAGGAAAGTGCCTGGGAATCACATGACAATCTTTTCTGGTCCTTAATTTCTATCATGGGAGGACTACAGATTCTCTCCAACCCACCCCTTCCCATCGGTTCCACTGCTGTCACTCATGTCTGCGAGGACCATGGAACTGTGACAGACCCACCCAAGTGACAGACTTCTCTACTTCTAATCCTACCTTCATGTCATTAAGTTTGTAGTGATAAGCATTTCACTGTAATTCTTCAACTAATCAACTGTCTACATCTAAACACCCAACTTCTTCACAGGGCAGAGAGGCACTGGCCTCTTCTCCAGCCTCCCTCCACCACTTCCAGCTCAATCCAGTGCCTCTCCGGGCTCGGTCCTTTGCATCCTGAGCACTTCCCCACTTGTCCATCTGGTGCACTGCTACTCATTCTTAGAAATCTGTTTAAATACCAACTTGTTTAAAATAGAACCATTTTATCAGGTAGTCTTCTGTCATTCCTTACAGAGTCTTGACTCTTCTACCTGACAATTTTCCTGCTGCATTATAACTGGCTGTCTAAGTGCACCTATAACTGACTCAAATTAGGAAGTTCAATATTGTAGATCAGCAGCTATCAAATATTTTCTTAATCTAAAAGGTATATAAAAACATATGCCCAGAAAAAAATGGTCTGCTAAACAATTTTAAAATGAGATTACAAAATAAGACCTTTATTATTGGCCTAGTACAATAAAGGACAAGGTATCTGTTTTAATATATTGCACTGCTTTTGATTTAAATGCTACTTAAATGAAAAGATCCATCTTATTTAACCAACAAATTCTTGCTGAAGCAAGTGCTGTTTGGGCAATTGTCAGGAACTATCTCAGTGTCAGGTGAGAGTCTTTGTCCTGGAGGTATTTAAAACGTGGCAGGAGGTAGGGAGAAGGATTCCCAAAGTGTGTAATGAAAGCCTGAAAGCAGAATAATATAACACTCACTGAGAGAGGGAAGGGGAGACACTGGGGAAGCAACAAGTATTAAATGGTGTCTAGAAGGCTGGCAATCGTCAGGCAGATGACAGAAGGGCAATGTGGCTGGAGAGGCAGTACACATAACTCAGAAGGCAGAAACATCTGCAGTAACATCAGGAGCCAAACTGTGATGGGACGTCCAAGAGAAGTTTACGGCTGAGCTCCCAGACACGGAGTTAAATCCAGCCACTAACCTGGACACCTGTTTTCTAAAAGTGCCACATAGAAAGAATAAAAAGTCCTCCAAATGAAATACTCAGAAGACACATCTATCCCATGGCACCCACTGTGACTAAGATACAGATTAAATCAGGAGGTTGCAGTTGCATAGATCCAAGCTGTACGGGAATGAAGACAAAGAGAGTCAGAACTCTCCAAAGCTCTGAGCTCTTCACCATGGAGCCACTGTGCCAAGAAACACATTAAACATTCAGTTTTGAATCAGTAGGAATACATTTTTACCTTTTACTTGAGATAGAAGATTAGATTATAATCTTTTTGGTTTTCCTTCAGATGAGCACTACAGGTATATTTTTGCAAGTCTGTGAATACTTAATTTAAAAGCCATGGACAGCAACCTCAAGGAGCCCTGACCATGCAAAATGTTTTATAAATAGTTCCATGTGCACTCTTCATCTGGAACCTCGCTAGAGATGGATAATGACCTTGTATTTTGTACTCATTTATTCAGAATTAGCCAAACCTTCTGTTTTTAATTACATACTTAATTCACCTAGCATGGTCTAATTACAGAAAACAAAACATCATTTAAACAAAAGGTGGCCTTGAACTTAGTCTATCAAAACACCAGTTAGTTTAAAAAGTTTTCAGCTCTTAACAAACTGCCAAGACATGCAATAGCAATTTTCCAAATGTGATCATACACTTTTACAGCAAAAGGTTTACTGCATAATCAAACATCTGTATATACTTTCAAAATTCAACATGTTGCTTCACTATTAATACAATTTTTCTTAAATTTTGATACTTTAAAAATCTTAAAGCTGAAGTTCATACTACAGAATAATTTTTAAATATCCAAGGTCAGTTTGGCTTTAAAATGTCAAATTATCATAACCATGGCTACTTATTGACAAAATGGTCTAGGACTCTATATGGGACTTTTCCTTAGCATCCTTCTCTGTGATATTGTAGCACTGCACGCGTCTCTCAAACACAGCTTACAATGCTGAATTGTTAGTACTGGCTGAAGAATCTGTCCTTGACTGCAGATGCATTAAAAACAGAGTTTGTGCCTTTTGTCTGTTATCTCAATGTGCAGCACACACCTCGATGCACACATGCCGACTTACGATGCTCTAAGAAACTATATCCACAAGTGGGTTACAAGATCTTATATACAGAAAAATCCTAAGAAAGCAACCAACAGTATTCAAACAACAAATGAGCCTTAAGGGTTTCAGAGCTCAATATACCAAACTATGTTTCTAAACAGTGGCAGTGAGTAAAACTGAGAGAAACAACTCTTCTAGTTTTGGTTGAGCCTAGCCTTTAACGGCTGAGCCATCTCTCCAGCCTGAGAGAAACAACTCTATTTAATAAATTTAATAACAGTATCAAAATCAATAAAGCATACAGTAATAAGTTTAACAAAACAAGTATGAAATTTCTACTCTGAAAACTAAAAAGCATTGCTGAAAACAAATCAAAGAAAAACAAAATGCATAGGAAAGCAACACAAGTCCATGGGTTAAAATCAGCAATGTGCCCACACTAGTCTACAGAATTCACAACAGGGACCTACTGTGTGGTTACATGTGCAGTCTGAGAGGTAAACGCTGAGACTCTGAAAATAGAAGGGCAGCTGCCAGGTTCTAGACTGAAGAAGGGAGAGTTGTTTGATGGGCATACAGTTTCAGATTTATAGGAAATAAACACAAACATATTCAGCACCACTGAACTGTATGTGTGCAAATGGTTAAAATGATAAGTATGGTAACCAAAATTCTCAAAAAGAATTTAAAGAAAACCCAGTAAAACAATATTTTTAAAGAACAAAACTAAACGACATAATACTACTCAATTAAAAAACTTTCTACAGTGTTACAATAACTGTAAGAGTACGGGCCAGTGGAACAAACCAGACTGCCTGGAGAAAAATCTAGGCATGGTCAATTGATTTGAGAAGGGTCCTAAGCTTACTAAACGGAGAAGGACTAGTCTTTTCAATAAATGGTTCTGAGGCAACTGGCTCTGAACAACATGGACAAGAATGAAGTTTGATGCTGACTTCATATCATATATAAAGATGGGTCAGTGTATGACAAGAACTTCAAGTCTCTGAAGAAAGAAATCGAAGAAGACCTCAGGAGGTGGAAAGATCTCCCGTGCTCATGGATTGGCAGGATTAATATAGTAAAAATGGCCATCCTGCCAAAAGAAATCTACAGATTCAATGCAATCCCCATCAAAATTCCAACTCAATTCTTCATAGACTTAGAAAGAACAATTCTCAAATTCATTTGGAACAACAAAAAACCCAGGATAGCAAAAGCTATTCTCAACAACAAAAGAATTTCTGGGGGAATCAGCATCCCTGACCTCAAGCTGTACTACAGAGCAGTAGTGATAAAAACTGCATGGTATTGGTACAGTGACAGGCAGGTAGATCAATGGAATAGAATTGAGGACCCAGAAATGAACCCACACACATACGGTCACTTGATTTTCGACAAAGGGGCTGAAACCACCCAGTGGAAAAAAGACAGCATTTTCAACAAATAGTGCTGGTTCAACTGGCGGTCAACATGTAGAAGAATGCAAATTGATCCATTCCTATCTCCCTGTACAAAGCTCAAGTCCAAGTGGATCAAGGACCTCTACATAAAACCAGATACACTGAATCTAATAGAAGAGAAAGTGGGGAAAAGCCTTGAACATATGGGTACAGGGGAAAAGTTCCTGAACAGAACACCAGTGGTTTATACTCTAAGATCAAGAATCAATAAATGGGACCTCAAGAAATTGCAAAGTTTCTGTAAGGCAAAGGACATTGTCAATAGGACAAAACGGCAACCAACAGATTGGGAAAAGATCTTTACCAATCCTATATCCAACAGAGGGCTAATATCCAACACATACAAAGAACTCAAGAAGTTAGACTCCAGAAAATCAAATAACCCCATCAAAAAATGGGGAACAGAGCTAAACAGAGAATTCTCAACTGAGGAAATTCACAGGGCTGAGAAGCACCTAAAGAAATGCTCAATATCCTTAGTCATCAGGGAAATGCAAATCAAAACAAGTCTGAGATTCCACCTCACACCAGTCAGAATGGCTAAGATCAAAAACTCAGGT
>CM052718.1:61242204-61259704 GCA_028551405.1 Uromys caudimaculatus | reverse complement strand
GGGCTGAGTGGGGCAAATGTTCTAAAGTTGATTGTGATAATGGATGCCCACCTCTGAATGAACCATATAAGAAACAGACTTATACTTTAAATGGGTGGAATTATATTTTTATAAAACTATTTAAATGCATACATGCTAAATACAGTATGTTCCTGGGAAAAGCAGCAAATGATATAAAGGTTGCTTTATATCATGGCTGGAGAAATGTCTTTCTAGATAGGCTGATTTCCTAAATTCTGTTGCAACTTTACTAGAAACACAAACACCTGGTTTATACTCTACATGTATTGCAACACAGACACCTAAACATTGTCTTTTTCATATAAGAATGCGGATCTGCTATGTTGGTGATAAATAACCAAGGAGGTAGTAGACAAAATTTGGACTAAATTTTTTTTAAATTAAGCAGTTAAGACAAGTCCCAAAGATGACAGTGGTTACAAAGAAATGGCGACAGCAACTGAGGAGCAGCCCCAAGACAAGATCACAGGACTGCAGCCAGGCCTCTTCAGTTCAATGAAATCAAAGCCTTGATGAGGGCCCAATAAAGGAGAGGTGAGGGCTGCAACCATGAGTGACTCAGAAGGCTGACAGAGCAGTCTGAGGGCTGCCGGACTCTCAGACCAAACGGCCTTTTCACTAGCCCACGTTCAAAGTGCACAGGGTCAGGGCCTTCCTAGTTCTTCTATCATTTGTAGCGTCTGCCACTGCGACTCCATGTCTGTTCTACCTTTGTGTTTGGGGGGCCCTAAACTGTAAGATAGTAAATTTCTTGTCTTAAGACTGAGTGGTAATTTGTTATAGCAGCTAACACAGACCCTCACATTCTCTACACATACTCATTAGAAAGTCCTCTGAAGATTCATTTAGTCTCCTAAACATCTTCATTCTACTGATGATGTGAATTGTAGCTTAGACTTCTCTCCTGAACTCTCACCTACACAACTGTTTTGCTTTGCTTTGCTTTTTGAGAGAGGGTCTTGCTAAGCAGCTCAGGTTACCTTGAAATCTGCTATGTAGTACAGACTGAGCTGAACCAGAACCTCCCATCTCTGCCTCCCAAGTGCGGGAATGACTGGTGTTTGCGTCTATGACTGACTCCCATGTACAGCTGTATGTCCAGTATACTGCTCATACTTAAATGTGAACTGACCCTTCCCATCCAACAAGTTCTATTCTCCACGATGGAACTGTCTTGAGTCTCCTGTTACTTTAATTTTCACATTCAAGCAATCATAAAATCTTTATCTCTGAAATTAGGAGGAAGCCGACTTACTACCTTCCATTCCTGTTTGCCCCGATGACTGCTTTACCTGTGCTTCCTTATACTGACTCTCAAACATGGCCAGAGTAAACTTACTGTCTATTACAGACCAAATCATTTCTCTGCAGCCTTCTGATCTTATGAGCAGAATACAACAGCCCATTCTCTGTGATTCTATCAGGAAGCAGCCTGTGTAATATAACTGGCTAAGTGCCTATGCTGCAGAGGAGACAGTGGACACGGTTAGCCAGGGACATCTTGTCCCTGTATGTTCATTCTACTTCCTGCTTTGAGACAGGGTCTGTTATTGAACTCAGAAATGGGCTGACAGCCAACCTCAGCAGTCCTGTCTTTGTGCCCCTTAGCACAGGAGTCACAAATACAGACAGAGTAACAGACAGTATCTCAAACCAGTTCAGGCATATATCAGTCATTTTTGGCTATTCTTGAGCCCTGGAGTTCCATATATGTTATAATTAGTATATCAAGTTCTACAAAGTCATTAAGCTACCATTAAATAAATTTAATAATTTCATCACGATAGACTCCCATATCAAAGTAGCTATCTATATTACAAAAGTGGTTGTTTACAGAAGCTTCAAGAATGAAATTACAGAAGGACACACAAAACACGACTCATTCTATATACAGCCTAAACCAGCAAGACTAGGCAGTTGAGGAGATACTCACCAGGCAAAAGAGCTTACTGCCCACATATGTGACCTGAGTCTAAATTCCTGGCATCCACATAAAAGGCTGTGTGTATTTGTGACTCCTGTGCTAAGGGGCACAAAGACAGGACTACTGAGGTTTGCTGGCTGCCAGCCCATTTCTGAGTTCAGTAACAGACCTTGTCTTGAAAAAAATCAGAAAAGAAAGTTATACCTGACTTTCATCTCAGGTCTCCAAGGTACAAATGTGTGCAACTTCATATGCATGCATACTCCACACATAGCCCCTCACAGACAGAAAAGCAGCAAGACCCAACAGTCTATTGTTCAGAAGTGTATTCCTGTGAGATGGCTCAGTGTGCACAGGTGCTGTCTGCCAAGCCTGACCAGTCTTGATCCAATCCCTGGAACCCACGTGATAAGAGAAGCAACTCAAACTCTGCCACCTCAGCGTGTGCATGGCATGGGCATACCAGACACATAAGATACAACTACAAAAGTAAAAGTAAATATGCTAATGCTTTACATGTAAAAGCAGCCTGTGGTGGTTTGACTATGCTTGACCAGGGGAGTGGCACTACCAGGAAGTGTGGCCGTGTTGGAGTAGGTGTGTCACTGTGGGGTGGGCTTTGAGACCGTTCTCAGAGATGCCTAGAAGTCAGTTTTTTTCTGTTTGCCTTCAGAACAAGATACAGACCTCTCAGTTACTCCAGCACCATGCCTGCTTAGACACTGTCATGCTTCCTGCCATAGATGATAATGGACTGACCCTCAGAATCTGTAAGCAGCTCCAATTAAATGTCAAAGCGTTCAGCTGTTAAGTTTGTTATTCTAGAAAAGACTTCTAAAAGTAGAACATGAAATACTAATATATACTTAAATCATGTTATTTCCAGAAAATATGAAAAGCATAACACATTCTAACTCAATGTTGATCATATTAACAGTTCCTACTGTTCTGGGAACTTAATTAATTGAGAAAAAATAGTTCTAATTAGATGAATAACATCTAATAAGAAAACTGTTTATTCACATGTGAGTTTTGGTTATTTCAAATACAATGCCTGATAATTCAATATTTATCTAAGTTTTTCTATATGCAATAAAATACCGAATCTTCAGAATATGAATTAGCTATTGTATATATTATACATTTGTAATCCTTTTTAGTAAATATGTTTAAAAGTAAAGTGTATTCTAAAAAGAAAAACTATATAGTCTCACTTAGCTATCTGAAGTGTTTTCCCTCACAAAAAAGCACCCCAAACCAAAGAACTGAGTGGACCCACATGGAGCCAGTGCTGCCAATGGATGCTTCCTCTTGCTTGCTCCTTTCTGTCATGAATTTCTTTTAGAATTTATCATGAATTAAGATGCTTCCTAAAACTGAATTTCAAAAGTACTCAAACACATGAACCCTACATGCTTCCTCCGAAACACACTGTCCATTTGCACAAAACATGGAGTCTGAGTCAAAGTCCTCAAGGGGCTTCAGCCCTTCTACTCAAAGAAGGCAGTTCCATTATTTCACACTTCCTTAAGATACTAATATGGCCAAGTTTTTCCTAAATTATAAAGTTGACTTTAAAGGACTATTCCTTTGGCTTAGAGAATATGCATTAATTGTTCTCAGCTAAACTGATACACATGACCTTGTGACACTATTCTAGTTATGAAGCAGACACTAGAGTGAATAATCCTGTACACACCACATTTTAAAAGTTGTAGCTTGTTAGAAGTGATGTGATCGTTTTTAAAACTCTAGAATAAAACCACAAATGGAGATAATAGTGTGTAATTAACCTGACTTTTCTCTAAGTTTCTTAGCATGAATCTGCTTTGAGTTCAGCGTTATACTTTCAGAATCACTTTTTAAAAGGCAAATAGACAAAGTTATGAAATATCTCTTAGGTGATATGAAGTAGGCACTATTTTTTAAGCAGCCTCATTATAGGATTCTTGATGCCACAAATTAAAAAATGGAATAAATGTATAAATAATAAGTGTCACATATGGGCTAAATTCAGTATTTTGATAGCACGACACCAAACACACACACAAAACCAACAGTTAATTTAATCCTGTTCATTATAAATTTGGACAAATGCTAAATATGGTCAGTTTGGTTAAGTAAAAATCTAACTACTTAAAAATTTTAATCTCAAAGTTGAGTCAAATTTCCCTTGGTCTGTTTCTACTTTTAGTCTTAGGGCAAGATACCCAATGGCCTGAGTTAGTTAATACGCTTTCTCCTGTCCTAGGCTTGGTACATACAGAGGCAGAGGAAAGGAGCAAGGTAGAGAACCAGTCACCAAGTCTGACTCTCTCAGATAGCAGATCTTACTGAGGCACAACCTGGCTCTGCCGAGAACGGGCTCTCATGCTGGCACGGCTTCCCTATGAACTGAATCACAGTTTTGTTAGTTTTACCTTGGTTCCTTTTATCACAGAAGCCTCCTGAGGACAGGGTTAGCTCTTTCCCCTTTATACCATCAGTTCAAGACACCCCCTCCCAGAGGTAAGGCATGAGTGTCTCTGAGCAGAAGGCTGTTTCTTCCTTCATCTGCATGTCTTCTCATGAGCCATGGGAAGCAGTGATGCTCTATTCTAAGGGCTCAAAATGATTGGGTGCATAAGGAAATGTGAGTTTTCCTCTAGTCTCTCTAGAGGGTGTTCTGTTTCTCTGGATCTACCAATTCTGTTCTTGAGTTTGTTCCAGCAAGCCACTTTAGCTTCAGAAATAAAGGAATTAAAACTCTGCCACATTGGTGGTGCCAGGACAGGTTTGCAGATTCCATCTAGGAGGTGAGGTACCAGTCTCCCTTTCCTGTAGGGGTATTACCTGTAATTGGTTATCTCGGTGCATCCAGCTTGGTTTGAATGAGGAGGCTGTTAGGAAGAGAACTGGACCTCAGTAGCACTGCTTCCCTTTACCCTCTTATGTAGGTCAGGGTGACTACTTGGTAGTGGTAAACTGTGGGTCAGCAATTCAGCCCCATTTGATTGGTGGCTTTCATCACTTTGGCCTTGACTGCAAGCCTTAAGTCTTCAAACTAGGACCAACCACAAACAGTAGGAATTATTAGACTCACTCAGCATTAGGAATAAACACTGCTGACCTTTAAAATACATTTTCAAGCATTTCATGTATTTTATATATTTTTCCTTCATTCATCATATATCTAGTATATGTGTGCGCGCGCATGTGTGTGTGTGTGTGTGTGTGTGTGTGTGTGTGTGTGTGTGTGTGACTAGACACTGGTAACTGGAGCAAGTTCCTTTAAAAAGCCTTTTAAAAGCACTGATGGGCATGGGCAGACATCTACTTACTCCACCCCAAGACGGGTGGATCGGATGGAAGTGAACAAAGTTAAAAGTAATGAACATGAAAGTGAAACTGTTGATCTTGAAGTCAGTTGTGAGTAAGCAGTGGTTAGGGACTGTCAAAGACTACTGTGTAGTAGCGAAGCCTACTTCAATTCAAGGTCTACGTCAAAACAAGATCAGTTAAGTCTTAAGCTTCTTTCAAGGGAAGAACTTAAGTTAGCATCAACTTTCATAAACTGTTTTCTGTGAAATGTTTAGTTTCATACTAATAAAATACTAATGCAATTCATATGTGGCACCTATCACTCACACATTCATTTCATCTTTTATTTGTGCCATAAAGAATTCTGCAATGAGACTTCTTTTAGAAAGTACTTACTTTGTATCTTCAAAGAAATAGTTCACAACTTGCTTGTCTGTTTGCCTTCTAAAAGTTGACTCTGAAAGTGTAACTCTGAACTGAAAGCAAATTCATGCTAAGAAACTTGAAAATTTTCATGCTAATTACATGCTTTGAAGTGTAGGTGTACTGTGGTGCACACCTAATTAGTTGCAACTGTCTAAAAAGTGCTTATATAATTTATTTATAGCCTGGAACACTAGGGTAAATCCTTAAGGAACTGTTAAGAAAAGACCCTTAAATTCTATTTAGGTAAATAATCTCTCCATGCAAACCCAAACAGCGGCATCTCATCCCTGGGAAGTTCTCAGGGGGCAGCTCTGACCTGTCTGCACTGAGCTAACCTAACATGTCACCCCTGGGAAGTTCTCAGGGGGCAGCTCTGACCTGTCCGCACTGAGCTAACCGTGTTTAACACACAACCCTGGCTGGAGGGTGTTTCCTCCATAAACTGCTCTTGCTCTGTCTACCTTAGACCTGGGGATAAATTCATCCTTAGTAACCACTTCTCCTTACTCCAAGGCTCTCTCTAGTTGATTTCCTATGTTCTCTGTAAGTTCTTCTCCAGTTTACAACTGCAGCCCACATTCTCAATGTTTTACTGGGTACATTCCTCCCAGGCATTGCACACTTAGCACAAACTCAGAATTCAGTAGCTCGCTCTCAGCCCTAAGCCTACAGACTGCTTCTCCTACTTTCTCTATTCTTCACTTCAAACAATGGCAATATCATTTCAGTTCTTTAAATCAGAAACTTTTAAAAAATGATGTTTCCAGCTGGGCGGTGGTGGCACACGCCTTTAATCCCAGCACTTGGGAGGCAGAGTCAGGCGGATTTCTGAGTTCGAGGCCAGCCTGGTCTACAGAGTGAGTTCCAGGACAGCCAGGGCTACACAGAGAAACCCTGTCTCAAAAAAACCAAAAAAAAAAAAAAAAAAAAAAAAAAAGATGTTTCCTTATACACAGCTGGTTATGTACATGTTTTCTTCAGTCTAGCCTTCCTTTCTCTACTCCGACAGCTCCATCTGATTTCTAATCTAGCTCTCCAAAATTTCACTTTGGCTCTATATGACAAATTTGGTAAGGGTTATTGGTTTGATAGAAATTCCACTGCCCAAACAATTATGACTAAATCCCTGCTAGAAGCCTCCCATGGCAAGTTCCACAGTTTATTCTCTGCTCAGCAACAGCCTTTCATGAACTCCAGCAAGATGACTCACAGTGCACAGTAACTTAGCTTAGTGCTGGTCTGATGGCTTCAAATGGGGTCAAGAGAAAAAAAATGAAGTGACTCTTGATGGGGAAGAAATTCTTACATGTAAGAATTACTGATGCGGAATACAGAAAGATACAGTTAACTAAGTTCTAGAAAAATCTAAAATGACTTCAAAGATGGATTTCTAGCACATCAAAAACAAACAAACAAACAAACAACCAGAAGTGGCAGCTACTGAGATAGCCAGGGCACAGACATTTTAATTTCCCTAACTTAGATATAGAATATTATAAAGAATATTTTAGTTTGGCCACATTAAACTTAATAATCCTACAGTGAAGGAAGATGGGAATACAGGACTTGCTTGCAGACTTTACTTATGACTCAATGCTTTCTTTAAAAGGAGAACTTGTTTGCATCATTTCTTTTACGCCTTGGAGAGACAAGTCAACAGGAACATATTTTAGTGTTCATAGGACAAAACAGCTAATGTCTGACCCTATGTAAAGCAACTTCAAGCATAGTCACACAGGCCTGTAATCCCAGCACTTGGGAGGCTAAGGGAGGTTGAAGAGTTGAAAGCCATCCTGTGGTCCTAGATTACATTAGACTATATCTCAAAAGAAAGAAAATAATGTATCTCAAAAGAAAGAAAATAAGAAGGAAGCAAGGAAGGAAAAGAAAAGGAAAAAAATAAAGTTAAGGTTAAACTGAAGTTCTATAAAATTATAACTTAATAATTTTATCCAAAATCCTCAGGTAACAATATATTGAATAATAAAATTTAACAAGCTCATTATTTAATTCGTAAAGAAAATAGTTTTTCCTAAGACCTATGAAATAAATCAATGTCATCAATATGCCACCCCCCATATACTCATGTCTACAGTACACACTGTTACCTCTCACCCTCTTGCAGAGGCTTTCATAAAATCTGTCTACAATTATGAGAAGAAAATGTTTTTCCTCCTATGAACAGTTATGAAGTCAGATGACTTGAGTTTGTGTTATTGTTAAATAAACAAGACTCCCTATATAGCCCAGGCTGGCCTTGAACTCACAATTCTCCATTACCAGCTTCCTGAGTGATAGAGGTGTATGCTCAGATGCCCAGATAGAGTTGGAATTTTTTTTAAAAAAGGTGTTATTTATTAGAAAATCATCCAGCAGAAAGAATCCAACCTTAAAAGGTTTTGTATTTAATGAAAGAAGGGAGAGAAAATGGAAAAGTCAGCTAATTTAGTATCAGATTGTGAAGAAAAAAAGTGTCAGACCAGCAAAGCAACAGGCTCCAAAGAAAGACACACTTCTATCAAACACACACACTAGGAAGCAACTCACCGGAATTATGAAGGTGTAAAGCTAATTTTGCATTTAGGTAAATTTTCGTTTATGCCAGTTCAAGTAAAAAGTATCCTGTTCCCACATACATACAAGTAATGATACATGGACTGAGTGTACTGTGTTTCTATAGTTATGAATTCATATGTATATATGTAACCGCTTTTTTAAAAAAGCCATAAATTTGAGAAAGAGCGGGCATATAAGAGGAGGAGTGAAGAAAGGAAGCTGGAAACTTGATGTAATGATATTATAACCTCAAAAAATTAAAAAGTCTAAAAATATCCTATTCCACTCCAAGACAGAAATCGATATAGTCTTGGTGGTCTCAATCAACTCTAAAATCTTATTTTAAATCTCAAGAGGTAAACATGAGGGGACACCAGCTTTAAATTAAAAGATGATGAATTAGATTGTCTAACCCTTTGATCCTAAAATTCACTATTGATTGACATCTTTTGATATAATCAGTCTAGCAGCCCATAATGCTCACTGACTGAATACCCACATTAAGTACGTGAACAGAAAGGCCTCAGAGACAAAATGACTTCTCCAGACATAAACATTAACACAAACATATGTTTGAAGAACAATATATTTGTTGTTAATGTAAAGTAGCCAATTTTCCCAGTACAATCTTCTAAGTAAATTACATCTAAAAAAGAACACATTTGCTGTGAGGTGAGGCTTTGCTTTCTAGAACTTTCTTGATAGGATATTTTTCTTTTTGCCATATGCTTTAGACATTGTAATAAATTCCAATACAGTGACAAGAAACCACACACTGCACCTGTGCTTTCTATCTTAATTAATCCAATAAGCACAGGCCTGCTCACTTTAATTTGTAAAGGAAATGATGCCATAATGAATTTTAACTTAAGGATTAATTACCTAAGTAAGCAGAATTACTTTAATGTTTTAATTGATTTTTGCCTGGACACAACTATCAAATAATAATTTCAGAAACTACACTTTAAATATCACATTTAGAAATAAGAAAGCAGAAGCGTGACCTTAGGTGGCCAAATGGTTAAATTATACCTAAGAACCCAGGGCAGTGCACAGAAACTCTGAATGCCTAACCTTGAACTCCTATGGACTCAGTCCCGAATGTTTACCATAGTAGGTTCTGATGCCTACTGTTTACATTTTCTCAGAGTACATAGATAGCCATCTTTGGAGGAGGCTGTTTTCTTTTCAAGTTTATAATTTCCTGATGGATTTAGTTTGTGAATAAAAAAAGAAAAAAAATTGAACAAGTGTTTACAATAATTACCAAGGCAAAGTTGAACAGAACACGTCTTTGTAATGTCATCATCAGGCCGGCAATCTGACTCAAGGGACTGCACACATGTGCACAGTTAAGACTGCAGCTACTTCATACAGATCCTCAGGCTGCCATCATGGCTGTCTACAGGGACTCAAGCTACAGGAAGCCAGTGCCCAATGTTCTGGGCTCCCCACTAAAGTGCAACATGCCTCTTCTGAAGTAAGGGTGCAGAGAAATGTCATTGTCCCCATCCAGGGTTTCTAGTCTGCACTGGGATTCTTTTAAATGTCTTAGTAGAAGCACAGTCACAAGGGTACAGGGATCCTACAGAGCCAGACAGTCACATGATACAACCCTGCACGTGCCACTCCATCTGTTGGACATGACTGCCAACACAATTTCGTGAGCTGGCAAAGAATAGGCAAGAACTCTGCAAGCATTTCGAAGCGCAGGCTTCTCATTAGTTTTAATTTCCTGTTGGCGTTATAAGGACCGAGTGAGCGGTACCCAATGTGCCACATATGTGGGGCTCACGCCACACGTGCACCTGTAATCATAAATTCACCCAGGCAACTTGCACAACACTGGGGAGTTTATGAGTTTATTTCTAATGTACCTCATAAAAATAAATCTAAAGCACCTATAGTTATCTTTTCATAGTCTGGTAATACTCTTGTACACATCTGGAAATAGTTTACAATAATTATTTAATTAATGCAAAGCTAATTGATGACAATGTGCTTAAATACCCAATTAAAGTGGTTTCCTCAGTCCAAAGAAGAACGGAAAGAACAATCCTTTGAGAGTAAGGCAAGCTTTTAGCCACATTCTCTTTAAAAGGGAAAAGGCGTCTGCACTTAGATAAAGCCGTGGCAGCGTGTAAAGTCTGGCTGCAGGCTGCTTCAGGTTTTCTCCTACGTGGCTGGCTCTGCTACTAGCTTTTCTTGTCCACCGACTTATCTTTTGATTCTCTTTTCACCACTGCTGACAAGGAAAAGTTGAAGGAGCCTCCGGAAAGAACACAGCAAGGCTCACGGAACCTCAGGACTCACTCTTTTCCTGGGTTTCTTGTTTTCTGCATTTTATTTGTTTGTTTTTTCTGTAACTCAGTGGATCTCAACCCTCCTAATGCTTCAACCCTTTAATACAGTTCCTCATGTTGTGATGACCCAACCATAAAATTATTTTTTGCTGCTACTTCATAACTACAATCTTGCCATTGTTATGAATTGTAATGCAAATACTTTTGGACATAGAGGTTTGCCAAAGGGGTCGCTACCCAGAGGTTGAGAATTGCTGCTATAACCCAACTGACTTTCAAGCCTAGGAATCAGAGGTAGGACTGTGGAAGACCTCAGCCAGTTTATACTTGAGGACAGGGTTTGCTAATTTTCTGCCCATAATTACTGTAGTTTTTAAACCTCTAGAGCTACCCTCAGGGGTTCCTATAGGGCTTAGCTCAAAAGAACAATACAAACTTAATAAATATATAAGAATCAGAGTAATCAAGAACTGTTAACATCATATTGTGCTAAAACCAAAAATAGTTGACTTACCTAATTCCACTTATACTAGTAATTATTTTCAACCCAATCTCTTTCTTTAAAAAAAAAAAAAAAAAAGGAACAGATGGTTTCCAAATATTTGCTCTTACTCCAAAGTCTTTACATTACCAAAACTATGTCTATTTAAATGTGTTGCTGTAACTTTTAAGAAACAGGATCTGCATGTACTCTATTTAAACAATCTGGATGCTAAGGATGCTTTGGAAATACTTCTAACAAACCCCAAACATTAGACCAGTACTTTAATAAGCAGATCTGCCTTCTGTATATGTTTTAGGCATCTTCACAGACACACTCCCAACTTTTTTAACAGAGTTAAAATAATAAGCTAACTGGCCCAAATATATTTTATCTCCTATCTCTATATGGTAACTTTCCAATTGGTCTTGCCATAAATTCTATTGCTATATCAAGAACATAATGAAACAATTCACAAGTGCTAAACATTTAAAAAATATATACAAATTATATTGCATACAGACTTTATGATTAAAAAAAATGCTTCTGAGTCTGCACACCTGCACAGCAGGTGACTTTCTGAACAAGCCTTGCCTTTAGGAATTTGTTCTGGATATCTCAAGATGGCTAAATATTCTCTCTTGTGAAAAGGCAGAAGGATAAACAGAATTTCTACATCTTGAAAAACTGGACAAAATGACTTTGGCTTATTTTAAGCAACTTCTATCAAACAGACAAAGGAACCTACATAATTCAGTTCTCTTTTGGAAAGCAGCATTGAAATATGCCATTAAGAGAGCACACACGATCCGATCCTTAGCACACTTCACACACCGATGAGCCACATATTTGAACATTCTGTCTGAGAGTGGGAAGAGAATGAATACAACCAGATTTCCCTGTGATCAACAGTTGGTATCAGGTGGAATCTATGTTGCCTTCTCTTACACTGTGAGCAAAGTATCGTACCAGATCACACACAATGTCCACCTATGCTTCCTCTGATCTTTTTGTCACAGGCCATCTTCTCCCACTGGGACTCTGAGCAATTCTTTTCTCATCTCCAGGCATCCCTCCTTTTATTTACTCTGTTTGTGTTCTCTTCTGTGGGTTACAAATATTTTCAATTTCCTTAAAGTGATGAGGGGTTGAACGGTCCCAGGTGACAGGCGTGGAAAAGGTCGGGGAGGGTAGAACTAGCTCAGCTCTCTCTCTCTCTCTCATTTTCTCTCCAAGGCTACCTACTCTGCAAGTGAGCAAAAAAATTACTCTACAAAAACTGGTCTAGTGTTCTGAGGCCCTGAAGCCTCTGCTCACTGAAGATACACCTCCTTCTCAACTTCAACCTTTTCACTTTTCACCTCTGCCTCTGGTAATGTGCTCATCAGTGTAGTAAGCCAACCATTTCTGTCGAACCATTTCCCCTAATGTCTCCCACACGGACTCACGCTGCTTTGTTACATTTAATTAGTATTTTATTCCAAGTCCATGCTTTATAACTTATTTTCTAGTATCCATAGTCCTTTCCTATCAGCCAATCCTATATAATAATCTTAATCCTAAAAAAGTTTTGTTAATGTGACTTAGTACAGCACAATATGTGTAACAGGACCAGTACCAGGGCAGATGTAAAATCAGAAATCATAAATTAGAAAAGGTAAATCCCCAAGGTTTGAACTTTACTAAAGAAGCAGAAAAATATGAAGAGAAGAAAACCAATATTTTTTCACTGATTTACTTTATAATATCTTAACTGAAAACTCATCAATAATTGGTTAAAAGGCTGAGAAGATTATATATACACATACACATACCTTCGACCAGGATGGGAGTTGAAGGTAGGGGCAGAGATAGATAAGAGACAGAGATAGAGGGAGAGGGAAGGGAGAGAGAGAGAGAGACAGATAGAATATATAAACAAGAACAGGAGAGAGGAGGAGGAGAAGGAAGCCAGAGAGAGAGGAGATGGACCGTGAGCACGTGCCTGAGTAAAATGCCTTGAGGACAGAGTGATGGAGCAGACATAACTCAGCAAGTACTTGGGGAGTATAGCTGGGAATTAGTCAGTCTAGCATGAAGAAAAATAGATTAGGGGTAATTTGCCTAGTAATTGTGCAAAAGTTGATTAAATAAATCTAGTAGGCCTCAGTCTCGATTACTTATGAGCTAGCTGAGGATGGAGAGATTTACTTTTAAAAATGCACTTACTGCACTCACTTTTAAAATAGTTTTGTCCTGTTGCTATTTAGTTGTTCATTAAAATTTTCAGATGTTAACCCAGTATGAAGTATGTAATTTGAAAATATTTTCTCCAGTTTTATGAGTTATCTTCACTGTAATGTCATCTCCTTTAATGCACATGTTTTCAGGCTTGATGTCTGGTTTATCTAGTCTCTGTTGTAGGTTGGATGTTGCTGCTTTATCTAGTCACTGTTTCAGGCTGGATGTCACTGGTTTATCTAGTTACTCTTCTGTTACTTGTTCTTTTGCTGTCATATCCAAAAGAAAAGGAGGGAACCCAGCAACAGGACGCTTGTCCTGTTTCTCTGTTCTGAGATTTATACCTTTGATTGACAAGACAAGTCCCAGGCTTTCTTCCCGATCTTCGGCACACCCAGGATTCCCAGTACCACCTGTCAACATAACTGTCCTCTACTCCAGCGCTTGTGCTGTACTTTGGACACTGGACACTACACAAAATCCATGTGTTAAAGGGTGGCATTACCAGGAGTGACAGACTGTGAGACGTGAGCCCTTGGCAAGCTCTTAGGCCACAGAGGGCACGCCTGAGGAGGGTGCTGTGGGACCCACCATATTTTCTTTTCTGCTTTTTAGTTCTAGGTGAGTAGTTTACTGCCTCTGCTCCCTGCACACCATCTGGCAACCCTACGAAAGGTTTGAAAACATTGGATTTATCTGCTCATATTCTGAAACTTCTAAACCTGTGGGCTCAAGTAAATTTTCTTGTTTTAATTACCTCCGGTATTGTGACTAACACAGGGGTCTCAGCCCCACGTCAGAAGTCTATTGCACACACACGAGGATTGGCCCTGGGCTCTGTTCTCCTTTCCTGCAGTGTGCATTCTTCAATCTTCCTGCCAAAACTACACAGCTCACTACAGTGACCTTTACTTCTTTTATTTTCTTGTCAAAATTTATTTGAATTCTACCAGCCCTACACTTTATGATGAATCTTTGTGCTTCTCCAAAAAGCGTTGTTATAGTTTTGATAGAGTACATGTATGCACAGATCTCAGGGTAGTTTTAACTTTCTAAGTCTTCCAATAAATTGATAGGAAATGTCTTTCGTGCGTTAATTTCTTTCAACAGTATCTTGTAGTTTTCAGTGCCTGTTTAGGAACACTGTTTCTGATGATATTATAAATTGACTATATCTGAAATCGATACATTCTATGTCAAGGTCAAAAGGACTGTAACTTCTGTTCTCATCACATTCTAAGGCTTCTACTGATGTGGAGATTGTCTGTGGGTATTACATGGACGACCTGCCTAAGAGTACTGTAAGGAATTACAGAATCGTAGCCACACCTAACATGTCTGTCAAAAATCTGAACAGTTAATTTTAGAGGTCATTCAGCTGTCTTGGTCAAGTGGGTAAATTCCTGAAGTCACTTGAGAAGCCCTAGGTAAGACCCACAGATAAACTACTTGATGAACCCGGCTGCATTGCTGTTCCACAAAATGATGAGCAAATACAACATCTGTCTGAAGCCAGGCCTGGCGAAGTCCCTGGGACCTACATAGTGGAAAGAGAGGACTGCTGTTGACTGCCAGCTGATATCCAAGTATGTTCTGTGGTGCATGTATCCCATACATACACACACCCATAAACCAACAATAAATGTGACCTTAAAACACTAAAGCCATTATGTTTGAGGAGGGTTCCAAAGACTACTGAAGCAGAATAAATCATCTTTTTTTTTCAAGACAGGGTTTCTCTGTGTAGCCCTGGCTGTCCTGGAACTCACTCTGTAGACCAGGCCGGCCTTGAACTCAGAAATTCATCTGCCTCTGCCTCCCAAGTGCTGGGATTAACGGCGTGCACCACCACTGCCTGGCTTATTTACTATTTCTTATCTGTGGTATTTTATCCACCACATTGCTTGCTCATTTTAAACCATCCAAGAGGCTATTCAGATCCATTTTGACAGAATTCTTTGATGCTAAATATTCTACATTATTTATCATGCTCATGAAGGATTTACAGCTTAAATGTCAGCATTCTAAATAATTTATGTGCTTTTTAAAGTAGATGGGTTAAAATGAAATCTTACCAGAACAAAAAAAAATACAAATGTGTTTTTCTAAGTTCTCCAATATTTAAAAACAATAAGCAGATATTGCAATTGTTTCCAGGCTAACCTGTGGATCACAGTTCTATATTTACTAGTAATTATTACTAACTCTGAGTAGAGTTTTAAATTTTAATACCTCATTATGAAAAGAATTCACATAATTAAGACATCGAGAAAAAAAGTATTCAAAATTAAAACTATTTATAGACCCAATTCAGCAAAATGGCTCAGTGGGTAAAGACACTTGACACCAAGCCCAGTAGCTCAAGTGCAAAACCTGGAAATCATATGGTGGGAAGTGAGAACTGATTCTCATCTTCTGATTTCTAAGCACACACACACACACACACACACACACACACACACACACACACGCACAAAAATAAAAGTGATTTTTTAAAAAAAGGCATTACTTTTAAATAGTTATAATCCCAAAGCATTTATCATGACATTTAAGAAAAATAAGTTAATACTACTTGAAATTTTAAGATATGTATCTATATACATTTTATTTGCCTAAAAATATTATGCTTATTTAATAAATATAATCAGAAATGATTGTAATTTTATTTGGAAAATAACTTTTCCAGAGTATTTTTGCAAAAGTAACAAATTATTTAAAACTTGCTGAAGCAAAATTTTACTTCAATATTTTTTATTTTATTAAAGAATTCAAAGAACCTAGCTTTTCAAGTTCTGAAAACAAGTGCGTTAAAATGATTGATCTGTATTCTTTGCACTCTTTAAAGATACAATAATGAACCATGTAGAAGAAATCAAGCTCTATGTTACCTAGACACAGTTTTAATGAGAAAAGTCAAGTCCAATGGACATGCACTCCAGTTGATTTTCAATGCTAGTTCACGTGCAAGCCATCTCAGAATATTTTGACTCTGCATCAAATGGTTATCATTTATAGTATTTTAAATGGCCTAAACATTTCTCTAAATTTGAGCTGATCTATTTAGCTATATTGACATTTTGCTGCTAGTACAGTTCTATAACTAAGCTACAAATCCAGCCATAGTTATGGCTACACATTAACATACAGTCTGTAATTTATACATGTATCATTAGTATTTATGAACTATGTGCTTTGATGTGATGAAAACGAATGTAGAAAGAAGAAAGAAAAATGAGAGAAAGAAAGTGTACTTACGAAATCAAAGTCTCCATCTTGAGGAACTCTCCAGTTGTCAGGAAAAACATTGTTTGACATAGGGCATGGCTCGCGCATGCTCTGATCACAATTTTCATGACTCTTGTTCTTGAAGTCCTGCTTATCAAAGTAGTCCATGAAAGAAGGTCTTTGTACTTGGGGTGACGTTGCATTTCCTTAGGTAAACAAACAAAGAAGGCAGATATAAGTTCTAGCATTTAAAGAAGTATGATATTTTATTGAAATGGGGAATTATTTTTCAGCAAGCCATATAATAAATGCACCCTGATCAAAGCCAAGGCTACCATAGCCAGTTCAGGAACACAGGTCAAAACCAAGAAAGAGTACTCAGACAAAACAAGTATCAAAATATCACTATTTGCAGAAGATATCGTATATTTAAGTGACCTGAAAAACTCCACCAGAGAACCGCTACAGCTGATAATCAACTTCAGGAAAGTGGTCGGATACAAAATTAACTCAAACAAATCAGTAGCCTTCCTACACTCAAAGAATAAACAGGCTGAGAAAGAAATTAGGGAAATGATACCCTTCACAATAGTCAAACAATATAAAGTATCTTGGTGCGACTCTAACTAAATAAGTGAAAGATGTGTATGACAAGAACTTCAAGTCTCTGAAGAAAGAAATTGAAGGAGACTTCAGAAGATGGAAAGATTTCCCGTGCTCATGGATTGGCAGGATTAATATAGTAAAAATGGCCATCCTGCCAAAAGCAATCTACAGATTCAATGCAACCCCCATCAAAATTCCAACTCAGTTCTTCATAGAGTTAGACAGAGAAATTCTCAAATTCATTTGGAATAACAAAAACAAACAAACAAAACAAAACAAAACAAAACAACCCCAGGATAGCAAAAACTATTCTCAACAGTAAAAGAACTTCTGGGGGAATCAGCATCCCTGACCTCAAGTTGTACTACAGAGCAGTAGTGATAAAAACTGCATGGTATTGGTACAGTGACAGGCAGGTAGATCAATGGAATAGAATTG
>CM052718.1:61220197-61241704 GCA_028551405.1 Uromys caudimaculatus | reverse complement strand
ACTCTGGAAATCAGTTTGGCGGACCTTCAGGAGGACCCAGCTATACCACTCTTGGGCATATACCCAGAAGATGCTCCAACATGTAATAAGGACACATGCTTCACTATGTTCATAGCAGCCATATTTATAATAGCCAGAAGCTGGAAACAACCCAGATGTCCCTCAACAGAGGAATGGATACAGAATATGTGGTACATTTACACAATGGAGTACTATTCAGCTATTAAAAACAATGACTTCATGAAATTCGCAGGCAAATGGATGGAACTTGAAAATATCATCCTGAGTGAGGTAACTCAGTCACAAAAGAATGAACATGGTATGTACTCACTGATAAGTGGATATTAGCCCAAAAGTTTGGAATACCCAAGATTCACTTCACAGCAACTGTTGGACTGAGCGTGGGGTCCCAGATAGTGGAATTGGAGAAGGGACTGAAGGAGCTGAGGGAGTTTGCAGCCCATGGAGGGAGCAATAGTGTCAACTGGCCTGACCCCCAGTGCTCCAGGATCACCAACCAAAGAATACACATGGAGGGACCCATGGTGCTGGTCACATATGTGGCAGAGGAGGGCCTTGTTAGCCATCAAGGGGAGGAGATAACCTTGGGCCTGAGGGTGTTAGATGCCCCAGTATAGGGGAATGCTCTGGAGGGAAGACGAGAATGGGCGGGTGGGTGGGGGAGCACCCTC
The DNA here is from genome assembly GCA_028551405.1 of Uromys caudimaculatus. Lineage (NCBI taxonomy): Eukaryota > Metazoa > Chordata > Mammalia > Rodentia > Muridae > Uromys > Uromys caudimaculatus. The sequence goes on along the minus strand of CM052718.1, from coordinate 61,241,012 downwards.
ATAGAGGCAGGGGGAGGGGCATGGGATAGAGGATTTCCAAAGGGAAGACCTGGAAAGGGGAAACATTTGAAATGTAAATAAAGTATCAAAAAATGAATAAAAAGAAGAAAAGATTGAATATTTAGACAAAATAAAAAAAAAACCAAGTATCAAACAGATACATAAAGACCCCAAATAAAACTTTGTTATTTTAATAGAATTCTTATCATAATCTTATTAAAAATATTACCAGTGTTGCGACAATACATTTTAAACATTTCTATTCTTTTCATGTTTATGTCTGTGCTGGTTATAATGGTATATTTTTAAGCTGTTAAGAAACTGGAAGTGCTGCTAAGGTTTTCCCCTCCACTGACTGCTTCCTTATAAGTCTTTGCAGCTGATGGCCCTGCTCCCTGGGTTCTTACAGCTTCTCCTGTATTTATAGCTGTATCTCCTGAAGTCATTTCCTTAGCTCGAACTGTCTTAAGCTCTATTTCCAAGTTTACATTGCGTGCTCTGTACCACTTGGTCGAGGTGTACATGAGTTAGCAGTTCACTCCTGAGACTAACTGAAGACAGTTTCTGCAAACCTGCAGCCCCTCCCTCATTCCATCTCTGCCGAGGTCAACGTCATACACTCAGTCCTACTGTACTGAAGCTGAGAAGTCATTTGGACTCCACTCTTTCCACACTCATCCAACATGGTTTTTAGTTGTTTTTGAGGGTTGTTTACATTTCTCTATCTTTTGACACTTAGCCTCTAAGCAGTTTTTGCCTACTCCATAAGAAAGGGGACTGATGGTCCAGCTGCCTCTAAACTCTGTTATTTTATAGTCACAATTTTGACTATATTGTCACCATAGTGACCTTTCTAAATACAAACAAACCATGTCATTCTTCTGCTTGGAATCTTAAGATGGCTTACTTTTTATATTGAACAATTATAGTAAAAAATGTAAACATTTAGAATAACTAATTAAAAAAAATCTCGTGGTTAAGTGGAGATCAGTACTTTCTAAATTAGATTCCTTAAAGCTGCAGGACTTCAAGAATATTCCAGAAAACACCAAGAAGGCCTTCTTCATGTAACTTTCCAGACAAGGAAGGCTTCCTGAGGGGAGCACAGGAATCTGACCCTCGTCCTGCCCTTTGTTCCAGTAGCCCTTTCACAGCCTTGTCACCCAAGTACCAGGTAACAAAGGTGATGGCTCTGTATTTGCTGTTTGTTTTTCACATGAAACAGCCTCATGTGACATGTTCCCTGGACTCACCCCATGCCTATGGGAACACACCAGACTTGCAATGTTGTAAATTCAGACAACAGTCAAAACAGTGATCTGGCCAATTTCGAATGTGCCTAACGCTGACAGCTAAGGCGCACTGTTGGCTAAAGATGGGATATGAAGTAATTTCCAACAAACAATGCAATGCTAAAAGCTTCTCTCTCAGTCTCTGACAGACGGTGAATCAGAATCAATGCCTACTTTCTGTCATAAATTCCACACTGAGGAATTCTTTAACTTAAAAAGAAAAGAGTGGCAATGTCCAACTCAAATAAGGTAGTTTTGTTTCATCTTATAATATTTTGTTTTGTTATGTTTTTATTATTATCCCGTAGAAGCCTGTTTATTTTCTAATGAGAGACAGAAAAGGAATGGATCTGGATAGGAGGGAAGGTGGGGAGGAACTGGGAAGAAAAGAGGGGAAGAGACCATAAGGATACATTATGTGATTTAAAAATCTATTTTAAATCAAAGGGGAAAGAAGAGCGGGCTGGTGAGATGGAACCATTGCATGGGAATCCACCTTCTGCCTCTGTCCCCACCTCATAAACCTCTGTGTATTTATTTGGCATATATGGGTTTGTAAATGAGTTTGCTCAGGTAAGGACAAAAACCCAGGAGTAGCAGTGCATCTGTTTGTCTAAGATACTGCCCGTCTTTAAGGCGGTCTGACTTTTTAACACTACAGACTTTACTGGCTTCACATGGCTCAGGCAATTTAGTTAATGCTGAGCCACATACGACATAACACTTACACCTTCTTCCTAGTACACAGCGAAGACGCTAAAAGCGAACTAACTGAACACTTGCACGGCCATGCTCACCGCAGTGCTATTCATAATAGCTAAAACACAGCAGCCACTCGACTGCTGACTGACAGATAAGCAAACTGAGGAGAAGGGGGAAGGAACCAGCCCATGTGAGAAGGTTAATTACTGACATTAATGGGAAACATGGATTTCATTAACATTTTCAACAGAATTTATATACCTTTGATTTGTCTCTGAACCCCATCATTAAAACATATGTTTCTGTATTTTCAGAACTGATATTTGGTTCCTACTGCAACTTCACCCAAAACATAATAGAGATGAATGGAGGACCAACATTTTCCTGGGAGAAACTAATATTAATAAAGCAGCTATTGTAATATAAGCTACACAGAAAAAGTGCCATCACATGCTTGGGAGGAGGAAAATAACAGGTGCAAGCACATTAGGTTAATAATATCTTGTTATGAAGCCATTGAAAAGAAAAGTCTAACGGACTGCCTTCTTTTATTTAAGTTGAATTTTAAAGTTTTGTTAATTCTGCAAGAGACAGTTATTGGAAAACATTAATCTTTTGTGAAAAAAAGTCTTCAAAAGTAAAAGCAAGATAACCTCAGTAGGCATGTCCTTACCTAGCAGAGTAGAGGAAAGGCTGAGTGAAAGCCAGCATTTTCTTCCGTAGTAAGTTAGGAAGAAACAAATAGAAGCAGTGGCTAGAGGTTGGGAAGGGCAGATGGTCCTCAGGGCTCAATAATAAGAGGGGAAATAGCAGGCAGTTTCATTTCAGAACTTTCTGTGCAGAGTGTGGGACTGAGCTCAGCAAAGGCCTATCAGGAGCTTTCCTGCCCTGTGAGCCTCTCTCATGTCTGCAGCCCTCCTTTCCTGTCAGGGCAAGAAAGCACTTCTCTTCTGGTAGTGGCCAGGTGACATAACTCTCATCAGTTATATAAAATAAGAGTTTTCAAAAAGTTCTGATCTTGATACGAACATTACACTTTCCCTGTGCTTAGAATCTAGATTTGGATTTAATGGTTGGAAAGCTTTCATCTGTTCTGCAAGCCCAATGAAAGTAACAGCCTCAAGATGGAACCACAGGAAGGCTCTGATGGCACCATGAAATCACTCTATCAGCACAGACCACTCTCTCTGAATTTCCTGTTCAGATGAAAAGAAAAGAAATTAATCCTATTTTATTTAAACCACCATTATTTAGGTTTCATGGTAGATGTGGTCAAATTCAGCTCTTAACTGGTAAATTTCTTTTCAGAGAGTGGAAAACATGAATTTTTTTTTTTTTTTAAATTAGGAGGATCAGGAAACTTCAGTTTTGCTAAAGAATTATCCTAATTTTAAAAATTTAAACCCATTATTATATATATTAATTTAATGGTATCTACATTTCAGACACATTATAGTTGTGAAAGTCTGTCTTTTCCAGTTTGACCTAGAAACCTATGGGAAATGTTTTATGAGTTATACACTCAAATCTGAACAACAGGAGGAGACAGAGTCTGAAGTGACCATCTTTTCAGCCATCCATCAAAGGTTACAAAAGTGGTAGTTGTATCTGGTTGGCCAAAGTGGTTCTGTGCAGATCCCTTAACAACCTGGGTAAACGGTAGGACACAGGATATTTCTCTGTAACTGACAGTGGGGCCCTATTACTGAAAACAACATCTACACTGCTCGCTGAACATGAAGAGGCAGGGAGAGCTAGTATATTCACAGAGCTGTCAGTCAGTCCTATGTTCTAGGACACCAGCACACTCTATCTACAGTTCTAGCCATGAAACCTCCATCTATATAATCTGTATTGCCTGCCAGACGTGCTGGGGCAATGGTGATGCAGAACTTGGGGAGTAGCCAACCAGTTTGGTTTAACTTGAGGCCTAGGCCATGAGAGAAGGCCCATGCCTGACACTCCTGGATGGCTGGGAACTGGAGAACTGAAGACCAGATAGCCCAGAGACCCAGGGTAGAAGAAAACAGGACTGGAAAAAAAAAAAAAATCAACGAAATGATTCCCAATTATATTCTGCTATAGTCGTATTTTGGTACCTTGCTCAGTGGTGCAGAGACCTGTGTATATGTATACACACACACACACACACACACACACACACACACAGAGAGAGAGAGAGAGAGAGAGAGAGAGAGAGAGAGAGAGAGAGAGAGAGAGAGGTTGCTCCATTCAGCCTCAATGTGAGGGCTTTGTCCTACTGTATCTTGCTTTGCTGTGTTTGGTTGTTGGACCTTGGAAGCTGCTCTATTTTGAAGGGAAATGGAGGGAGATAGATCTTGGGGAGAGGAGAGGTCAGGTGGAGACCTGGGAAAAGTGGAGGGAGGAGGAGCAGTGGTGGGGATGTACTGTATGGGAGGAGAATCTATTTTAAATAATAATATAAAAAGCTTGAGATGCTGAGCTGGTTTATCTTGGATGTTGGATGATGTAGGAGAGGGATCTGCTCTTATTTTATATTTGAATTCCACTCTGAGAGGAATTTTTTCCCAGTTCTGGGCTTACAAAAGTTCTATTGCCTCGACAAAATAGAAACTTTAACATACTGTTCAGTCATTTTCATCTTATATCCAGTCAAACTTTATATTTCTTACATTTTATAAATGAAGTGTATTAAAGAATTCTATAAGAAATACGGGACATGGGGCTAGAAAGACAGCCCGGTGGTTACGAGCACTTGCTGATCTTGCAGAGGACCCAGGTCCCAGCACTTACATGATGTCTCAGAACCATCAGTAACTTCAGTCCCAGAGTAGCAGAGCCCTCGCCTGGCCTCCTCTCCTCATGCAGCTGGCACACACACTGCACACACACACACATGTGAGCAAAACCACTCACACACATACAACAGAAGCAAATTATTCTTAAAAACTATAAATGATGCAGATAAAAACTTGAAAGATATTTAACACATACATTAAATAAAGGATAACTTTATTTCTTCTTTTAAAAAAGTCTAGACAATAACCTACTCCTAAGTAAAAAGCAAGCATTCTTATAGAGTTAACAAATCTAAAAATCAGCTTAAATAAAAGAAGGTAGTTTGTTCCATTAGATTGTTCTTTTTTGCATGACCTATAACAAGATTTTTATTCAAATGTATGTGCTTGCATATCTAAAGATTTTCTATTCTTACCTTAAAACTCAGTATTAACATTTAGATTGTGTGGAGGAAAATAGATTAAGATATTTTGAAAGTTGACAGGAGGGGCAGCTGTAACTGCCTAGTTAATGTTTTACTGTACAATACGAAACACATGCCACAGTGTACAGCTGGGTCTCCAGGGGGAAGCAAGCTGAATGATGTTTCTTACTTGCAACTGAGGGAGAGAGGGGCACATGAGTATTCTGGGGCCGTGCAGAGAGAAGGAAGCAGACTGTAGTTGCTATGGCAAATACATAAAACTGACATCAATTTCTCCAGCTGCAGTTAAGTTCTGACCTTACCTTATTAAAATATATTTTATTGTAATAATAAAGTTAATATTTGAAATTACTTAGTTCCTCAATTTTGGCCTAGTCCTTTCAACTCTCTTGCTTATATAACCAAAACCCCATTAGCAGCAAAGGAAAAAAAAATACCATTCATTCCCTCTGTGCCTATGAAACTTTTTTAAAAAGTTCTTTTCTATCTCTTTCATTCATTTCTTTAAACTTTTATAAGGATACTAAATTAAGTAGAATATAATTTTGTAAAATATGCCAGTCCATCATAATTATTCTTTAATGTTCCATAGTTCTTCACAGCAAATAAGGTCTTCATGAAAAGATAAATAGATGAAGGAATTTTAAAATAATTTAACAAAATGCAGTATGCTTGACTTTTCAATCTCTTAGCACGCTGTGACAAAGATACTAAGGTGTAAAGAAGGAAGTTACAGCTCACAGATGCAGCATAATGACTGTCAACAGCAGAGGGACTCATGGGCATTACCTAGTTTGTTCTTCTACAAGTCATTTAAAATGTAAGTGTTCTACCTGACTCATGATCTTGGAAGTCTGTCCTCTAAGAATAAACACACACATACATACAAAAATACATTAATACAAAAATCAGGATGGGATAGAGAAGCTACTAACATGAATTTTCTTCCCTAGCTTTATCACGGTGCATTAAAATAAAAGAGGATGCACAAAACCCAGGGAAGGTTCTGAGCCTCGTCCTGAGGAAGGTGAGAAGTTCAGGAAGAACAGCTGCTCAAAGGTTTACAGGAACCAACTGTCCAGTGGGAGGGTCTGAGAACAGTCAAGTATGCACAAAGGCACTGTGCAGAGAACAAGAGCCAGCTGTTTTCCATCTCCAATGAGGGCACAAGAGAGGAAACAGACAAATTGAAGCTGAGCTTTCAGTTAAACAAAAAAGAAGAGAGTAATAAACATGCTAATTGTGTCTATGGAAATCTTTCTTTGGAGGTCTTTAGCAGATACTCATTTGCACAAGGAAGAAGAGTATTTCCGTGTTCAGCTTGTGTTTTGTGGTAGTAAAACATATCACACTATCAAGATGCACTGTCCAACAGTCTTGAGCTGGCCTACACTACACCAAACACCCTCAGGCCCAGGGCACACAGACGAGCGCCTACAGGGAACTCCCAACTACTGTAACCACACCATACACAGTTGGATACCTACTACCTCTATAGAGAAAGTGAAGGTTTCCAATGGCCCAGAAACACTGTGGGTATTTGCAACAAACTGCATGAGAGGGATGGTTTATGTTGTATTTACTGCCATGTCCTGGCAAAATTAAACTTACTAGTCAAAGTGGCATATAATTACTGTATTTTTCTTGAAGAAACATTATCTACCTATCTACCTATCATCTATCATCCCTCCCTCTCTCCTTCCCTCCGTCTCTCTGTCACTATCCACCACCCCACTATATCTGTGTATGCCTGAACTGTACTTGTGGAGCCAAAGGTAGATGTCGGGTATCCTCCTTAATCACTTTCCACACTGCTTTTGAGGCAGGGTTTTTTATGAGACTGGATAGAATGGCTGGCCTCCTGCCTCCACGTCCCCATGCCCAGGTGGGTGCTAGGATGACGCTCCGGCCTCATGCGTGCACAGCATACTCTTCCCTAAGCCATCTCTCCAGTAGTTAATAGGTTTTTAATGCTTTATTCCTTTGGCTCAAGACTTTGCAATTTAGAAAAAATTCATTCGTGAATATTAAATACAATTAGGTACTTATATGTTTGTATCTGATCCTTTTCTCAGGTGGATTTTAAGTGAGAGAAGATGACAAAGGTTAAGTGTCAGAAGTGAAAAGAAGAGTAAACGAAGAACAGGACAGAAATGGGTGCTTGGACAGCCCACCCTTCACAGTGCTGTCTAGGGACAAAAGTGCACTGGAGCAGAGCCACGCTCAGACTCTCCTTGTCTGTCTTGTAAACCTTTTCTGAATCAGTGTTATCATTTCTCAGAATGAATTCCCCCAAATGTCAAGCAGAACTGCAGATGCTTTCTTTCACTAATTAGATAAAATTGTGTATATGTATGCATATGTGTAGGTGAGAGTCCAAAATAAGTTTCTGATATATAAGTACCCATATATTAGATGTATAAGTATATAAAAATAAGTCTTTAAATGTATATCACTTAAAATTATTTAACTCAGAATATAGTAATTGAATAAGCCATGAAAGGCTAATATAAGTAAGTACTATAATATCTAATCTTGATCAACTGTTTTCCATGTATTCCTAATAGCATGTACCAGCTCTGCTCAGTGAGCTCTGAGTGCCAACACACTTGTTAAATACTCCAGCTACATGCTAACCTAACAGTCCAGATGAGTACTGCTGGTTGAGACTACAGTGAAGTTATCATTTCCTTGTTCTAAAAAGGGATTATTAGGCCTGGCTGCACCTCAGAACTGCTTGTTGCATTAGTTGTTTTTTTCTTTTCTTTCTTTCTTTTTGTTTTAAACATAAACAGCCAGGCCTTGCTTTACCCCATAGAACCAGTGTCTGTAGGATAATTGCTATGCTGTACAATTGTGAGGTTAGTGATTTGACTGTAGAGTCCAGTGTATCTTGTAAATCAATTTAAGTGCTCCAATACATGGAAATCTTTAAGATTCTGATTCTATTGGAATGTTCTTTATTTTGTCCCATTGCATGGCATTTGAAATTTTAATATACACCCATCTTAAAGCTTTATCCAATTAAAACTAAAAGCTTCACTTACTAAAAGTGCTGAACGGGCCAAGGCTGAGGTCCAGGCTCTACATCATACAGTGAGGAACCTCTAGATGAAAGGAATTGATCACTCAGCACTGTGCTTGAGTAACATTAAAAAGCCATCGACACCAGTCTCTACCTTTCTGTTGCACATCCTGAAGACAAACACTGTATTTTCTAGAATTCCTTGCAACTAGAATTCTGGATAGTGTACAATTTCACAAAAGGGCAAATAAAACAATAATCAGAGGTCATATTCTTTAGTTGTTCTTCTAGCAAGCATGGCCCAGAAGAGCTCAGATCTTTCCTGAACGCCCTGGCATCTAGTCACTAGCTCACAGTGACAAGGATAAACACAACTGTACTGTAGTTGGACCGCTCTGCAACAGCAGCCGCAGCTCGACACGCTTCTGAGCCGACTCTTCCTACACAGCCTTCTCCAGCCTGTTCATTGGTTTGGGTAACATCCATATTTTTTGCTTAAGTCCCTCTATGTTTAAAATGTCTAGACTTGGGGCTGCAGAGAAGGCCCAGTAGTTAGGGTCACTTGCTGCTTTTACAGGAGACATAGATGTAGTTCCTAGCAACCACAAGGAGGCTCAGAAACAGCTCTAACTTTAGTTCTAGGGGATCTGGCACCTTCTGACATCTGCAGGCACCTGCATGCACATAGTACACAGACATACCCGCAGGCCACATGCACATAAAGTACAATGATAAATAAATCTTAAAATATCCAGACATAATGTCCATTTCTTCTAATAAAATCTAATTGATTTAAGCACACTGAGATATCATTAGCACCTAAAGTTAACTCAATAAAGCCCCAGCCGGGAGACATGACATCAGTTGCGCACTTTTACTGTTTCCTTATCATAGCAGAGGTGAGGCAGTCCCTGCCTCTCTGCCTCTTGGAAACTCGCACGCAGTAGGACCACACTAGTAGAGAAAGGAAGAGAACAGTCACTAGCTACAGAGATGGTCAACGTGCTCTCTCCTCACTGAAACACTATGTCCTGTACTCATGACTGCGAGCCAGAGTTGGGGTCAGTCCACAGAAGGAATTTCAACTTCATTCTGTAAGCAACACAGGTCAGGGCGAATGTCCTAATAGTCAGGTCAGCCCTGTAGCAACCCAGGCTCTGTGCTGTACACATCGGAGCAGCAGTAAATGCAGGACTGAGTCCCTTTCTGTGAGCCTTCCTCGGGTTTCATCTGCAGTTTGTACTTCTCTACGGCTTAACTGGCAATTTAGATAGTGTGTAATAATAGTATGTTGTATTTATTGGAACAAAATTTCAAGTTTTCTTTTTAATTGGAAAAGTAAATGTTAGAAACACTATCCTCTCCCTAAAATATTTCACAAATTAAATTATGGGTTTGTAGCTTCCAACAGAAAAAAGTTCCATAACCCTAAGTTAAAGATGTATTATTGTTAAGTGTTACATATATGCTCAAGGTTTTTTTTTTAAGGTTCTGACATTTGCTGTCAAATAAGCCCCAAACCAAAAGTTCCCATAATCGTTTCTAAAAAGAAACAGAATTTACCCTGGTTTCAGTGAGTGTACTTTCAAAAGAGAAAAGCACCATTCAGAGAGGAACTGCTACATACTTTTCATAGTCCCGCCCTCCTCCTCCTCCTCCTCGCTGTTTATAACCATGGTGCCCAGGTCCGACTCTAACATGGTGCTGTTATGTTCAATCATCGTCTGGGCCCCTTCGCTCATCGTGCTGGTGGCCCGCATCGTGCCCACGCTTTCTGAACTAGTCTTCACCATAGTGTGCGAATCCAGCTCATCTTCATCCTGCAGGTAGAATATCATTATTAGTACTTTGCACTGTGGTTAGGTAACAGTAAAAAGCCACAGACACCAGTCTCTGGTGCACCTTTTGTTCACACATCCTGTAAGACAAACACCGTGTTTTCTAGAATTCCTTGCAACTAGAATTCTTGGTAAGTATATTATTTCAAAGACCTCTCCAAGACAGCTGATCTCTTAGCTCTTAGTAAGGGTGCATGTATGCTTTTTCTAATAAGTAAAAAGTACTATTACCATTAGAATATTAAGCAGTGTTAAAAGCAGGGATTCAAACAGAGCCAGTGCCCACAGCAGCATTACTCACAGTAGGCAAAAGGTAGAAATAACTGCAGTATTTACTCTCAAATGAATGCAAAAAGCAAGATGTGTTATATGCATACAACAAATATCATTCACCATTAAACGGGGAGTGAAATTCCAAGATGCACTGCGCTGCAATGTGGATGGCCCCGCGTGTGTGCCTGTGTGTCTGCAGGCAAGCTAACTCTGTTGAGTTGATGAACCACTGAACTGTCTCTGCAGGAGCTGTATAATCTTATGCTCCTAACAGCAGTACCTTGGACTCTAATTTCTCTGTTTCCTCACCAATGTTTATTATTTTTGATTTTTTAAGACGGTGATCAAAAACGGTATGGTTTATAGTCTTAAATAGTAGTGATATTGAGCAGCGTTTCACATATTTAAGAGCTCATTTGTATAGCTTCTTAGGAAAAGTGCTTATTGAAAATCTTTGTCCTTTTCTTTCTCTTAAGGCTTTTTTGAGTCACAGTCTTGCTGTGTAGCCTAGGCTAGACTTGCACTGGCCCCTCCCTTCTAAGAGCTGGGGTTATGGCTTGGGCCCCTTTGGCTAGCTTCCTTGCCCAGTTTGAATCAGCTTGCTTGTTGTTGCAGTGGTGTCTACATTCTAGAATTATACAATCTGAATATTAACTCTTTATTGGAGATAGGATTTGCAAATATTTTTTTCTTTTCCTGTGAGTTGACTTTTCACTCTCTGAATGGTATCTTTTGACACGAAATGTTTTCACTTTAAAGAAGTCCAATTTATCCTTTTTCTTTTCCTGATTTTGTTGTCAGAGTCTAGCCAGTGATTTTAAGTGTTTCACAGAAGAAATAAGTATATAATGTATACCAGATAATGTAAATGTGAAGGAACATACTTAGATATACACAAGGGAAAAATACCCACGAATAGAAACCCAATACAGCATACTCAGCAACTCAGGAGACCGGAAGTATGTGTAGTGCCTGCTTACTTCCTGTTCTCTTCCTCAGCCTTCTGGTTAGGCACTGTGTCTCCTCTCCCAGCCTGGCCACTTTTTAGACGTCTTTATTCTCATGCTTCCAACTGTCTGACATGTTCACATTGACTACTTAAATGTTTAAGGACATCTAACATTAAGAATGTCCAAATCAGATACGTTTGCATCTGTCTTTCTGGTCTTTCTTGTTTGCTGGGGTCCCCAACAGCCAACACCACATGCTATCCCACAGCTTCCCAAGAACAGCAATGCTCCAGTGTACCCTGTGCTCACTCCCTTTCACTCTCACCAACCAACAAGCTCTTTGTCCCCATGGCTACTGAACATGCTGCCCATTTGAAACCTTGGTTAGTGCATGTGGTGTACCTGATTGAAGACTCCCGCTTTCTAAAACTGCTCCTATCTCAAGTGGCTGCCAGGCAGAAGATCTTCCACAACACTTAAACTCTGAACCTAGCTTTTTCATTGCTGTTATGAGGACAATATGACGAAGTTGTGAAGACAGTCTGCACGCCACACGGAGCAAGGTGATTTCCTTCTGCATTAGTCCCTCTTGAGTCCTGTGTGTGTCACACACTCTCCTGAAGAAGCCTCGATGAGACCCAGTTCTGCATTAGTCACTCTTGAGTCCTGTGTGTGTCACACACTCTCCTGAAGAGGCTGGGATGAGACCCAGTTCTTGTCTGTATCTCAGTGTCCTCTCTGCTCTTACCTTGCCGTTCTGATTTTCTAACTGTTCATGTGTCCTCCATGGACGACAAGGTGATAGCGCCCGTACCTTCACCATAATCCCCAATGCTCATTACTACATAGAATGCCCCCCTTTGTGATGGTGACTATGACTGTCAACTTTGACAGGATGGAGACTCACAGAGGAGACACCCTACAGCCCTGCCTCTGAGGGATTACTCTGATGACGTTAACTGACATGGGCCAACTCAGCCTTGGACTTGGGTCCTGGACTGCGTGTGAAGGAAGAGAGCCGGCTGAGCAGCTGCATTTGTCACTCGTGGTTTGCTAACTGTGGATGCAACATGACCAGTTACCTCAAGTTCCTGCCTGGTAGACTGTTCCCTTGAATTGGAAGCCAAAGGGCCCCTTGATTCATTAAATTGCTTTTTCCATACATGAGAACAGTAACTAATATACGTTCTCTATACAATTAATTAAATTGAAGGGTCTTTTACCTCTGTGGCTAATCATTGTTCTTAGTTATTTTATTTTTCAAACTCATAGAATTTACAACATTCAGTACACTGCAGTGAATAATTTGCTACTTTGAGCACTTATTCTATGCACATATTTATAAATATATGTGCCTTATGCATAACAAAAGACAGAAAACTATGTGCTGCTGAGTCCACTTGCCTTTCCCTGCATAAAAGCACAGGACGAACTGAATTTTCCCTTTCATCTAATTATAGTATCAGGGGATTTTACAATAGGAAAGAAAATATTTTAATCCTTCATTTTATATCTGAAAAAAAGCTAGGTCCATAGAAAGTAAGATTACTCTAAGTTACATACCTGTTTAAGGAATGCATCCTTTAATTTCATAGCATTTATCCCACCACATACCTGTAACTTACTTACAATATTACATATGTGTATTGTATTCACAGCACTGCACTGTGCACCATATTTACAGCACTGCATGTGTGCCATATTTACAGTACTGCATGTGTTTACTGTATTTACAGTAATGCATGTGTGCGCTGTTTACAGTGCCGCATGTGTGCACTGTATTTACAGTTCTGCATGTGCGTGCTGTATTTTCAGCTCTGCATGTGCACGCTGTATTTTCAGCTCTGCATGTGCACACTGTGTTTACAGCACTGCATGTGCGTGCTGTATTTTCAGCTCTGCATGTGCATGCTGTGTTTACACATGCTGTGTGCCCTGTATTTACAGCACCGCATGTGCGCACTGTATTTACAACACTGCATGTGTGCACTGTGTTTACAGTTCCATGAGTGTGCACTGTATTTACAGTACTTCATGTGTGCACTGTGTTTACAGTTCCACATGTGTGCACTGTGTTTACAGTACTGTATACACAGTATTTACAGCCTTCTCTATATAAGCAAGGGGCTGATACAATAAAATTGACTTCCTGCTTCAAGACTCCCGGCTTGGTGTGTTTCTTTTGGGCTGCCGACACTCACCATCCCACTCTTTCCCAGACAGACTCGGCTGGACTGCGCTCTCTCCTCTCGCCTGAACCTGTCAGCAAGGAGCTGACGCTGAACGACATGTTTCCCTTAAGCTAAAGCAGCTTCGTATATTCCTTGTTTGCATTCTTGCCTTTTCAGTCCCTCAAATGACAGTAAGACTGAGCCATTGAAAAGATAGATCACATCGCCATAGTCTATTGCTGTAAACTCTGCACTATAGGAAATCTTTACCATGGTGAAATGTGACATGTGTCAGTTCCCTCTCCTGTCACATTCCTTCTCACTCACCAGACTCCAGCCACACTGGCCTCCTTAGCTGTTTCTTGAGAATTCTATGAATGCGTGAGTCTTTAAACTGGCTGATCTTCCAGACTGGAATGTTCTATAAGATAGTATGATCATTTATTTCCCCGGTGACAACTCAGATGTCATCTTCTCAAAGAGGCTTTCTATGACCACCAATGGAACCGAACCATTATTCACTGCTTTCTCCTCTACTCTTACAGGTTGTAACTGGCCTTCTCTGCAACTAGAATGGAAGTCTGATGAAGCCAAGAGATTCTTTTTAACTTCAAATCCCTGCTACTATGATTACCTAGGACTTAGTAGGTACATGATTACTTCACACAAAACAATTTATATTTACTTCTGAATTCACTCAGCAAGCATTTATTATACATTTATAATTTAACAAGCAGTTCACTAGAATTGGAGATACAGAGATGAATACGACATAGTTTTGCTCCATTTGGTTTTCTAAGGAATTTGAGGTTTGGGAGAAATCTCTTGACGTGTGAGCAATAAGCTAGGAAACAATCTCTTAAATGCTATAAGCAAAGTGTTGATAGTGCACTGAGAATCCAAGAGCGGGGCATCTATCTGCTTTAATAAGTGAAGAGCGCCTCACGGAAGAAGCCGTCCTGAGGTTAAACCTTTCTTCTTAAACATTAAACTTTTAACATTTTACTACACCTACTTATAGGACACAAGTCAGTATGTTAATACATATGAAACATACGAAACTGGGGTATGACTGTTTCCATTACTTAGTGTTTGGAACCTTTGAGATTCTGTCTTCATTTACTAAGTTGTAAAGGCTGAGAAGGTTATGCACAAACACACAAACACAGCTGGAGTGGGATGTTCTATAGTCCAACCTTTTTCAGAGAACTGCTCTCAGACAAATCCTTTCTAAGCACACACTAGGGGACTGAGTTAGGTGAAACTACTCCCAGGACACCTTGTTGCTGTGCTGATTATACATTTACCATAACATGCTTTACTGTCTGTATACCTGATTTAAGTCCTCCATTAGTTTCTAAAATCTGAGAGTAGTGCTACTTCTGTCCTTAATGTCTGGTATAAAGTATTGTTCTTAAAACAAAGTTTACTGAACAATCCCTCACTTTGAAATATGGGAGGACTGGAGGGAGGGGAAACTGTGGTTGGGATGTATTATATGAGAGAAGAAGAAAAAAGAAAAATAGAATAAACAAATAAATGACTAAATATTAAAAATAAAGCAATAGGTTTATACTTGTCCTACATTATCTATGCCACTCTCTGAAATTGTAATTTCACAACTAACTTATTTAACATGAACAAAGAGGATTAGTATGTGGCTCTGGCATTGCTTTCTCAATGAGTAAAGAGAAAAGAGAAAAGTAACAAAGCATAGAACTAAGGGACAGCATCATTGACATCATGTGATGTTAGAGAAAAGTTTATATAAAACTCATTTGTTTTTAACTTACTATTCTAAGTAGAAAAGCTATTGAAGCGATTAAGGGAGGGGAAATAATGCTGTTAACTACATTATTATGGATCTTCTTTTTAATAATGATAAAATTATTATTATCGATGAGCTAGAGGCACATACTGAAGACTTTTTACAGGCTACACCCATTTTTCCTGATGAACTCAATGGGGTATTTATATCTCATACAAATGATGATTCTGAAGGTCAATTAAATTTACAATTTATCCAGAGTCACATGGTGAGTAAGCAGCAGGAGTTACAGCTACTTTTATCTGACACCAAGTCTTGGACTTAACTTCCAATATGGAAGGCTTTACGGTTACCTGCAGTGTTTGTAAGTTCAGTTTAAATCATTTATAGGCATGCTGGGCATGTTTCATTTACTGCATTAACAGACAAGGAAAATGACGGCTAGCAGATTGATGTACTTAAGTCTTTTGCTTAATTTTCAGAAACTGGGATTTCGGCTTTCTGGTTTATCTCAGTGAGAAGAGGAGAAGTTAACCTTCTACCAGTTTCTTTTTAATAGCTACGACTGTAACATTTTCCTGTGTCTGCAACCAGTTTATTCCCCAAACATGAAATATATGTTTGTATATTGAGCAATTTTGTGCATTGAGCCTTCTGTACATTGCTGCCATTATAAACAGCAATGCTATGGTCGGTAAGCTGGACAAGAACTGGAACTTCTGGTTGGCACAAATGGATTCCTATCCTCTAGATAGTCTTTGTTGGTGTTGAATCTATAAAGGGACAGGAGAGAGTTCGCATCTTCAAAATCACAAATTAGATATAAAATCATAAAATCACTGATTAAATTTAGAAAGGAAGGCTCTTGTGACATATTAATTTTATATACTTTGCTAAAAGTTGCTAATTTATAAATATATAGCAGAAACATTTTTTTAAAGTGCCATAAACACTCAGGTCATAAATATAAGTGGGCCATGAAAGTACAGATGCAAAGATAAATATTTTATATGAAATTATAAAATTCAAACACTAATAAATTTGGTAATGGCACTGAAAGCTTTTCAGGATTATTTTTTATTTTTAACTTAAAAATCATTAACTCTGAGCTTATTTCTTGGTACTTTAGATTACTGTTAATTTGAGCTGGTACTTTACACTCTTAGAACACAATAGTTATTTATAATATTCCCTCAAGTTACACTTGACTTTCATCCACTCTTTCAGTCCTCACTGGAGGAAAACATGTTGATGCTTTTTAGAGAAAGGTCTGCAGAGCAGATGCTTCTCACTGCAGTGCAGCCAGTTCCAGTAAGGGATACAACAGCGCTTTCAATCAGAGCCATCATGTGCCAGGAATGCAAAACAGAGCCCTGATCATAATCCAGCTTATGATTCACAGGGCCCACATGGAATACAAATATTTGAAAACATTATTAGGAAATCCTACTCCACCACTGGGGCAGACTTATGCTGTAACAGTCTAAGAAACAATTAGATCCTTTGTATGAGGTATCTTTACATCTGTTATGTTTACTAACTTAACATTTTCTAAATATCCTGTCATAATTCACTAATTTCCAAGATATTTACACAAAGATTTTAGGAAGTATTTGCAACACTAATAAGAAAAGATTACTCCTTTAGTAGATAACCCACTTAAAATAGTCTAACCTTTAATAATCTCCTTAAGTGCCAGGAAATTCCTTTACAAAGAAGCCTCCTTAGACCTGACATCTACTTGCTCTGCCTTCTGTCCGACATTACCCACTTGGTCTGCAGAACCTCATACTCAGAAACTCACTCAATGCAGCACCCAAGACACGACGGAGATAACTATAAAGCTGTTGTAGAGGAACTCAAGTCATCATCCGAGACAAAATCTAGCTTACAGCTTACAGTCCCAGACATAATACACAAATGAACGTACTAATGAGAATAGTAAGAAATAAGAGGGCCTTTGCTGCTCAGAACTAAGCTAGTCACACAGAAAGCTGGCTCTGGCTTGTAGAGTAAAAATCAAGGGCAGTTAGTAGTCTTCTCAACTGAGGAGGGCGTGAAATCAGAAATATTCTGTCTAGAATGGAAACTAAAAAGTCAATATGATAGCATAAAGAGTTCTCCTCACAGCGGAGGAAATGTCTGACTGACATCCTGGGAGTCTGTATCAACTGCTTGACAGAAGAGTGCTAAGAACCTTGGAAATTAAAAGTTAAGTTGGAGAACAAGACTGAAAAGGGGGCTAGAATAAGGTCAGAACTGAGATTCAGCCATCAAAGTAATCAGAGCCCATGCTAAAGGGGGTTAAGTATTAGCGGCAACTTTTATAAGCCAAATATGAAAAAGAAATCATGAGGGAAAAACCAGTTTTCTGAAAATCTTTTGTACAAATATAATGGGTCAAAAATAACTTCAACATGCTAGATCTAAAGAGACCAAACTGACTCTAAAAAGGATATGTACATGTGTGTGTGTGGGGGGGGTATACCTGCAGGTTCACAGTAGCTTGAATAAATTGAAGAAAAATAGTATAGATAATACTAGTTATTTATAAGCAAAAGAGATGTGATGGATCCTGCTACTTTAACACCCAGTGAAAGAATCAAAAGCTAATTCTTTGTGGTAAAAGAGCTGATGATGTCACCACGGCCTGTATAGTGTAAGGCCCTTGAGATGGAGCTTTGAATGGGAAATGGCCCCCACTGGCTCCTGTGTGTGAACACTTGGTTCCCAGCTAGTAGCCCTGTGTGTGGGAGGTTACGGAGCGTTCAGACACAGAGTCTCGGTAGGATAAGTCTATCACCTGGGGGGCTTTGTGAATATTCTAGCTTCACCCCACTTCCAGTTCACTGTCTCTGTTTCCTGAGTGATGAAATGGGACAACAACTGACTGTCCTGGATGCCACAACCCTGCCTATCTCCGCGCTATGCTCTCTCCCAGAACATGACTCATGGTGAACCTTCCTCCAGAGTCACTTTTCCATAACAACAGAAAAGTAACTAATTCACGGATTCACTGACGTTAACATACCAACACCTTGTCAAAAAGTATATGAAATGAGTTCAGCTAGAAGAGGCAAAAATCAAAAGGTACTACTATAAATTTGCTTAAGCATCCCCAGTTATTGAGGAACCCCACCCCAATTACTCCCCCAGAGCAAGGGGAGACTGCTGAAGTGACCCTATGAAACAAATCAGTGAATCCCACTTACACACAGGAAGGACAGCATTGCCACTCATGTTACACAGAGCCCTGTCTGCTGCTTCTGTGCACAGCAGGGCCACTAACAGATAGCTAAATCTGGTTTCACTAGTTCTGTGTTCATCATACCTGTGCTAAATACTGAGAAAACATAGAGAATGTTCTCCTTTAAAAAGCTTTCTTTAAGCACCTTTTCTATATCTACCTTGTAAAACAACATAAATTGAAAAAAAAAAAAAAAACCAAACAAATAAAAAAACACTATAGCTTACGAAACAGTCACTCGGTATTATTAAGACTTGTTCCTGAAAATATGCAGGAAGAACCAAGTCTCTCTCGTTGTTGTTAGTAGGTGGTCCTTCTGTTCCCATGCAAGCACACCAGTGCAGCAGCATATGTGCCTGCTGTCTTAAGACACGCCTATCTTTAACAAACAAAAACTTGATGAATCCCAAACTTTTTACATGTTAGCAGGCATATCTTAAAATTACATCAAAGCTTTCAGAAACCCCAGAAGTCATAAAAGACTTGTTCATCAGTAAAACAAGCCTAATGGTGAGAAGCCGTGTGGGCAGGACTTCAGAGGTTCATGATGCAAGACTGTATAAGTTCTTGGCATTATACTAAAAGTTTCCAAACAAGAGATTATCTTCCATCTTCTGTGCACAATACTGATGGACAACAGAGTAAATTAAATGGCAAAAGTAACCCTAACTATGGCTTTCACTTTTTTTCTCTCATAGCCAAAAAGCCATCAAAAGATTAGTAAAATATAAAAGGAGCTTACTGTTTTAGAATAACAGTTGG
This sequence comes from Uromys caudimaculatus, assembly GCA_028551405.1. Classification (NCBI taxonomy): domain Eukaryota; kingdom Metazoa; phylum Chordata; class Mammalia; order Rodentia; family Muridae; genus Uromys; species Uromys caudimaculatus. The sequence continues at coordinate 61,221,779 of CM052718.1, read as the reverse complement.
AAGACTATTCTATTACTATAAGCAATTTAAAAAATTTCCACAAGAGGGCACCACAGACAAAACACTAAAATTTCATTAACCAGAGGCTCATATAAAAGGTTATTATTATTACATTAACTCAGTACCTTTACCAGAAATAGATTGGTAGACATTTATAGTTTTTAATCAAGACATTTAAGACTACTATCACTACTGTGATGACATTATAACTTAATAAAAGCAATTATATTTTATAAAAATGCTTTATAGTTCTCAAGGAAAATAGATGCTTTTAGCATTTGGCAATTTTGAGAATAATTTACAAATAATAGATAAAGCTCAAAGAATAGTTTTTAATTCCACAAAACCAACAAAATCTTTTAATAGTAAATATTCATATCACTGTATTCTTAATAAATTTTATATGAATTAAAATATGTCTTATATCCCTAGACTAAATATTAAGAGCTAATTTGTCATGAAAAAATTTCCTTCTTATTTATGTTCTTTTGTGAAAATTTAATAATACTTCATAGAAGGAATTCTACCTGCATGCATTTAAAGTTGCTGCTATTAAATAATTTTAACAAATTAACTTCAGAATATATAATGCAGCCCTGTGGGAGAGACTATGGCGCTCAACAAGAACCACTCAGAGGGCGGCGGAGTGATCGTCAACAACACTGAGAGCATCCTAATGTCCTATGACCATGTGGAACTTACATTCAATGACATGAGGAATGTGCCAGAGGCCTTCAAAGGGACTAAGAAAGGCACTGTCTACCTTACTCCGTACCGGGTCATCTTTCTGTCTAAGGGGAGGGACGCCATGCAGTCCTTCATGATGCCCTTTTTACCTGATGAAGGACTGTGAGATCAAGCAGCCGGTGTTTGGTGCGTTAAGGGAACAGTGAAGGCTGAAGCTGGAGGTGGCTGGGAGGGCTCTGCCTCCTACAAGCTGACCTTCACAGCAGGGGGTGCCATTGAGTTTGGGCAGCGGATGCTCCAGGTGGCGTCTCAAGCCTCCAGAGGTGAAGTCCCTAATGGAGCCTATGGGTACCCTTACATGCCCAGCGGGGCCTATGTCTTTCCCCCACCAGTCGCCAATGGAATGTACCCCTGCCCTCCTGGCTACCCCTATCCACCGCCCCCATCCGAGTTCTATCCAGGACCTCCCATGATGGATGGGGCCATGGGATATGTACAGCCCCCGCCACCACCCTATCCTGGGCCCATGGAGCCTCCCGTCAGCGGCCCCAGTGCCCCTGCACCTACTCCTGCAGAGCCAGCCTCCACCACCACCCTACTATCCCCCAGAAGACAAGAAGACCCAGTAGACCCTGCCCACCTCCCGCCTCTTACCCAAAGACCCCTTCCTGGGTCTCCCATGGAGCTGCATCTGGGATTCCAGGAGGCCAGGGAGGGCCCTGTTCTTCCCCAGGCCTGAGTATAAAGTTAGCAGGAGCTAGCCCTGATAGAAAGGTGGAACTCCTGGCCTCTGAGAGGCACGTCCCAGCTTCCCACCCTAGCTCAGCCCACAGCGCTGTTCTACCCAGCTTCCCTTTCACCATCTCTGGAGCTCGAAGGAGCACGGGGTGACCCC
>CM052718.1:61203934-61219697 GCA_028551405.1 Uromys caudimaculatus | reverse complement strand
GGGACCACGTGACCCATAACCTGCCGTCTGCCCCTCTGTAAGCTTCATGCCCCCTGGATGCACTAAGAATTGCTCTTGTTCGTTCCTGGTCTAGACGCAAAATGAGGAGATGGTATTTAAAGAGAATTCCTATTTATTTGACACAAAAAGTCCAGTTAATATATTAATGTGAAATAAACCCTGTTTGCACCTTGAAAAAAAAAAAGAATATATAATGCAAAAGAAGCAGCTTAAAATTCTAGGACAAAGATTAATTAGGGTAGTGAAAAATAATTCTTCTAACCCAAATATTCACATTTCACTTAACCACTGCTGAAGAAAAATTTCAAATATCAGTATGTAACTTATAAGTTCATAAATGAAGACTCAGGTTGAGAAGTCCTTATAGAGTGTTTCAACCAGAGTGTTTCAGACTCTGTTCTGTTAAAGTTTCTAATACTTATCTAGATATTTGATATTTTGGGAGACTCAAATCTAAGCATCAAGTTTATCTATATGTAATTCCTTACAACATTACATTCAGACTTGTATCCATATACTTACTCCAACCCAGGTATGAAATTTTCTATTGTGGCATAGACCAATACTCAAAATTTCAATTTTGAACTTTATAGAACTCAGACTTTTTTCATTAGGAATGTTGAACCTATACATTCTGTAGTAATGATCCTTTTGTAGAACTATTCTAAATAAGGAGTAAAATTATTATAAAGTACTTATATACAGTGATTTACAAATATTTACATAGTTAACACTATATATCAGTGCACTGATACATATACTCTAGCCTTGACAGAGTTAGAAATATACAATTATAGTGAGACAAATATTCATGAAGAGCTGAAGGTAGGTACCATGGAGGCACACAGCATCATGTGACCAGTTGAATGAAGCCAAAGGAGAAAACAATTTTTAGAGGAAACCATGGCTAAGATAGGAGAGAGCAGCAATATAGGCCCTCTGGCTTTCTTTAAACACTTGGAACAAGCCCTGCACTCACTACCAACTGTAGAAAACACACATGTTTAAGAGCTTTCTTGACATATTTTCCACATACACATATATGAACAATTACCTGCCTACTATATAAATGACTTGGATGAGCCATCAATAGTTGAAAGCACTAAAAACACTAAAGCAGTGAATTACCCAGAAAGGCACATAGAGTACTTCAGCTACAGTGTCAAAATACAGTCAAAGTAAAGAACAAAGGTTCTGGCTGTTGTATAAAGCATGCTGGTTGTGATACATAAAATAGTCAAAAGATAGCTAGCTGTCTCCTGAGAGGCCCTGCCAGAGCCTGACAAATACAGAGGCTGATGCTCGCAGCCAACCATTGGACTGAGCGTGGGGTCCCCAATGGAGGAGTTAGAGAAAGGACTGAAGGAGCTGAAGGGGTTTGCAACCCCACAGGAAGAACAACAGTATCAACCAACCAGACCCCCAGAGCTCCCAGAGACTAAACCACCAACCAAGGAGTACAATGGAGGCATCCATGGCTCCAGCCGCATATGTAGCAGAGGATGGCCTTGTCGGGCATCAATGGGAGGTGAGGCCCTTGGTCCTGTGAAGGCTTGATGTCCCAGTGTAGGGGAATGCCAGGGTGAGGAGGCAGGAGTGGGTGGGTGGGTGGGAGAGCACCCTCATAGAAGCAGGGGGAGGGGGATGGGACAGGGGTTTCTGGAGGGGAAACGGGAAAGGGGATAGCATTTGAAATGTAAATAAATAAAATATACAATAAAAAGAAAAAGAAAAAGAAAAGGAAAGATAGCTACAAGTTTTTCTGCTCAGGAGAAAAGGCCCAGAGAGTGCAGGCAATGTGACAAATCAGGAGGAGACAGAAAGGGAATTTTGTGAAGTGCTTTGTGAACAAAGCAGTGGAAGACAACCCTATTTCTCACCTATCCAGCAAACCTCCAGTTGCTACTGCATCAGGACCACTATCAGCTTACGTGGCCTGCTCACTAGCTGTAGGCTGCCTGCAGGTTCACACTGTCTTATCTTTCTTCTATACCAATACTTACAAGTGGAGAAAAGATATAACTCTAAAATGGGAAAACAAACAGAGTGAATCATACAGACACAGAGCCAGAGGAAAGTGAGGCCTGGTTGGTGCAATAAGAAAAAACTAGTTACATAAACTGGGTAGGAAGAAATAAAACTATTCACAGATGACATAAGTGCCTGATTAACTATCTCGGTAGTCTCATCATAAACCCCCTGAAGTCAATGGGCATGGAAAGGACGGAAAGCACAGGGCACCTTATAAAACTCAATTGCTTTCCACTGTGGCACTAAGAAATAACTGAAACTGAAAATTAAAATTTTCAATAACATGAGAAAAATAAAAATACCAGACTTGGGTATAATATAAATAAAAATATGCATAGAATTAGTGTACACTGCTGCAAGAAAGATCTAAGCAAATTGAGTCATTCCAATGTTGAATAGAAAAGTAAATATAGTTATGATGCTATTTATTTCTAGTTTTCTGTGCTTTGCTTATTTTGTTTTGCTTTTGAGGCAGGTTCTTGCTAGATAGCCAAAGCTAGTCTAGAATTTGCTTAATAGTCAGGCTGGCCTTGAACTCAATTCATTTCTATTTTTATCGGGGCTTTATTGATGTTCAGAGACATGACTATGGCAACTCTTATAAAGAAAAACATTTAATTGGAGTTGTCTTATATGTTCAGAGGTTTTGTCACTGCCATCACGGTGGGAAACATGGCAGTGTACAGTAGACATGGTGCTGGAGAAGGAGCATCTGTCTGGATCAGCAGGCAGCAGGAGGAGAGAGTATGACACTGAACTGACCTTGTGAAACTCCAAAGCCCACCCACAGTGACATACTTTCTTCAACAAGGCCACATTTATTTCAGCAAGGCACACCTCCTAATAGTGCCACTCCCTGGTGACCAGGCACTGAAATCTCTGAGTCGAAGGGGGTCACTGCTATGCAACCACCACACCTGCCTCTGCCTCACAGGTACTGAGATTACAGGCATGTATCACCATGCCCCGCAAGAAATCATTTCCTTCTGACAATATAAACATTTAATTTCAACTCAATAAAAATTATAAGAGTTTATTATGTAAATGTAGATAAAATGATAGTAAATAGCATATAGAAAGGCAAAAGACTTAGAAGAGCCAGCCCTCATGTACTGAATAAGAAAAGTAACACTACCTAGTTTTACAACTCCAGTAATTAAGATGTTAGAGTACTGGTAAAAAACAGAAATAGACTCTAGTACCAATGATACAATGATGTTTTAAGATGAAGAGTTCAGAATTAGACAGACATGGCCACCTGATTTCTGAATAAGGAGCAGAGGCAACTCAATGGAGATAGCACAGTCTTTCAAACAAACAGAGTGGAGAGACTGGACTACCATAGGGAAGGAGGCCTAGGTACCAATGTTCACACCTCTCACAAGGACTAATTTAATATATATTAGCGACCTTAGCAGAAGCTTAAAAATTTCAGAATAACCCCCCAAATAAAAATCTGTGTTTGACACTGAATTCATAGAACTAAAGAGCACAACTCACGGAGAAAGGGAAAGTTGGGGGGTGGGAAAATGGGGGAGCTTTGAAGGACATTAATACTACAGACTTCTGAAAAGGGAAGACAAGACAGAGTGGGAGAAAATATTGGCAAAGTGCTAGCTTAAAACAACCTTGTAGCCAAAGCATGCAAGGAACTCCTAACAAGCAAGTAATTAAAACATACAACCCACTAAAGTAGGCAAAGCAGCAGACAAGACACCGTGTCAAAAAGGAAAGATGAATGGGAACAAACATAAAAAGTTGTTCCACATTTCTAACATTAACACATCAGAAATTAAATCAGAAAGCATATGCAAACCTATTGAATAGCTGAAATGCAAAGGACTAACAATATGAACTGCTACCTTATTACATAACAGGGACTCTCATCTGTCGGTGGTGGAAATACAAAATAACAGCTCTGGAGTTGAACTGAAACTTTCTCACAAAGCTAAACATACTATAATATCCAGTAAAAATTTCAATCCTGGGAATTCTTAGTGTTGTTTGCTGGGTGTAATAAAATACCCTTACAAAAGCAACTTGGAGAACCCAAGGCTTATCCAGCTCATAGTCCATCACTGTGTGACCACAGTAGCAGAAGCTTAAGACAGGTGCTCACACCACACCTACACCCAAGACACAGAGAAGAGAGGGCTAATATGTTCATGGTTTCTATACTTACACGGTCCTAAATCCCCTTCCCAGGGAATGGTGCCACCCACAGTGGCAAGTTTTCCTATCTCCATTAATGTAATCAATATTCCCCATAGGCCTACTGAGAAGCCAGCCTTCTAGGCAATTCTAGACAGGGTCAAGTTGGTAATTAAAACAATCAAAGGGAATTACTTAACTGACTAGAAAACTTAGTTTTGTGGCAGACAAAAGTGAATAAATCACAGAAAACATATTCATAATTACCTCAAGCTAGCAAGAAATCAATATATTCTTCAATAGGTTAACAGACAAACTGGTATAATCAGGCAATATCATATGATTCACAAATGAGTTATTAAGCTGCAAAAAGATATGGAGGAAATCTGAAACACATGTTAAGTAAAAGAAGATAATATACAAATGCTATATATAATTTCTATTGTATAATATTTCATAAAAGTACACAGGTAGAGACTATGAAAAGATCAGCAGCTGCAAGTTTAAGGACTGGGGGAATCTAAGTATCAGCAGAAAGGCTGTGTGTCTCTGTGTTTTCAAACAGCCTTGCTATGGAGCTTGGGCAGGCCTCAACCTTGAGATCCTCTTATCGCAGCCCTCTGGGTGCTGGGACTTCACCGCATTCAGCCTTCACAGGGATTATCTTAGGGTGAGGAAATCATTCTCTTTCATCTTGTAATGGTAGAAATGTACTAATCAAAATCAATAGAATATTACATGATAAAAAGTGAACTTCAAGAAGAGTTAGGGAAGACAGTCAGTAAATACGCAAAGGCCTGAGCTCAGTCTCTAGCCACATTAAAAAGGAGCTTTTTTTGGTAGTGTGTGCCTGTAACCCGTATGCTGAAGAAATGATAAAAGGCAGATCCCTAGGGCTTCCTGGCTAGCTAACCTGGCCTACTTGGTGAACTCCAAGCCATCACGAGACCATGCCTCAAAAAAGTTGCATGGTGCCTAAGGGATGGCATATGATGCTGACCTCTAGCCTACATACATGCACATGAACATGCACATGCGCGTGTGTGTACGTGTGTGCACACACACGGGGGAGGGAGAGAGCAAGCATGCACAAGTAAACACTTGTATGCAAATTATTTACATTAAAGTTAAGGGGTCCAACAACAGAAAACAAAATGTGAGGAAAATAAAAGTTGACATATAAATGTATAAAAGAACTTCACTGAAGCTTATGGGGAGAAAGGATACTAACAACTTTAGAATTGAAAAAAAACAAAACTAGACCTAGAAAAGGGGAAACATTGGAAATGTAAATAAAGTATAAAAAAATTAATTAATTAATTAAAAAAAAAAACTAAAACAGCAAAAGGAGCTGTACATTAGGACTGCAGTTGATAACAGTGTTTCCTATAGGGAAACTGTCTAACAATTCTGAAATGAAAAAATTTGGTAGGGATTGTGTTCCTTATCACTGAAGCTGTGAGCTACAAGCAAGCAAAGAGACATAAATAGAATAATCTACTTGGTATCAGAGTAGGAGGCAGAGACATCTGTCTGAACTCACGTTTAACTTACTATAGAAACAAATGGAGGCAGAGTGATTTTAAGGCAGCATCGTGGGATTTGGTTGGGCAAGGGATCACATCCAAAGACCTGCTATGTGTGATCCACTGGAAGGACGCAATTCTAACCCCTCTGGTTGGAGGACAAACACACCCTTAGTAAACACCTTTAATTCCAAAGAATGAAGGTAAAGTCCCTTTGTAGAAGTAGAAGGAAGCAGCCATGTTTTAAAGTGAAGTCTAATTGAGGGGCAGATAAAGGGACGAATCAGAGAAAGATTCACAGAATAAGTCAGAGTTAGTAGGATACACCAACTCTCATGAGAACAGATGGGAAAGAGAGGCTACATAAGAGCTCAGAGTGAGTCTGGGGGAGGGCAGTTCAGTGAGTGCAGTTCAGCTGAGTTCAGGCCATGCAGTGGAGTTCAGTTGAGCTGAGTTCAGTACAGGCAGTGCAGTTCAGTTTGTGGAAATCAGAGGCAGATTTTCCAAGCAAACCAATTCAGTGAGAAGCTGAGAGAATCTAGTTTGAATCAATTAGCTCAGAGAGGAGTTTTAAGCCAGAACAGATGAATTCAACCACCTGGCTAGAATTCAGAAATAACTAGAAAGGGTGAGCTTATTCACAGTAAGCCTTGGAGATAACAATTACATCTGGTGAAGAAAAGTTACTTTTACAGATGAATACCGAGACTCATTCAGCAAAAGATACATGACAATAGTAATTAGAATAGACAGATATTTTTTTTATGCTTTGCAAACTAACAATGCATAAATGCAACAACATTGTACATAAAAGAAAGCATGCCTGGCTTCAATCTTTGTTTTTAATAGTCTCCTCTAGGAAAAGAAGGAAACTCTGGAGCAAGAGAAATACAAAGGGACTAACTTAAGAAAAGAAGTGTCTAAAACAAAGCAAAACTCAACATTAACAGGCATATGTTACAGGAACGAAGGAGTCAACAGAAAAGAGATCCCAGTGGCCAAGTCTGGACCAATTTAAGGGGTCGTTGGGGACAGTGAAACAGGACTAAAGCACTATAGATACGATTATAATCTAAAATGTAAAGTAGGCTCCTGCCACCACCTCTACCCCAGCAGACCTAGCCCTTGACCTGCAGCTTGTGAACTGACTTGTTTCTTCAGCTGTCTAAGAACTGTAACTCTCACCCCTCACCAAAGAAACTTCTCTTTGAAGCAGATAAAGACCACCACAGAAAACAACTGGCCATAGGGTTCTCATTCTAAACAGATACATTTATAGCAAATAACTGCTGCACCTAAAACTCAGGGAACACCATGGAAGAGAAGATGGAAAGATTACATGCAACAGAGGACCAAGGAGTCTGTTTTGTCTCTTGGAAATAACACACAGCTATGCCAATGATATCACAGCAATATGGCTGCCTAGTCAAGACCACAGCAATGACAACACTAAGAAACTTGCTAATATAAGAGTGGGAAATCTCACAAGACTCTATCCCTATAGAGCTGAGAATAAGAGAGTTATTCTTCTCAGGGATGAGACCTGAATTGGTTATACTATACCACATGCTCAGCTCTAAAATCACACATATACAAGCAACATTAAACAAACTTAACAAGCTGTATTAATATAGGTATGTGTGTCTGTCTTTGTACCAACAGTAATCATAAAAAAAGAAGCCATGAATTAGAGAGGAATGATGGGGGAGTGGAGGTGCTGAAGAGAACAGCAGAAATGATGTAATTATTTTAACTAAAATAGAAGACAATCACAAATTAATATTGATATAAACAAACAGGGAGAACAGATACATCTCCTTGAGGGAGGGAAAAGACAGGAGATGTCTTTTCCCTCCCTCAAGAAGGTAGAACATAATTCTCCATTCTGTAAGCTATGCTATGCATTGTGACTTACTTCTACGGAGTACAGTATGGAAAGACAAAGAGTAATTCTACTACTAAAAAAAATCTAGCAAACATTGTGTCAACCAGGTAATTGTAGTTAACAAATGTACCAACAATGATAAATCATGTTGACAAAAGTATTCTTTTAAAAAAGTTGTTTTACTTTTAATTGTGTGTATGTCTGTGTGTCTATGTGTGAGTATTGACAGGAGAGTGCATGCACCTGGACAGGTAAAAAAGAGGACACAGGGTTCCCTGGAGCTGGATTTACTGGCAGTTGTGAGCTGCCCCATTGTATCAAACTTGGGTCCTCTGCAAAAGCAGTATATGCTTTTAACAACTGAGCCATTTCTCCTGGCTTCCAGAAACTACTCTTGATATGCTGTGATGAACCTTTCTTTCTGTGTCTTCTTCCAAAACCAGTAATTCCATTCTCATTGTAAGAAAAGAGTAAGCATCTATCTAACTGAGATCCCTCAGAACTGTTCAAGTTATCAAAAACAAGGACATCCTGAAAATCTAAAAACCAAGAGGTACCCAAAGAAACAAGACTACTGAGAGCAGTGTTTGGTTAATCCTGAAACAGATAAGGATATTAGATAAAAAAATAATAATTTTGAATAGACACGTAGTTTAAATCTGTAATTGGACAAAGGTACCATGTAATAAGATGTTAGTAAAAGAGAACAATGCAATTTGGGTATATGAAACTATTATTTTTGCAACTATTCTATAAATATTAAACTATCCAAATAAAAACTTGATTAAAAATGGAAACTAAACAATCATTCCCTTTCAAATTCAAACACATATTTTCTGAGCACGTGGCATCACTAAGCCAATGTTCATAACTTATAGGATAGTGGCTTATCACATTGGCTGCACAGGCATCTAATAAAAAGATCTTAAACCTTCTCAGTGTCTTAGATCCCAGCTTGAAACAAACAAGCAAGAAATCTCCCAAAGGCTAAAGCTGGGCGTTGTCCCCATTACAACCGTCTCCTCAGTCCCCAGGCGGCTCGAGTACACAGAGAGAAGCAGTCTAGCCACCCAGTAAACACTCTACTTACTATATCAAGGATCACATATCCCTGGGAATAATTTGTGCATTAGAGAAAACGAAATCATACTAAGATAAAGTGATTTATATATTTGGTTTTTACGTACAAGAACTACTCATTTCATTTTTAACAAGATTTTTTTTTTTTTTTTTACAATCTCTTATGGGAATATTTACAGAATCCTTAGTAAAATTCAGTATGTGTATGTTTAAAAACAAGAACACTTAAGCATATACTGTTTTAAAACAGCACCCTTTATTCTACATGTTAAACTCATATGGCAGGGCCACCCACATAGATGTGTTTGTTCTCCACTATATCCAGTACTACTTGATAACAGCCAAATGTATTTTAAAGTTGTACTTTACTTTAAAAAGCCAATCTACTAATACATACTTCTTTAAAATGCAGACTTACCATAAGCAAGTCAGGGATTTACAGTAATATGAACAAATATGAAGGTTATTTAATCTACTCACACTAAAGATATGCTAATATCTTATACTAATATGAAGGAAATAAATTCTTATGTAACACAAAATTTTTAACCCTCCTGAGAAATTAAAAAAAAAATAAAAAAGGTATTTGTAATTAAGCAATAAGTATGTACTGTAAAAAAAAAAAAAAATCTCTGTTTGGGCCATGAAATGTCTACTTTCCCAGGGGGACCACCATTCTCCTGTCACCTCTCTCCCTTCCTCCATCGGACCTGAGACTCTTACACCATACAGGTTAGCTTCTCTTCTCCCACCCATCTTCCCAGATAGCTGAGCCTCTCAGCCAAGCCTAGCTGCTCTGAGCAGCCTGCTATCGCAGGGGGACCTCAATTCTCCCACCACCTATCCTCCATCTTCATCAGACCTGTGACCCTGAACCATACAGGTAAGCTTCACTTCCTCCAATCATCTTCCCTGCTCTCTCTTTTTGACCGCTTTAGGCCAAGCCAAGCTGCCCTGAGCTGCCTGCTATCCCAGGCTGACCTCCATTCACCTGCCATCCTCTGTCCACCTTCATTAGACTTGTGGTGCCTGAACCATACATATCTGCAGATCCTGAACCATACAACCCAACAATACCCATCAGAGGTCGGCTACACCAGGACTATTGAAGTTTACCCCCTCCCAATACCTGCTAAAATATCCAGGGACCAAAACCAACCAGCTGGCTAAAGGCCCTCAAAAGAACACAATCAACAAAAGCCAGGGCAATATTACACCCCCAGAGCACAGCTACCCCACTGCAGCAAGCCCTGGATATCCTAACACAACCAAAACACACACACACAAAAGACCCTAAATCCAATCTTATTAATATGATAATGGCCTTTAAAGAGGAAATGAATAAATCCTTTAAACAAACAGGAAAATACAATCAAACAGGTAGAGGCCTTTAAAAAGGAAACAAATAAATCCTTTAAAGACACAGGAAAATACAACTAAAAGTGTGAAGGAAATAAATAAAACTGTAAAACCTGAAAGTGGAAATAGAAACAATAAAGAAAACACAAAGTGAGGGAATCCTGGAGATAAAAATCTATGGAAGAGAACAGGAACAACAGATGCAAGCAGGATACAGGAGATAGAGGAAAGAATCTCAGGGGAAGAAGAGAAATAGAAGAAATTGATGCATCAGCCAAAGAAAATATTAAATCTAAAGAATTCTTGACACAAAACATCCAGGCAATCTGGGAAACCATGAAAAGACCAAACCTAAGAACAATAGGAATACAAGAAGGTGAAGAGTCCCAGCTCCAAAGCCCAGAAAATATTCTCAACAAAATCACAGAAGAAAACTTTCCCAACCTAAAGAAAGATATGCCTATAAACATACAAGAAACTTATAGAACAACAATTAAACTGGACCAGTAAAGAAAATCCTCCTGGCACATAATCAAAACACAAAATCTACAGCACAAAGAAAGAATATTAAAAGCAGCAAGGGAAAAAGCCTGGGTAACATACAAAGACAGACCTATCAGAATCATACAAGACTTCTCAACAGAGACTGGACAGATGTCTTGCAACCTCTAAAAAAACCACAGGTGCCTACCTAGACTACAATACCCTGCTAAACTCTCAATTACCATAGATGGATAATACAAAATATTTCAAGACAAATCCAAATTCAAAAAATATCTATCCAGAAGTCCAGTCCTACAGAAAATACTATAAGGAAAACTCCAACCCAAAGAGGATAACTATTATCCAAGAAAAAGCAGGAAATGAGCAATTCCATACCAGCAAAACCAAGGAAAATGCACATGCATGTGAGTACACAAACACACGCACACACACCACTACCATCAAAATAACAAGAAATAACAATTCCTGGTCAGTAATATCTCTCGACATCAATGGACTCAATTGCCCAATAAAAAGACATAGGCTAACAGAATGGATACAAAAACAGGATCCATCATTCTGCAGCACACAAGAAACACACCTCCATAATAAAGATAGACATTACATCCGAGTAAGGGGCTGAAAAAAATTTCCAAGCAAACAGAGCCAAGAAGCAAGTTGGAGTAGCCATTCTAATATCTAATAAAATAGGCTTTCAACCAAAATTAATCAACAGAGACAGAAAAGGACACTTCATGGAAGTAAAAATCTACCAAGAGGATATCTCAATTCTGAACATCTATGTCCCAAACACAAGGGTTCCCACATTTGTAAAAGAAACACTGCTGAAGCTTAAACCACACATCAACACCAAACATTAATAGTGGGAGACTTCAACACCACTCTCTCACAAATTGACAGGACAACCAGACAAAAACTAAAAGGAGAAATAATGAAACTAACAGAGGTTATGAATCAAATGGATCTAACAGATATCTACAGAACCTTTCACCCAAAAAACAAAAGAATATACCTTCTTCTCTGCACATCATGGAACCTTCTTCAAAATCCAACATACAAAGCAAGCCTCAACAGATATAAGAGAACTGAAATAGCACCTTGTATCTTATCAGACCACCATGGATTAAAGCTGGACTTCAACAACAAAAGAAACAACAGAAAGCCTACACACTCATGGAAACTGAACAACTCTCTAGTCAATGATCTCTGGGTCAGGGAAGAAATAAAGAAAGAAATTAAAGACTTTCTAGAATTCAATGAAAATGAAGGCACATCATACCCAAATTTATGGGACAAAATGAAAGCAGTGGTAAGAGGAAAGTTCATAGCACTAAGTGCCTCTATAAAGAAATTAGAAAGTTCTCATACTAGCAATTTAAAAATATACCTAAAAGCTCCAGAAAACTGAATTGAAGAACACACCAAAAACATCATCCACCATGATTCCAGGAATGCGGGGATGGTTCAATATACAAAAATCCACCAAAGTAATATACTATATAAACAAACTCAAAAAAATTACATGATCATCGCATTACATGCTGAAAAAGTCTTCAACAAAATCCAACACCCCTTCATATTAAAAATCTTAGAGAGATCAGAAACTTAAGGCATATAACCAAACATAATAAAAACAATACAGAGAACCAACAGCCAACGTCAAATTAAATGGAGAGAAGCTTGAAGCAATCCCACTAAAACCAGGGACAAGACAAAGCTGCCCACTCTCTCCCTATCTATTCAATATAGTACTTGAAGTTCTAGCTAGAGCAATTAGACAACAAAAGGAGATCAAGGGGATACAAATTGGAAAGAAAGAAGTAAAGATAACACTCTTCATGGGTGATATGATACTATACATAAGCGATCCCAAAAATTATAACAGAGAACTCCTACAATTGATAAACAACTTCAACAAAGTGGCTGGATATAAAATGAACTCAAAGAACTCAGTGGCCTCCTTTATACAAATGATAAAGGGCCAAGAAAGAAATGAGGAAACACCCCTTCCACAATAGCCACAAATGACATAAAGTATCAAGCAAGTGAAAGGTCTGCATGACAAGAACTTCAGTCCCTGAAGAAAGAAATCAAAGAAGACCCCAGAAGATAAAAAGATCTTGCATGTTTATGGATAAGTAGTATTAACATAATGAAAATGGCCATCTTACCAAAAGCAATCTACAGATTCAATGCAATTAGCATCAAAATCCCAACACAATTCTTCACGGACACTGAAAGAGCAATTCTCAAATTCATACGGAAAAACAAAAATCACAGGATAGCTAAAACAATCCTGAACAATAAAAGAATTTCAGGAGGAATCACCATCCCTGACCTCAAGCTGTACTACAAAGCAGTAGTGATAAAAACTGCTTGGTACTAGAACAGAAACAGACACATTGATCAATGGAATCAAATTGGAGACCCAAAAATAAACCCACAGACCTATGGACACTTGATTTTTGATAAAGAAGCCAAAACCATACAAAAAAGAAAAAGCATCTTCAATAAATGGTGCTGGTCTAACTGGATGTCTACATGTAGAAGAATGAAAATAGATCCATATTTATCACCCTGCTCAAAACTTAAGTACAGGTGGATGAAGAATCTCATCATAAAACCAGATACACTAAATCTCATAGAAGAGAAAGTGGTAAACACCCTTAAATGTATTGGCACAGGAGACAATTTCCTGAACAGAACATCAATGACTGAGGTTCTAAGATCAACAACTGACAAATGGGACCTCACAAAACTGCAAAGTTTCTGTAAGGCAAAGGACACCATCAAAAGAACAAAACAGCAGTCTACAGACTGGAAAAGGATCTTCACCAACCCTACATCTGACAGAGGGCTAATATTAAAAATTTACAAAGAACTTAAGAAGTTAGACACCAACAACCCAAACAACCCAATTTAAAAATGGGGTACAGAGCTAAACAGAGAATTCTCAACAGAGAATCTTGATTGGCCGAGAAGCACTTAAAGGAAAGTTTCGAGTCCTCAGTCATTAGGGAAATGCAAATCAAAACAACTCTGAGCATGGTTAAGATCAAACCTCAAGAGATAGCACATGCTGGCGAGGAGGTGGAGCAAGGGAAACTCATCTTCACTGGTGGCAGAAGTGCAAACTTGGACAACCATTTGGAAATCAATTTGGTAGTGTCTCAGAAAACTGAGAATAGTTCTTCCTCAAGACCCAGCTATACCACTCCTGGACATAAACCCAAAAGATGCCCAACCATCCCACAAAGACACCTGCTCAACGATGTTCACAGCAGCTTTCTTCCTAATAGCAGAAACTGGAAAGAACCTAGATGTCCCTCAACTGAAGAATGGATAAGGAAAATGTGATTCATCCACAAAATGGAATATTATTCAGCTATTAAGAAAACATAGACATGAATTTTGCAGGCAAATGGCTGGAACATGAGAATATCATCGTGAGTGAGGTAACCTAGTCCCAAAACGACATTCATAGTATGTACTCACTTATAAACGGATATAAGCCATAAAAGACAGGTACCATTCTATACTCTACAGACCCAAATAAGCTAAAATAGAAGGAAGGTACAAGCCAGGATGCAGGAATCTCACTGAGAAGGGGAATAAAATAGTCATAAGAGGCAGACAGAGGGAGGGAACTAGAAGGGAGAAGAGATAGAAAGGGGAAGGAGGAGTTCAGGATCAGGTGTGGAGAGAGACAGGAGAGATGGCGAGATGGCCATGAGAATGAGTGGAAATCTGTAATTGACTGGGGTAAGGAGGTGGGGGGCATCTCCAAGACAAGACAGAGGCCTGGGATAAGAGAAATGCCCAAGAATCAATCAGGGTGACCTTAGCTGTGACTCACTACATTGGAAATATGGAATCTGAGGAAGCCACATCCTATAGCTAGGCAGGAACCCTAGTGGAGCAACAGAGACACCAACCCACCCACAAAAATTACAGTCCCAAAGTTATCCTGTCTACAAGACTTGCAGGCACAGAAGATGGTGCAGAGATTGAGAGAATAGCCAACCAATAACAGGCTCAACTTGAGACCCATCCTATGGGTAAGCACCAGTCCCTGCCATCATTAATGATACTCTGATATGCTTGCAGACAGAAGCATGTTGTCCTCTGAGATGCTCCACCCAGTAGCTGACTCAGACAGATACAGACACTCACAGCCAAACAGTGGATTGAGCTTGGGAACTCTTATGGAAGAATAGGAGGAAAGGTTGTGGGCCCAGGAGAAGATAAGAACTCCACAGGAAGACCAACAGAGTTGGGGCTCTCAAAGACTGAACCACCAAACAAAGAACATACACAGGCTAGACTTAGGCCTCCCCACACATATGTAGCAGATGTGCAGCTTGGTCTTCAAGTGGGTCCTGAACAACTAGAATGGGGCTATCCCAAAAGCTGTTGCAAGCACATGGGATATGTTCTTCTAGCTGGGCTGCCTTATCTGGCCCCAGTGGGAGATAAATCCCTAGCCTAGTAGATAAGAGACTTGAAGTGCCTGGGTGGGGAGATACTCAGGGGGTCCCACCTGCTCAGAGGAGAAAGGGGAGGATCGGGGAAGGATTGTGGGAGGGGCGACTGATAGGGGGGATCACTGAGTGGGATGTAAAGTGACAAAGTAAAATTAAATTGAAAAATAACAACAAAATCTTTGTTTGCAATATGATTAATGTAAAAAATCTGTACAATAATTCCAGCACCTCTAATAATTTCACTTAACCATGTTGCTATAGGAAACACACTATGGTTCCAGGTCAAACAGAAACCAATTTGGAGCTAAGTTGGAAGCTTCCTCATACTGGCTAGCCTTTATGCTCTGAAAGGGTCTCTGACAGTCTTTTTTTTGGATGTATATTAATTTCTTTTTTTTTTTTTTTTAATTTTTTGATATTTATTTACATTTCCAATGATTCCCCCTTTCTAGGTCTCCTCTTTGGAAACCCCTTATCCCCTCCCCCTCCCCTGCCTCTATGAGGGAATTCCACCTTCCACCCACCCGCCCACCTACTCCCATATTCCCACCTTCACATTCCCCTTTACTGGGACCTCTAACACCCTCAGGCCCAAGGGCCTTTCCTCCCCCGATGGCCAACAAGGCCCTCCTCTGCCACATATGTGGTCCGAACCATGGGTCCCTCCATGTGTATTTTTTGGTTGGTGGTCTAGCCTCCATGAGGACTGGGGGGGGGGGGGG
>CM052718.1:61177950-61203434 GCA_028551405.1 Uromys caudimaculatus | reverse complement strand
CCCGGAGCTGCCTGTCTATGGAATCCTAGTGTCCCAGGCAGAAGTTTCCTGCCACAGGCGCCCGCTTTTGGGATCCAGGGGGGTTTTTAGGCCCGCCTACCTCGGTCCCTGAATCTCGCGGGTTTGGGGCAGTACCTGGTGAGCTGTGGGGCGCGTCCCTGGCCCTCCGCTGGGTCCTGCGATCTCCGTCGAGGGATCTTTGTCCCGGCGCTGATCAGCTGTGGGGCCCTGTGGCCCAAGCTGAGGTTTCTGGCCGTCGCCGGAAGCTGCTGGCGGTCAGTCTCTGTGGTCTGGTGAGCTGTGGGGCGTGTCTTTGGCCCTCCGCTGGGTCTTGCAATCTCCCGCCATTGGTGTTCTGTTCAGGAACTTTTCCCCTGTGCCCATGTGTTCAAGACTTTCCCCCACTTTCTCTTCTAGTAGATTCAGTGTATCTGGTTTTATGTGGAGTTCCTTGATCCACTTGGAGTTGAGCTTTGTACAGGGAGATAGGAATGGATCAATTTGCATTCTTCTACATGTTGACCTCCAGTTGAGCCAGCACCATTTATTGAAAATGCTGTCTTTTTTCCACTGGATGGTTTTAGCTCCATGGTCGAAAATCAAGTGACCGTTAGTGTGTGGGTTCATTTCTGGGTCCTCAATTCTATTCCATTGATCTACCTGCCTGTCACTGTACCAGTACCATGCAGTTTTTATCACTACTGCTCTGTAGTACAGCTTGAGGTCAGGGATGCTGATTTCCCCAGAAGTTCTTTTATTGTTGAGAATAGTTTTTGCTATCCTGGGTTTTTTGTTATTCCAAATGAATTTGAGAATTGCTCTTCCTAAGACTATGAAGAATTGACTTGGAATTTTCATGGGGATTGCATTGAATCTGTAGATTCCTTTTGGCAGGATGGTCATTTTTACTATATTAATCCTGCCAATCCATGAGCATGGGAGATCTTTCCACCTTCTGAGGTCTTCTTCGATTTCTTTCTTCAGAGACTTGAAGTTCTTGTCATACAGATCTTTCACTTGTTTGGTTAGAGTCACATGTAGATACTTTATATTGTTTGTGACAATAGTGATAGGTATCATTTCCCTAATTTCTTTCTCAGCCTGTTTATCTTTAGAGTATAGGAAGGCTGCTGAGTTGTTTGAGTTAATTTTATATCCGGTCACTTTGCTGAAGTTGTTTATCAGCTGTAGCAGTTCTCTGGTGGAGTTTTTCGGGTTACTTAAGCATACGATTATATCCTCTGCAAATAGTGATATTTTGATTTCTTCCTTTCCGATTTGTATCCCTTTGACTTCCTTTTATTGTCTAATTGCTCTAGCTAGAACTTCAATTACTATATTGAATAAATAGGGAGAGAGGGGGCAACCTTGTCTAGTCCCTGATTTTAGTGGGAATGCTTCAAGTTTCTCTCCATTTAGTTTGATGTTGGCTACAGGTTTGCTGTATATTGCTTTTACTATGTATAGGTATGGGCCTTGAATTCCTGATCTTTCCAAGACTTTTATCATGAAGGGATGTTGAATTTTGTCAAATGCTTTTTAAGCATCCCATGAAATGACCATGTGGGTTTTTTTATTCCTTGAGTTTGTTTATGTAGTGGATTACATTGATGAATTTCTGGGTATTGAACCATCCCTGCATCCCTGAGATGAAGCCTACTTGATCATGATGAATGATTGTTTTGATGTGTTCTTGACTTTGGTTTGTGAGAATTTTATTCAGTATTTCTGCATCAATATTTATAAGGGAAATTGGTCTGAAGTTTTCTTTCTTTGTTGGGTCTTTGTGAGGTTTTGGTATCAGTGTAATTGTGGCCTCATAGAAGGAATTGGGTAGTGTTCCTTCTGTCTCTATTTTGTGGAATAGATTGAAGAGTATTGGTATTAGGTTTTCTTTGAAGATCTGATAGAATTCTGCACCCATCTGGTCCTGGGCATTTTTTGGTTGGGAGACTTTTAATGACTGCTTCTATTTCGTTAGGCATTATGGGACTGTTTAGATGGTTTATCTGATCCTGACTTAACTTTGGTATTTGGTATCTGTCTAGAAAACTGTCCATTTCATCCATATTTTCCAATTTTGTTGAGTATAGGCTTTTCTAGTAGGATCTGATAATTTTTTGAATTTCCTCAGAATCTGTTATATCTCCCTTTTCATTTCTAATTTGTTAATTTGGATACTGTCTCTGTGCCCTCTGTTTAGTCTGGCAAAGAGTTTATCTATCTTGTTAATTTTCTCAAAGAACCAACTCCTGGTTTTGTTGATTCTTTGTATAGTTCTTTTTGTTTCTACTTGGTTGATTTCAGCCCTGAGTTTGATTATTTCTTGCCTTCTACTCTTCATGGGTGTATTAGCTTCTTTTTGTTCTAGATCATTCAGGTGTGCTGTTAAGCTGCTAGTGTATGCTCTCTCCAGTTTCTTTTTGGAGGCACTCAGAGCTATGAGTTTTTCTCTAAGCACTGCTTTAATTGTGTCCCATAGGTTTGGGTATATTGTACTTTCATTTTCATTAAAATTCTAGGAAGTCTTCAATTCCTTTCAATATTTCTTCCCTGACCACGTTATCATTGAGTAGAGCATTGTTCAGCTTCCATGTGTATGTGGGCTTCCTGTTGTTATTGTTGCTATTGAAGACCAGACTTAATCAGTAGTGAAATGATAGGAGGCATGGGATTATTTCAATCTTCTTATATCTGTTGAGATTTGTTTTGTGACCAATTACATGGTCAATTTTGGAAAAAGTACTATGAGGTACTGAGAAGAAGGTATATTCATTTGATTTAGGATGAAATGTTCTATAGATATCTGCTAAATCCATTTTTTCCATAACTTTTGTTAGTTTCACTGTGTCTCTGTTTAGTTTGTGTTTCTAAGGTTTGTCCATTGCTGAGAGTGGGGTCTTGAAGTCTCCCACTATTATTTTGTGAGGTCCAATGTGTGTTTTGAGCTTTAGTAAGGTTTCTTTTATGAATGTGGGTGACCTTGCATTTGGAGCATAGATGTTCAGAACTGAGAGTTCTATTTGGTAGATTTTTCCTTTGATGAGTATGAAGTGTCCTTCCTTATCTTTTTTGATGACTTTTGTTTGAAAGTCGATTTTATCCCATATTAGAATGGCTACTCCAGCCTGTTTCTTGAGACCATTTGCCTGGTACATTGTTTTCTAGCCGTTTACTCTGAGGTAGTGTTTGTCTTTAAAACTGAGGTACATTTCGTGAATGCACCAATGTACTGGGTTCTGTTTATGTATCCAGTCTGTTAGCCTATGTCTTTTCAATGGGGAATTGAGTCCATTGATGTTAAGAGATATTAAGGAATAGTAATTGTTGTTTCCTGTTATTTTTGATGTTATTTTTATGTTTGTTTTTATGTTTATCTCTTCTTTTGGTTTTGTTGAAAGATTACTTTCTTGCTTTTTCTAGGGTGTTATTTTCCTTCTTCTTTTGGCGTTTTCCATCTATTATCCTTTGTAAGGCTGGGTTTGTGGAAACATATTGTGTAAATTTTGTTTTGTCATGGAATATCTTGTTTTCACCATTTATTGAAATTGAGAGCTTTCCTGGGTATAGCAGCCTTGGCTGGCACTTGTGTTCTCTTAGGGTCTGTATGAGTTCTGCCCAGGATCTTCTAGCTTTCATAGTCTCTGATGAGAAATCTGGTGTAATTCTGATAGGTCTGCCTTTCTATGTTACTTGACCTTTTCCCCTTACTGCTTTTAAAATTCTTTCTTTGTTTTGTGCATTTTGTCTTTTGACTATTATGTGACGGAAGGAATTTCTTTTCTGGTCCAATGTATTTGGAGTTCTGTAGGCTTTTTGAATGTTTATGTTCATGTCTTTCTTTAGGTTAGGGAAGTTTTCTTCTACAATTCTTTTGAAGATCTTTACTGGCCCTTTAAGTTGGGAATCTTCAGTTTCTTCTATACCTGTTATCCTTAGGTTCTGTCTTCTCATTGTGTCCTGGATTTCATGGATGTTTTAGGTTAGGAACTATTTGCATTTTGCATTTTCTTTGAGTGTTGTGACAATGTTTTCTATGGTATCTTCTGCACCTGAGATTCTCTCTTCTATCTCTTGTATTCTGTTGGTGATGCTTGCATCTATGACTCCTGATCTGTTTTCTAGGGTTTCTATCTCCAGGTTGTCTTTGTTTCTATTTCCATTTTTAGATCCTGGATGGGTTTGTTCATTTCCTTCACCTGTTTGATTGTGTTTTCCTGTATTTCCTCTTTAAGGGCGTCTACCTGTTTACCTGTGTTCTCTTGTATTTCTTTAAGGGAGTTATTTATTTCCTTCTTAAAGTCTTCTATCATCATCATGAGAAGTGATTTTAAATCTGAATTTTGCTTTTCTGGTGTGTTGGGGTATCCAGAGCACACTGTTATGGGAGAACTGGGTTCTGATGATGCTAAGTTGCCTTGGTTTCTGTTCCTTATGTTCTTGCCCGTGTCTTTCGCCTCTGGTTATCTCTGGTGGTAGCTGGTCTTGCTCTCTCTGACTGTGGCTTGTCCCTCCTGCAAGCCTTTGTGTCAGTACTCCTTCGAGACCAGCTCTCTCTGAGATGAATTTTGGTTTGGAGAGCCGTGGTACAGGGTTAGCTCTGGAGTGCAGACAGAAACCAGAAGGATCCTGTTCCCAGCTGTTCCTTGGTTCCTGTGTCTTGATGGCTCTGCGAGGGTCTCTCTTGGTCATGGAATTTGAACAGAAGTGGTGGTCTTCCTGTGCTTGAAGGTGTGTCGGCACTCCTGGGAGACCAGCTTTCTTGTGGCACTGAGTATGGAGCCCTGTGTCACAGGATCAGCTCCCTGGGTGCAGAAGGAAACCGAAGGCCACTCCTCAGTCCCTGTGTCCTGAGGGTTCTGGGCAGGTCCCTCTGAGCAGAGGTGCTGCTTTACCCCGATCATAGGCTTGTCCACACTCCCGGGAGGATAGCTTTTTCCCTGCACTATTTGGGCATGGAGCCGCGTGGCACAGACCACAGGTGTAAACCTAATCTCAGATCTTTAGGCTCGATGACAATCACTTTTACCTACTAAGCCATATTACCAGGCCTAAGCCCTAATCTTTAGTTTTTCAACTTTCTACATGAATGGTAGATCTATTATCTATGTGAACAGTATTTGATTATTTGATTATGTAATTTGATGCTGGAGCATCAGTTCCCATGGTGTAGGACTTATTCTTACCAGTTCAAGTAAGATGTAGAAGCAACTTTACCCTCTCTTCTGACCCCCCACTAGATTATAATTGCCTTAAATATTTCCTCTTTGTAGTTCAGAGCCACATCAGTTCTGTAATATTTGCTTTAAACATAAAACTTAATTGAGGAAATTCAAGAGAAGAAGGGAGAGCTATTGTATTTACCTTATTTTTATTCTTTCTGTTGTTTGTCTTCCTGATGCCCAAAGGTTCCTTGCATCATTTCCCTTATTTACAGAACTATTTCAACTGCACTTTTAGAAGTTTGTGGTAATTTCCTTTGTAATATTATGGGTTGGCAGTTCATTTTCTTGCATCACTTGAGGATACATAGTTAGGGACCTCATTTGTTACTGTTGGCGGAATCATGGGGACTGGCTAGCTATTATCTCAGCTGTTCATTTCTCTACCACCCTGTTTATGTATCCATTCATCCAGTGTGTGTGTGTGTGTGTCTGTCTGTCTGTCTGTCTGTCTGTCTATCTATACCTTCCTGCAATGTCAAAGAAGATCAGGGGAGGGATAAGAAGATCAGGGGAGGGATGAAGGCTTGTTCGTCTTTGCTGAAGGTGAGCTCATTCTCTGCTTCTTCCAGTGGCCTATATTGACACTGTGGAAATGGCCACTCAGTGTCATACTGAATAATGATGGTGGTTCAGACCTTCCACAGTGGCCCTTCTCCAACAAGGAGGGAGTGGGTCTGCATATTGCTACCTGTAAAGATTTACGTCTAGGCTTTCACATGGTTGTTACTGACACTTTCCATTTGAGGAGGAGATTCTTTATTTTGTTGAGATGAATCTCCTATGTTAGCAGTTGATCGTTTCATCAAATTAGAAAACCTGGACAGTTGAGTGGGGCCACAATCTAGATTTCCCATCAGCTTTTGCCAGTGGCGATGTGCTGTAGTGTTCTTCTTGGTGCTTGCCTCTAGTGCAGCTGTTCTCAACATGTGCATCTCCCCTTTGGGGGTTGAATAACCCTTTTACAGGGGCTGCCTGAGATCGTCCATATCAGCATATCAGATATTTATGATTCATAATAGCAAAATACAGTTATGAAGTAGCATTAAAAATAATTTTATGGTTGGGAGTCATCACAGCATAAAGGTCATTATTAAAAGGTCACAGCATTAGGAAGGTTGAGAATTGCTGCTCTAGTAGAATGATTGCTGCCTAAAATTTTTCTATCTGTCTGTCCTCTGGCTGTTTGACTAAGAGACCAAAGTTTTGTAGAGGCCTTAAAAGTTTGTGACCATTGTCATTTGTGGTGTACCAAGTAGGTGGGGGAAATCTCACAAAGCCCTACCTCTAGATTAATAGGGCAATTAATGGCCGCTGACAGAGGGAGAACCAGTATTCTCCAGGGATGAACCCCAATAACTTATCCAACCGCCGGTGCTTATGTACATATGTGAGGAACAGTGAATGAGCTCTGTGTGTGTGAATGTGTGTGTGCGTGTGTGTCTGTGTGTGTGTGTGTGTGTGTGTGTGTGTGTGTGTGTATCAACAATAATGAACTCTGCAGGTTTGTGTGTATGGATCAGTGTGTATCAATAATGAACTCTTCAAGTTGTGTGTGTGTGTGTGTGTGTGTGTGTGTGTATCAGTAATAATGAACCCTGCATATTTGTGTGTATGGATCAGTGTGTATCAGTGGCAATGAACTCTTCAGGTTTTTGTGTGTATATGTGTGCATCAGTAATAATTAAATGTGTGTATGCATATCCATAATAATTAAAGAAAATGAGGCCATAAAATTAAAAAAAAATTGAATATGAGATAGAGGTTGGGTGGGGGGAAATGATGTAAATATAGTACTTATATATGAAATTCTCAAAAAATAGATAAATTTAAAAAAATATAGTAGATTGATTTAAAGGTAATTTCTGGTATTTAAAAGCTTAGTTCTTTTCTTAAATTATTAGGTAGGTCTCTTTTTTTTTTTTTTTTTTTTAAATGTATGTGAGTACAATGTAGCTGTCTTCAGACACACCAGAAGAGGGCATCCCATTACAGATGGTTATGAGCCACCATGTAGTTGCTAGGAATTGAACTCAAGACCTCTGGAAGAGTAGGCAGTGCTCTTAACTGCTGAGCCATCTCTCCAGCTCAACTTAGTTAGTATTTTTTATCCACTTTTGGTTTAATTTTGTAGTTCAGATACATTTAGAGACAGAAAAACTGTTTCCTTTTAGAATTTGGTATTTTCATTTTATTCTTTTGCAGTATTTTTCAGAACCCTTCATATGAGTGACCATACCCCATTCCTACATTTGCAAGCTGTGTCTCCTCACATCATCTTTTTGTGGCAGTTAATTAATGTTTGCACACCCTTCCACACTGTTCCGTAGTGTTCTCACATTTCCATGCTTAAAAAGCACTTGATCCCTTAAGCTATCTGGAATTTATTCTGGCATTCCTGTAGTAGGGGTTTATTTAAGTCTCGTTAATCTGCCCCTTCCCCCACCCCACCAGTGTGCAGGTTTCCTTGTGTGTTACGTCCATTTGTAGGTACAGTGGAGGTGGTTGTTGTTGTTGTTGTTGTTGTTCCTCCTCTTATACCAAAGCCATGTAGGCAGGCATTCTAGGCGAGCAGCAAAATACACTTTTTATATTATGTGTTCATTAATATAAATGTCTAACTTACTCTTTTCTTCTTTATAGTGTCTTCTTTTTGATCATGTCATTTGTAAGGCTTTATATCTCATTGCTTACCTTTAACACAAGTTCTTTTAAGTATGCCTCTTATAGGAACTTGAGCTAGATGTACTTTGCATAAATGTATCATCTCATGTAGGAAGCATGTACTTGAGCAATTGAACCCAAGATAGCTTTTGTCTGTAGGACATGAAAATAATGAGACTTTGATGTACTGATTCACAATGGCATATAATCATATGCTAATGTCTACTTTATGAAATTACTGGTTTTTCTTTTTGCCAAATTGCTTTTTCTGCATAAGTTTAAATGTTGCTTTACAATCTCAATGTTATACACATGCATTTTAAAAAATCTATTCAAAACGTACTGATATGTATGATAGAACTTCATCTCTGTCTGTACAAAATACTCACCCAAATATAAATACAGTATTATTCTTCAGTTACCACTTTACTTTGCCAACTGGTTTCTCTTTTTTCTTTTTCTTTTCCCGTGTGTGTGTGTGTGTGTGTGTGTGTGTGTGTGTGTGTGTGTGAGAGAGAGAGAGAGAGAGAGAGAGAGAGAGAGAGAGAGAGAGAGAGAGAGAAAGAGAGACATAATATCTCTTTGTATAGCATCTAGGTCATCCTTGAACTCTCAAGGTCTCTCTGCCTTAGCTTTCTGACTACTAAGATTACAGGTGTGCCTCCGTGCCGAGACTGTCAGTTTCTCTTCATTGGTCAGTTGTATCTGTAGCAGTTATATAGAGAAAGCAGGAATACACATGGAATTAGACAGATAAAGACATTTGAGGTTCAGAATACTTAGCTCTAACTGGAGCACTGTAGTTATTTATAGTCAATGATAAAAAGTTAAGATATACTTTCGAACTGGGATATAACTATGGCTTAAAGTGTTGGCTTAGTTTTTCCTGAGAAGATAACAAAATATAGTCCAGGTTGAGATTTTTATATCTTTTTCTTTGAAGGCTGTAATTCTATTGGTTCTGTTCTTATATGTCTGACCAGTTAGTTCTGTTCACATAGGTTGAATGTCCCCACCTAAGATGCTGGAACCAGAAGTGTTCAGATCTTCCTGATTGGATTTGAATATTTATGTACACTTCAAGTTGAGCATCTCTTAGTGAGAGCATCTGAAATCCAAAGGGTTGCAGAATCTGAAATGTGTGGCTGCTGCGTTGTTTAAATCTCCCTCTGCTCTACTTCCCTTTGCTCCTGTGTTCATGGGCTCTTTGACTAATATTTTGTTGCCACCAAATCTTTCTCCTTTTCCCATCAAATTTATATTTCCTCTCTATTTTGGGAACTGAATAACCCAGACCCTGCATACCCATATCTTGCCATTGCATTTTATTAGTAAATTCCATGGTATTAATATTTTTCCTATATGTTATTCTCTTATTTGTTTATTAGGGTTATTAAGGCTGGTCTCACATAAAATCCAAGCTTTTCATACTAAACACTTGGCTTCCCTTGCTTTTAACCCCATCTTAGGCTCAGAGAACATTGGACAGTATTGTTGACTGGACGACACAGGTCATCCCATTAAGTCCTCACCATATGTCTTTGTCTTTTCATCTTTTTCATTCTCTTTATACTGTGAATACCTTGTCATTCTGTGAGACAGATAGGGGCTGCTGGAGACAGCCCCTGTACCAGCCAAGCTTGCCATTTACAGCAAAGCATGCTCTCAGCTTATTCTTCTGTTTCTGCGTTTCTCTTTTACATGGATGTTGTGCTAAGCCATCCTGAATATAACGTGTGTGGCAAACTGTAACTTCAACTACATTTGTCTTCCTAATTTTGGCTGATAAATTTCTCAAGTGCAGTGCATATTTGTTTGCCCTTTTCCTCCATTTTTGAGTGGTCCTTCTACTTACGTTTATTCTCTTTGGGCACTCTCTTTTATCTTGTAGTTTATGGAAGCATCTTATAGCACAGAAGGAAGAGGTCATGGAGAAGTATATGCTCAGGACTTTTGGGGCCCTGTGCCAGGAAGTGACACATAGCACGGGAGTTCACACTTACAGTGAAAACTTAGTTATGAGCGAGTACTGATAGCCAGTTGAAAGGGAACTGAGGACTCTGGGCTTACCTTAGTAACTGGCTCAGGGTCCAGGAGGCCTCTGTTTTGATGGATAACTAGGAACCTTGAGGAATTTTCAACAGAGCATACTTTATCTGATGGTGACTTTAACTTCTAAAGAATTAAATAGGACTTGCAAATGATGGTAAGATACTTATTCATAGTTGTTCCCCCCTTGATATTTTTTTATTTGATAGTTTTATCAAATAATTTGTTTACCATGTTAAAGCCCCTTCTAGGTATCTAATTTTTCATCATTAGATTGTTTTGTCTGAATATATTTTTGTGTTCTATTAGTCTATTAAAATATACAGGGCTGCTTTCCTCTGATTATACTAGCAAATAATTATGAACACTGCATTTTGAAGCTAGATTATTGTCTCAAAATAAGTTTATCTGTGCCATATATTTCTCCTCTACTGTCTCTCATGCTGTACCATCAGTAAGATTTAGGTCTATTCAGGCCGATGAGGCAATTAAGATATGATAGGCATTTGCTGCCAGGTATGATGACCTGAGCTCATTGCTTGATTCCCACACGATAAAAGGAAAGAGCTGAATCCTACTAGTTGTCTCCTAAACTCCACATGTACACATACACACACACACACACACACACACACACACACACACACACACACACACACAATTTTAAAATGTAATTTAAAAGTAAACATAAAAGGTTTTCCTTTTACTTATCAAAACTACAAGATATAAAATAATAGAGAAATTAATCATTTTTTTTAGATCAGGGAAGTGAAGAAAAAACAAGACTAAACTGAGTCACTAGTTAGGCAGGTATTTCTCTGTCTTGGTTGGAAGTGAGTAAACAAGTCCAGACTCAGTAGATCGAGATGAGGTGAAAGTAACAGGGCAGCGCCCCTTTGTTTGCCCATCAGATTATTAAGATTAATTAAATTCTTTAACAGTGCTAAAATAAGTTTAATTTTACTTGTAATCATTAATCATCCTTAAATATTTGAAATACTTTTACCAGCTAATGCCCACTTTTAACAATTGTATCTTTAAGGTCTTTTAATGTTATTAATAACATTATATTTTTGTGTGTATGCTTAGAATGTTTTTGAAAATAAGTGAACTTAAAAGCATTTTTCCTAAAGCAAACAAAATACTATTTTCTTAACAATATATTAGTTGTAAGTAAAATAATTATTGTAGTCTATTATTCTGGTTAGCAGTTATAGGTGTTTTAATATTGTTGATTATAAACCAGAAAAATCTGATTTTATACCATTTATCTTTTTAGCATCCTTTTATCAAGAATGCAAAACCTGTGTCGATATTAAGAGACCTGATCACAGAAGCCATGGAAATCAAAGCCAAACGGCATGAAGAACAGCAACGGGAGCTAGAAGAGGAGGAAGAAAATTCGGTTCGTAATTAGCCTCAGGAAGTCGATACTTTAAACCAGCTGGGTCATTTTTAAGTCATTTTATCTTGTTCCTTAAAATCTTTTGATAGTACTTGCTAATTTGATATACAAGTGAGGTTCAAATATTTCTTTTGTTCTCCTCTCTGGTGAGAATCAGTGATTAGTGGAAACAGAGTTGATTCAGCAGGACTTTATAGGCACTTCACACCTTGATTTTTTTTTTGTCACATTTTCATGATACTTTGATTGGGGGTGGGGTGGTTCCTTGCTGTGTCTTTCTTTCCTTTATGTTTGTTTTGATTCCCTGATTGTACCTTCTGGCTTGCATATAATAATATAGTGATATTTGAGAGCAGTTCTAAATGCTTTCTTGCATCTCTACACAGAGAGCAGAACTAGTAGAGTAATAAATCCTACTAAAGGACTTTGGACTTGATTGCTCTGGGGCCAGGATTTCTTGCTTCTTATGGCTTCTCTTCTGGAAAGCTTCCGTTCTGAATGTGCTAAAGGGCTTCTCAGAAAGCTGCGCTCACCTGTCCTCTGGCTCTACATCTTCTTGCGAGCTTTCAGTTTCTGTCTTGCTGTTGTCTCTTGCTCCATGTTTCCTCATTGTCCACATGAGTCTGTCCTTATCCATGTCTTTACAGTTTAAATGTGTTTCAGAGAAAGCCAAATATAAATCTATGTGTTGCTTTTTTAATCCCAAAGATGCAAGGAGAAAGACCAGTGACCTAAATCAGCATGTCCAAATGAACTGAAGCAAGCTTTTTTTATTCATATGCATGCATAGGCTCCCTCCCCTTAAGGTCATCATTGGATGTGAGGAAACAAGACTTTTATAGCTCAGACGTAGGGGATTTCCAAATGGGGGAATTTAGTGGGGAGATAGTTGGGATTACAGGAGCTGAGCATGACAAGTCCCCTGAAGAAAAGACATTGTCGTAAGGTGGGCATCACAAGTGAGCCATAGCAAGGTCATCATGGGTTGTCAAAGAAACAAAGACATGATTGCCATCCTGGAACAGGCAGTACAGAACCATTTATAGGTAAAGTTACAGGCATAGTCCAATCTTTGAAAAATAGAGGTTTGAGCATAAACAGGAACGAATCTAGTTTGTCTTAAACACAGATGGCTTATAAGCCTAAGATGGGGTAGGCTGGTTCTTTAGCTCTTGACATTTTAATAGATGTGCCTGCCAGTTATTTATTGTTTTTTAGATATTTTAAGTTTTAAATAGTAAACTTATAATATGATAATGCTTAATAGCTCTTTATAAATAAATCTATAGAAAACTTTGCTTGTTTCAATGGTTAAAACTTTTTTGATTGACTTTTGTGGAAGCCCTCTGCTCAACCAGAGGCCACACTGGCCACCAGAACTATAGGTAGGCCTCCTGTTCATGGACTATCCCTACTTAGTGCCTACCCAGCCTACTCCCAGTTGCTCCCCTCCTCCCTATCACGATATTCCAGCCCCCAGCTGGGCAGAAACTCCCTCCTCAACCAGAGGCCACTCCATCCAGAAGACCAGAGAGAAAACAGAAACAAAAGGGAAAAAATCAATCTAACAAGGACAAACTCAGAATCAGCACCTAGGCCTAAAATCACCCCAAACCCAGATGCCTAGATGCCAGTGTAAGAGCATGGTCAGCAACAGCCAGTGTGATGTCATCACCAGAACTCAGATATCCTACTACAGCAAGCCCTGAATATTCCAACACAGCAGAAACACAAGAAAATGACCTTAAAACTAACTTTATGAAGATGATAGATGTCCTTAAAGAAAAAATGAATACACATCTTTAAGAAACCAAAGACAAATAAAAAAATTGGAGGAAATGAATAAATCCCTTAAGGAAAGCCAAGAAAAGTAAGTAGTGGAAGGAAACTAATAAAACTGGTCAAGGCCTGAAAATGGAAATAGAAGCAATAAAGAAAACACAAACTGAGTGGATTCTATAAATGGAAAATCTAGTAAGTGAACAGGAACTACAGACACAAGCATCACTAATAATACAAGAGATGGAAGAGAAAAATTAAGGCAGTGAAGGTTCTATAGAAGAAATGCATACATCAGTGAAGGAAAATGTTACGTCCAAAAAATCCCTGCCACAAAATATCCAGGAAGGCTGGGATTCTATGGAAAGACCGAACTTAAATGTAATTGGAATAGAAGAAGAGTAATCCCAGCTCAAAGGCCCAGAAAGCATGTTCAACAAAATCATAGAAGAAAATTTTTCTAACCTAAAGAATGAGATGCCTATAAAGGTACAAGAAGCTTATAAAACACCAAATAGATTGGACCAGAAAAATACCCTTGCCTCAAAATAATGAAAACACTAAATGTACATAACAAAGAATGAATATTAAAAGCTGTAAGAGGAAAAAAAAAGCAAGTAACATATAAAGGCAGACTATTAGAATTACACCTGACTTCTCAGTGGCAGCACTGAAAGCCAGAAGGGCCTGGGCAGATGTCCTACAGATTCTAAGAGACCACAGATGCCAGCTTAGACTGCTGTACTGTCTTACTTAGGATTTTATTGCTGTGAACAGACACCATGACTGTGGCAACTCATATAGGAAAACGTTTAATTGGTCCATTATCATCATGATGGGAAGTATGGCAGTGTGCAGGCAGACATGGTGCTGGAGAAGGAGCTGAGAGCTCTGCATCTGGATCAGCAGGCAGCAGGAAGTGACAGTGACACACTGACTAGGCTTGAGCTTCTGAGACCTCAAAGCCCACCCCCTAGTTACACACATCCTTCGATAAAGCCACACCTACTCCAGCAAGACCACACCTCCTATTATTGCTACTCCCTATGGGACTATGGGGACCATTTTTATTCAAACCACCACATATACCTCTCAGTCATCATAGATTGAGAAAACAAGCTATTCCATGATTTAAGCCATATCTATCCACAGATCCAGCCCTAGAAGGAAAACTCCAACCCAAGGAGGTTAACTATAGCCATGAAAACACAGGCAGTAAATAATCTTACATCAGCAAAACCAAACGGATACACACACACACACACACACACACACACACACACACACACACCCACCCCACTGTCACCACCACCACCACTACCACCACCACCACCAACAACAAAATAACAGGAATTAACATTCATTGGTCATTGATATCTCTAAATATCAATGGATTCAGTTCCCAATAAAAAGACTAACAGAATGCATGTGAAATAGGGAATCTATCCTCTGGATACAAGAAACACTCTTCAACATCAAAGATAGATATCACTTCAGAGTAAAGGGTTAGAAAAAAGATTTTCCAAGCAAATGGGTCTGAGAAACAAGCTGATATGGCCATACTAATATCTAATAAATTAGATTTCAAACTAAAATTAACCAAAAGAGACGAGGAAGGATATTTCATACTCATCAAAGGAAAAAATCCACCAAGGTGATCTTTCAGTTCTTAATATCTGTGCCCCAAACTCAAGGGCACCCACACTTACAAAGAAAATACTATTAAAACTTAAAGCACACACTGACCTTCACACATTGATAGTGGGAAACTTTCATACTCCACTTTCACCAATGGACAGGTCATTCAGACAAAAACTAAACAAAATACTGGAGTTAAAAGATGTTATGAACCAAATGGACCTAACAGAACATTATACCCAAAGTCAAAAGATTATACCTTCTCAGCATCTCACTGTAACTGTGGGCTTTCCCACCTACACCCTAGTTCCTGAAATAATGACTCTGAGGCTATTTGGCTTGTTCCCTACCTAGCTCATAACTTGCTGACTGGTGGGCCACAGCAGATCTCCCACCAGGTGATCTCACTCTCTCAGCTGAGTCCCTTGGCGGATCACAATAACTGCCTGCCCCATGGTCAGCCACCTCAACACTCAGTTACCCAGTAGAATTAAAACTCTTAAGCATATAGTTAACCAATCAGGTTTATGTATCAATAAAACCACAATTTACAAGATGCCAATACAATAATTTCAGAGCCAATTGATAATGATAAAAGCTGCCCACCTAGATTAGACAACTTATTCTAAACTTCTAACCTTTATGATAACATAACCATCAGTGGTGCTACACCAGTTCACATCTGCTGCCATCTTCCTTCTCTCCTCCAAGACACCTCTCCTGTGCAACTCTTCGGTCCACCTCCCTGTTCCCTGTCCAATCACAGGGTTCCTGTTGCCCTAATGTAATTGGACAGGGAAAATCCTGCAACGATAAATTCATTAGCCCTTTTATTCTATCCTATGAATGCCACATGGCTGGGTACCTCTCCTCAGTTTCATGTGTCTTTCTCCTCAGAGTTCTGGGTCAGTCTCTTACCGAGACTGGCTCTATCCCAGCCAGAACTCCTGCCTCAGCTATTTGGCCATCAGCTTTTATTGACAGGTGATGGTTCCATACAGTACACAAGATATTCTCTCTACATCTTATGGAACATTCTTTAAAATTAACCACATACTTGGTCATAAAACAAGTCTGAAGAAATAAAAGAAAATTGAAATAACCCTCTACATTGTATCAGACCACCAGGGGTTAAAGGTGAATTTCAACAAAAACAGAAACAACAGAAAGCCTACAAATCCATGGAAACTAAACAATCTACTTTAACTGAATAACTACTAGGTCAGGGAAGGAATAAAGAAAGAAACTAAAGACTTCCTAGAATTCAATGAAAAGGATGCACAACATACCCAAACTAAAGGGACACAATGGAAGCAGTGCTAAGAGGAAAGTTCATAGCGCTGAGTGCCTCCATAAAGCAATTGGGGAGATCTCATACTAGCAACTTTATAGCACACCTGGAAGCTCTAGAACAAAAAGAAAGAAGCTTGCTCAAGAGGAGTAGGTGGCAGGTGGCAGGAAATAATCCGTTGAGGGCTTAGATCAATAAAATAGAAACAAAGAAGAATACAAAGACTCAATGAAACAAGAAGCAGGTTCTTTGAAAAAGTCAGCAAGATAGACAATCCCTATCCAAACTAACTAAAAGACAGAAAGGATATCCAAATTAACAAAATGAGGGCACATAACAACAGGCAGGGTGGAAATCCAAAGAATCATTAGGTCATACTTTAAATGCTTGTACTCCACAAAATTGGAAAAACTTAAAAGAAATGGATAATTTTTCTGATAGATACTACTTACCAAAGTTAAATCAAGATCAGATAAACAATTTAAACAGGCTTATAACCAACCCCTAAGGAAATAGAAGTAGTCATTACACATCTCCCCTCCAAAAACAAAACAAAACAAAACCAAACCAAACCCAGGGCCAGATGGGTTTAGTGCAGAATTCTTTCAAAGAAGAACTAATACCAATACTCCTCAAGTTATTCCATAATAGAAACACAAAAGGAACATTCTAGATTTATTAAATGACACCACAATCTTCCTGATACGCAAAACATACAAAGTTTCAACAAACAGAATAGCAAACCAATTTCCCACAAGAACATAGATGCAAAAATACCAATAAAATGTTCACACACAGAATCCAAGAACACATCAAAAAGATCATCTTCCATGATTAAATAGGTTTCATCTCA
The DNA here is from genome assembly GCA_028551405.1 of Uromys caudimaculatus. NCBI lineage: Eukaryota > Metazoa > Chordata > Mammalia > Rodentia > Muridae > Uromys > Uromys caudimaculatus. The sequence goes on along the minus strand of CM052718.1, from coordinate 61,186,533 downwards.
GAGATTCAGAGATGGTTCAAAATTGAAAATCAATCAGTGTTACCCACCATATAAACAAACTGAAGGGAAAACAGCGACATGATAATCTCATTTGATGTTGAAAAGCTTTTGACAAAATCCAACATCCCTTTGTGTTAAAAGTCTTGGAGAGATCAGGGATAAAAAGGACATACATAACCATAATGGCAATTTAACAGCAAGTGGACAGCCAACATCAAATTAAATGGAGAGAAACTTAAAACAATCCCACTAAAATCAGGAACAAGAGAAGGCTGTCCACTCTCTCCATATCTATTCAGTATTGTACTTAAATGTCTAGCTGGAGCAAAAAGAAAACTGAAGAAGACCAAAAGGATAAAAATTTGAAAGAAAGTGAAAGAATTGTTATTTGCAGATGATATAATAGTATGTATAAGTGACCCCAAAAATTGTCCCAGAGAGTTCGTACAGATGATCAAACACCTTTAGTGAAGTGACTGGGTATAAGATTAACTTAAAATAAAAAGTTTTCTTTCTACATATAAATGACAAATGGACTAAGAAAGAAATAAGGGAAATAACAACCTTCACAATAGCCACAAACAATATAAAATATCTTAGAGTATCTCTAACCAAGCAAGTGAAAGACCTGTATAACAAGAACGTCAAGTCTTTGAAGAAAGAAATTGAAGGTATCAGAAGATAGAATCTCCCATCCTCATGAATCAGGATTTACATAATTAAAATGGCAATTTTACCAAAAGCAATCTACAGATTCAGCACAATCCCCCATCAAAATTTCAACACAATTCTTTACAAATCTTGAAAGGACAATACTAAATTTTATATGGAAAAACAAAAACCCAGGATAGCTTAAACAGTCCTGTACAGTAAAAGATCTTACAGAGGTCTCACCATCATTGACTTCAAGTTTAATAGAGAACTATAGTAATAAGAACTGCATGGTATTAGCATTTTAAAAAATGGGCTGGTCAATGGAGTAGAATCAAATTGAGGGCCCAGATATAAATCTACAAACTTACAAACACCTGATTTTTTGATAAAGTAGCCAGAAATATACAATGGAGGAAAAAAAAACCATCATCTATAAATGGTGCTGATCTAACTGGATGTCAGCAGGTTAGAAGAATGTAAATTGGTCCATATCTATCACCCTGCACGAAGTTCAAGTCCAAGTGGATCTAAGACCTCATCCTAAAGCCAGATGTATTTGACTTGATGGAAGAGAAAGTGGGGAATAGCCTTGAGTGCATTGGCATGGAGACAGCTTCTCCAACAGAAAACCAATAGCACAGGTGCTAGGAATGACAATCAATAAATGGAATCCAGTGAAACTGAAAAGCAAAGGAGTATAAGGCAAAAAAAAAAAAAAAAAAAAAAAAAAAAAAAAAAAACCACTGAAACAAAATGGAGCCTACAGAATGGGAAAGATCTTTGCCAACTCCACATCTGACAGAAGGCTAATATCCAAAATATATAAAGAACTTAAGAAGCCAGACATCAACAAACCAAATAATTCAGTTTAAAAGTGGAATGGAGATCTCAATAGAGAATTCTCAACAGGCTCAGAAACACTTAAAGAAATATTCAACATTCTTAGTCATCAGAGAAATGCAAATAAAAACTGCTTTGAGATTTTTGTCTTAACTCCTGTCAGATTGACTAGGATTAAAAACATAAGTGACAGCTCATGCTGGCAAGGACATAGAGCAGCACAGAGAGCACTCCTCCGTTGTTGGTGGGAGTGAAAACATATACCCACTATGGAAATCAATATGGAAATTTCTCAGAAAATTGGGAATTGATCTACCTGAAGACCCAGGTATTCCACTTTTGGGCACATACCCAAAGGATGCTCCATCCTAACACAAGGATACTTGCTAAACTGTGTTCATAACAGCTTTATTTATAATAGCCAGAAACTGGAAGCAACCCTGATGTCCCTCAAATGAAGAATGGATAAAGAAAATGTGGTACATTTACACTCTGGAGTATTACTCAGCTGTTAAAATTAATGACATCATGAAATGTGCATGCAAATGGATGGAAATAGAAAAAAAATCATCGTGGGTGAGGTAACCAAGACCTAGAAAGTCAAACATGATATTACACACTTTTAAGTAGATATTACCTGTTATGTGAAGAATAATCATGCTACAATCCACAGACCCAGAGAGCCTAAGTAACTAGGAGGACTCAAGTGGGCGACACATGGATCTCCTTAGGAAGAGGAAATAAAGTAGATTTGCTGGTGGACAGTGGTGGGCGCTTGGGAAGGGGGGTATCAGGTGGGGGTGGGCAGGAGAGAGACAGGAAGTGAGAGGCATTTGGTGAGTGATGTGGAACCCTCATACAGTGGAATCTCCCTCGCACCTAGGAGAGTAATCCTAGTAAAGACTCCTAATAATGGGGGATATAGAGCCTGAGCCAGCCACCTTCTATAAACTAGCAAAGGCTCCTAGCAGTTAGACTGCGACATCAGCCCAGCCACGAGGCGTTTGATCTACACTCTGTCCTGCCTGCAAGACTCACTGGGGAATGGTGGTTCAGAACCTGTCTATGTGGCCAGCCAATGACTGGTGCGACTTGTGGCCCACCGCAAGAGAGGGAGCTCAATCTGACACTGCCTGGATGGCCAGGAACCAAAGGCTAGAGAGTCCAGATACCTAGGAGAGAACCCAAACAGGACCGGCAACAGTAAATAAATAAATGAAGTCAATGAAATGGTTCCTTATAACTTTCAAAATTTCATTTTTAATGATGGTTCTCAAATGTTTTAACCTCCCTTTTAGTCCACCACCCACCAGAGGGAGTGGGGAAAAAAGGATACGGGGGAAGTGGACCTGTTTAGAAAGGTTCTTTGGAGCAACTCTCATCTGTGTTGTCTGGAAATTGGCAGTTCAAGTTCATAGGTTAGTAGCAGCAGCTATCTGCAAACATTTCATGGATACACCAGCAGTCCAGTTCGGTAGAGTCATGACAGCAAACACTAATCAGTGGAGGTGATACTACCTAGCAGAGATAGCCAGGCCTCAGCCTCTGCATAAATCTGCAGGAGGGACCAACAGGAATACCAGCTGTGCCTCTCTTGGGGAAGTGAAGACCAGCGAAGACATGAGACCCACAAGTGTTGCCCAGCTAACTAAGCTGTTGAAAGCAAGCCAAGCTCAGCCTCCGTCACTGTCTGTCAAGTTCTATTTATACTTCCTTTAGATATCACGTGTCCTCCAAAGGTCTTGCCTCAGCAAGTGCACCTGTCTCAGCTGACATCACTCTGTCAATCAGCAAGTCTGCAGAAGCAGCAAGAAACTGTAGCACACCACCAGAAGGTTCTTGGTGTGTTTGTCTCTATGGAGTGCCAACATGCAGCTCAACTAAGCAGTGTAAGGCAGACCATGTTGTTAGCAAGGAATCCTTCATCACATGTCCTTTCACATGCTTGCTTTAGCAGATCATCCTTTCCCGTGTCTGCTTCAGGAAACGTTCCTTCAGGAGTCTGTCTTGGTCTTTCACCTGTGTCCACTTCAGGAAAACACTCCTTCACGTGTTTGCCCCAGCAAAACATCATCCAACTCAACTGACTTTCCAAAAACCCCTTAAGTTTCCTCTTCAGTTCATAGTGATATTTTGCTATATTCATGTATCATTGCCTAGCCCAGTTGTCATTTGAGAGGCTTCATCTAGCAGCTGATGGAACCAGTGCAGACACCCACATGCAAACACTGGGCAGAGCTTGGAGAACCCTATGGAAGAGAGGGAGGAAGGATTGTAGGAGCCAGAGTGGTTGAGGACACCACAGAACATGGCCCACAGAATCAAATAACCAGGGCTCATGGGAGCTTACAGAGACTGAATTGACAGGGAACATGCATGGGTCTGATCTAGGTCCTTTGCATATATGTTACAGTTGTGTAGTGTGGTGTTCTTGTGGGACTCCTAACAGTGGGGGTAGGGCGTCTCTGACTCTGCCTGCTTTTGGAAAACTTCCCCCTTGACATGAGGGTTTGTCTATAGTCTTTTTTTTTTTTTTGATACTTTATTTACATTTCCAATGTTTCCACCTTTCTAGGTCTCCTCTTTGGAAACCATCTATCACCCCCTCCCCCACCTCTATGAGGGACTTCCACCCGCCCACCTTGACATTCCCCTTTACTGGGGCCTCTCCTCCCCCTAATGGCCAACAAGGCCCTCCTCTGCCACATATGTGGTCCGAACCATGGGTCCCTCCTTGTTTATTCTTTGGTTGGTGGTCCAGCCTCCGGGAGGATGGGGGGGGGGGGTCAGGCCAGTTGACACTGTTGCTCCCTCCATGGGGCTGCAGACTCCCTCAGTAACTTGCTATGCCAAGTTTGATTGATATCCCTGCTCTTGTTTTTGAAGGGAAATGGAGTGCATTTGAGGAAGAGAGGTGCTGAGAGAAAGCACTGGGAGGAGTTAAGGCAGAGAAACTGTGGTGGGGGATGGGAGAGGGCACTGGGAGGAGTCAAGGCAGAGAAACTGTGGTGGGGGATGGGAGAGGACACTAGGAGGAGTCAAGGCAGAGAAACTGTTGTAGGAATGTAATTTATGAGAGAAGAATAAATTAAAAACAGCAACAATCAAAAAAACGTTTTTGAGTATCCACGAGTTAGTAACATTTTCCTTTATTCTGCCAGGTTATAAATTAAAGTTATCCTAGAAAAGAGGGTAAACTTTCTGTAGCATTAGAAAAACAGTTAAACAAATATGGTAGAAAGCAAGTAAGGCAATTTATACCAAGATTTTAGTGATAACAGTAGAGAAATGATACTACTGTCTTTGAATGAGTGTCAGTTCTCTCACAAAATTACTTGTTCTTTGTTGTGGAGTAGTAATATCTTAGCCTGTCCCCAAGTCTATTCTCCCATCAAACAGCTGCAGGATACCCATGCTAATTGATAATGCGATTAACTTAATATCTGTATTTGTGGAGTCAAGGTTGTTATTTTGCAACTCTTTTTTTTGTTTGTTTGGTTTTTTTTTGTTTTGTTTTGTTTTTTTCTTTTTTCAAGACAGGGTTTCTCTGTGTAGCCCTGGCTGTCCTGGAACTCACTCTGTAGACCAGGCTGGCCTCGAACTCAGAAATCCACCTGCCTCTGCCTCCCAAGTGCTGGGATTAAAGGTGTGCGCCACCACTGCTATTTTGCAACTCTTATGTGAGTTAAGCTTACCTTGTTTCCTTTGGTTCATGACAGTTGTGGATTCTCCTTTTGGATTTGTTACTCTTTGGGGGATTCATTTGGCTGAAACGTACTGAGGCAGGGTGCCAAGGATTGGCTTTTGGCTGTGGCAGAAAGTTCCGATAGATGTTTTGTGTCCCATCTGTTTTCAGTGATAACCCCTCCTTTTATTATTTCAAGGATGAAGACTTTTCCACCCTGGGGCGGATCTGTGTGGCTGGCTTTGCGCTGTGTTAGCTTTAGCTAAGAGCGCCTGTGCCTGCTAGCCTCCTTTATGATTTCTAGTCCAGATGCTTGTTCAACCCTTCCTGATCATTGGGCTGATAGTACAACTTTGACATTTGATCATTGAAACTTTTTGTAAAGATAAATATTGAAGTAAAAATTTGCTACTTTTAAATTTCTAGAACTTTGAAATGTATTGTATTGAGTCGCTTTAAGAATATATTTTATGTTCATACTTATGCCAAATGTGGCTCTTACTTTTTTATTCTGAGTGGATGCAGTTTTCAGAGAATTTATCAGTTATAGAAATAACAAAGTATTTTTCCAAATTTAATTTTCTTCTATTATAGCTCAGCTTGCTATAGTTGGGAGGCCGTCAATTTTCAATGTGGGTTTTGGGAATTACAGTATATGAGAACCCATTCAAACATGTGTCATCAAATACCTGTGGGTGTGCGCTTACCCTTTAATCAATATGTCATCAAATACCTGAGGATGTGCGCTTACCTTTAATCTTTTATTCCAGAAAGGTATGGGTGTGAGGACTTGTGCCTCATGAGAAAGATTCACCAAGTTTTTATCAACATTTCATAACTGATGTAATGACTTAGAGTCATTGTCACGGCCCAGTCATCTTTCTTGTCTCCTTCTCCTACTGGCTCCTTTCCTAATGAGCCCCTCCTCCTGTCGTGTCTTTTTGTGTGTGGTCCACTGAGTTTAGTTATTATTACTTCTCTGAATCTGGGTCCTATGGATGATTATCTGTAGCTACATGGCTGAATAAAGAGATGCCCTCCCTCAATAACACTAATTACTAGTAGACCTTCTGGAAGACAAAGCTCTCATGGTCTCTGTCCTGACCAGTGATGAAGTGGTAATCGGCCCAATTTTATGCAGGTCTGTGCAGATAACCGTGACTCCAGGGAGTTCTGCGTGCAGTGGCATTGTCATGTCCTGTACACATCCTTTTCTTGTACAGTTCCCAGCCTTGCCTCTTACATTATTTTTACCTCCTCTTCTTATGTTTCCTGAGCTTCAGACGGTGTTCTGTAGCTTTCCTAGTTGGTGCTGAACACTTAGTATCATGTTGGTTAGTTTTGAGCTTCTGCATTAACTACTACCTGTTTTAGTAAGACTTCTCTGATGAAGGATGGATAAAAAACTAGTCTATAGGTATAAACATGAATATTTAGAAGGCACTTTGACAACATGACTGTTTATCAAAACACAAATAGTAGATTAACCCCCAGGGCCTTTGACCTGCATAGTAAGGGCTTCCAGGACCAAGTATGAGCTCTCTCCCACGGACTGCTTGGTGATTCCAGTAGAGTCATACGACTGTTTTCACTATAGGGTACATTTTTTTTTTTCCATTCAGTATTTACTTTTTTTTTTTTAAATTGGATATTTTCTTTATTTACACTTCAAATGTTATCCCTTTCCTGGTTGTCCCCCCTCCCGGGAAATCCCTATCTGATCCCCTTTTCCCTGCTTCTATGAGGGTGTTCTTCCACCCATCCTCCCACTCCCGCCTCCCCGCCCTCGATTCCTCTACACTGGGGCATCCATCGTGCCTTCATAGGACCAAGGACCTCACCTCCCATTGATGCCCAACAAGACCATCCTCTGCTACATATGTGGCTGGAGCCATGGGTCCCTCCATGTGTTCTCTTTGGCTGGTAGTTTAGTCCCTGGGAGCTCTGGGGGGTCTGGTTGGTTGATACTGTTGTTCTTCCTATGGTGTTGCAAACCCCTTCAGCTCCTTCAGTCCTTCCTCTAATTCCTCCGTTGGGGACCCCGTGCTCAGTCAAATGGTTGACTGCAAGCATCCACCTCTGTATTTGTAAGGCTCTGGCGGGGCCTCTCAGGAGACAGCTATAGCAGGCTCCCATTATCAAGCACTTCTTGACTTCCACAATATTGTCAGGTTTGGTGACTGTATATGGGATGAATCCCCAGGTGGGACAGCCTTTCTGAAGGAAAGGTGGATGGCCTTTCCTTGAGTCTCTGCTCTACACTTTGTCTCCACATTGGCTCCCATGAGTATTTTGTTCCGCTTTCTAAGAAGGACTGAAGCATCCACACTTTGGTCTTCCTTCTTGAGCTTCATGTGGTCTGTGAGTTATATCTTGAGTATTCAGAGCTTTTGGGCTAATATCCATTTATCAGTGAGTGCATACCATGTGCATTCTTTTGTGATTGGGTTACCCCACTCGGGATGATATTTTCTTTTTTCTTTTTTCTTTTCTTTTTTTTTTTGTTCTTTTTTTTTATTTTTTATTTTTTTATTTTTGATACTTTATTTACATTTCCAATGTTTCCCCCTTTCTGGGTCTCCTCTTTGGAAACCCCCTATCCCCTCCCCATCCCCGCCTCTATGAGGGAATTCCACCTCCCATCCACCCACCCACCCATCCCCATATTCCCACCTTGACATTCCCCTTTACTGGGGCCCCTAACACCCTCAGGCCCAAGGGCCTCTCCTCTCTCCCTGATGGCCATCGAGGTCATCCTCTGCCACATATGTGGTCCGAACCATGGGTCCATAGATGTGTATTCTCTGGTTGGTGGTCCAAACTCCAGGACAACCGGGGTTGTGTGTGTGTGTGTGTGTGTGTGTGTGTGTGTGTGTCAGGCTCATTGACACTCTTGCTCCCTCCATGGGGCTGCAAATTCCCTCAGCTCCTTAAGACCTTCCTCCAAATCCTCCATCTGGGACCTCACTCTCAGTCCAGCAGTTACTGTTAAGTGAAACTTGGGCATTCTGAACTTTTGGGCTAATATCCGCTTATCAGTGAGTACATACCATGTTCCTTCTTTTGTGACTGATTTACCTCGCTCAGGATGATATTTTCAAGTTCCATCCATTTGCCTGAAATTTCATTATTTTCAATAGCTGAGTAGTACTCCACTGTGTAGATGTACCACATTTTCTGTATCCATTCCTCTGATGAGGGACATCTGGGTTGTTTCCAGCTTCTGGCTATTATAAATATGGCCTCTATGAACATAGTGGAGGATGTGTCTTTATTACATGTTGGAGCATCTTCTGGGTATATGCCCAGGAGAGGTATAGCTGGGTCCACAGGTAGAATTATGTCCATTTTTCTGAGGGTCCGCCAAAATGATTTCCAGAGTGGTTGTACCAGCTTGCAATCCC
>CM052718.1:61145840-61177450 GCA_028551405.1 Uromys caudimaculatus | reverse complement strand
CTAGGGGCACCAGTAAAAGGGAATGTCAAGGTGGGAATATGGGAATGGGTGGGCGGGTAGGTGGGAGGAGGAATTCCCTCACAGAGGCGGGGAGGGGGAGGGGACACGGGGTTTCTAAAGAAAAGGGGAATCATCGGAAATGTAAATAAAATATCAAAAAATAAAAAAAAAAAAAAAAAAAAAGAACACCAATGGCTTATGCTTTAAGATCAAGAATGGACAAATGGGACCTTATAAAATTGCAAAGCTTCTGTAAGGCAAAGGACACTGTCAATAGGACAAAACGGCAACCAACAGATTGAAAAAAGATCTTTAGTAATTCTACATCCAATAGAGGGCTAATATCCAATATATACAAAGAACTCAGGAAATTAGACTCCAGAGAACCAAATAATCCTATCAAAAAATGGGGAACAGAGTTAAACAGAGAATTCTCAAGTAAGGAAACTCGAAGGGCTGAGAAGCACCTAAAGAAATGCTCAACATCCTTAGTCATCAGGGAAATGCAAATCAAAACAAGTCTGAGATTCCACCTCACACCAGTCAGAATGGCTAAGATCAAAACTCAGGTGACAGCAGATGTTGGCGAAGATGTGGAGAAAGAGGAACACTCCTCCATTGTTGGTGGGATTGCAAGCTGGTACAACCACTCTGGAAATCACTATGGCAGTTCTTCAGAAAACTGGACATAGTACTACCTGAGGACCCAGATATACCACTCCTCGGCATATACCCAGAAGATGCTCCAACACGTAATAAAGACATATGCTCCACTACATTCATAGCAGCCATATTTATAATAGCCAGAAGCTAGAAACTGCCCAGATGTCCCTCAATAGAGGAATGGATACAGAAAATGTGGTACATTTACACAATGGAATACTAATCAGCTATTAAAAACAATGACTTCATGAAATTCACTGGCAAATGGATGGAACTTGAAAATATCATACTGAGTGAGGTAAGTCAGTCACAAAAGAACAAACATGGTATGTACTCACTGATAAGTGGATAGTAGCCCAAAAGTTTGGAACACCCATGATTCAATTCACAGCAACTGTTGGAGTGAGTGTGGGGTCCCAGGTGGAGGAGTTGGAGAAGGGACTGAAGGAGCTGAGGGAGTTTGCAGCCCCATGGGGAGGGAGTAACAGTGTCAACTGGTCAGGTGCCTCCCCACCGATGCTCCCAGAGACTGGATCACCAACCAAAGAATGCATATCAAGGGACCCATGGTGCTGGCCACATATGTGGCAGAGCAGGGCCTTGTTGGCCATCTGTGGGAGGAGAGGCCCTTGGGCCTGAGGGTGTTAGATACCCCAGTATAGCCGAATGCCAGGAAGAGAAGACAGGAGTGGGTGGGTGGGTGGGGGAATACCCTCATATAGGCAGGGGGAGGAGGGATGGAATAGAGGGTTTCCACAGGGGAGACCTGGAAAGGGGAAAACATTTGAAATGTAAATAAAGTATCAAAAGAAGAAAAAATAAAGATGAGTTTAAAGCATAGTCCCTACAAGTTGTCTGCTGACTCCACATGTGTGTTGGGGCCTGCATGTATCCTTACCTTGACATAAATAAATAAATTTAATTAAAATATTTTTAAAAGAATGGGGCTTGGACAAATGCAATCTGTCTAGAATAATCTCTAGTTTACTATGTGATCTTCAGTGTGTCATTTAATTTTTCTAGGGTATAATAACCTTCACAAAATTAAGTAATTATATTGATATATTTTAAGTGTTTCCATCCTTCCGAATTTAAAAACAAAAAATATTTTTACCATAGGTAAAAATTCTTGAAATAATGATCTTATCTATAAATAAATAAATAAATAAATAAATAAGAAAAGAATGCCAGAAATAATGACCTTATCAACCAACCAACCAATCAATCAATAAATCAGTCACCAGACAAACTATTTTCACCATCTGATTTTATGGCTTTTTTTTTTTTTTTTTTTGCCTTTTTTCAGATCTTTCCTTACTACTGTGCTTCCTTTATGGGAATCTTTTTTTTTTTTTTTTTTTTTTTTTTTGCTTAATATTTTCTTGGAATATTGATAACCTTTGAAAATAAATGCTTTTTTCATTATTTTTTGCTACACAGGTCTTGGGGTCTGAACTCACGTCCTTGGGCTGACCATCTTGTTGGGCCCCTTAATTTTTTATGTGCAGGGGAGGGCATGTGCACGCGTGTGCCAGAGCATACACATCCAGGTAAGAGAAGGGTGTCAGACTTGGCAGCAAGTGCCCACCCATGCTCAGATCTACCTCACTGCAGTGCCCTTCCATGCTCAGAGCTATCTCACTGCAGTGCCCTATAAGCTGAGAGCTATCTAGTTGCAGTGCCCTTCCATGCTCAGAGCTATCCCACTGCAGTGCCCTTTCATGCTGAGAGCTAGCTCACTGCAGTGCCCTACATGTTCAGAGCTATTCCACTGAAGTGCCTGACAATGCTGAGAGCTATCTCACTGCAGTGCCCATCCATGCTGAGAGCTATCTCACTGCAGTGCCCTACATGGTCAGAGCTATCCCACTGTAGTACCCTACATTTCAGAGCTATCTCACTGCAGTGCCCTTCCATGCTGAGGGCTATCTCACTGCAGTGCCCTTCCATGCTCAGGGCTATCCCACTGCAGTGCCCGTCCATGCTGAGAGCTTTATCTCACTGGCCCAAATTTGCCATCTTAATCATTAACAGATTAAGCTTTGAAATTCTATCTGTATATAACTCAAAACTCAAACTGGGGAGAAGGCAGAAGTAAACACCTGCTTAGAGGCAAGGGGGAAAGGGAATGGGTGAGGGACTGTGGGGGCGGACTGGGAAGGAGGGCAACAGCTGGAATGTAAATAAATTAAATAGTTAATTAAAAAAGCATTACAAACTATTTCATGGAGCCTTCAATCAATTTTATTTTATTTTTAATGGTAGCTCAAGAAGTTTTGCTGTTGTTTTTTTAACAAGAACTGTGGCTTGAATTCTTTTGCCATTTAAGAGTAAGAAGCATCTGAAAACTATTTGTTAGTGTGAGACACACTACTGATGTACCTACGTGCATACAATGGGGCAGACTTAGTAACTGAGAATTCTGAGGCAATTCTGTAAAGAAGAAAAAGCTCCACAAACTTGTCTTTTTATTATAAGTATTAAGTTATTTCTTTTTGCTTTAAAATTCACAGATTTTTAAAAAGCCTCTTGGTGCTCTAGATACAGAGTTCATTTACAGTAGGGCTAGACTGTATCACTCAGGAAACCTTGTAACTAGCATTTATAACATGTAATCGTCTTTCCAAGTAGTCCAGGAATCTTGGATTTACATACATTAGAGTGGAGCCAGAAGTCAAGGGACAATGCACAAGGCAAACACTGGGAGAGAAAACCCATAGCAAGAGCTTACGAGACAACAAACATGGGAACACATCTAAGACAAAGAAAATGCAGCAGAGTTAAGTGCATGTGTCCTAACTTCATGGTTTAAACCTTTAGAGCGCAGTCATGAGACTCAGCAGCTTTGGGAAACTTCGAGGAGGAGGAAGTCCTCGCACGCACTGACCTGTAACAGCTGTGTCGCCGTGGCTCTCTGCTCAGGACTCTTCACCAAGCACTTTCTCACAAAATCGGTGAAGTCATCAGACCAAAGTTCAGGCTTCCTGAATGTTGGTGGTGGGTTTGTAGGAATCATAAAAATAGCCTAGTACAGATGAAACATCCAAAAGACACAGTAAGAACCATAAGAGGACAACCAAATAAACACATCTCTATTTTCTTATCAGATTCTAAATCTCGAAAATAAATTTAAGCTGATGCAGGAATTCCAGTGAGACTGCAATTCAGGAGCCACGTCCATCTGCCGCGAAGGTGATCATCCCCATTAGATCCCTGTACTTAAATCGCAGCTTACTGAGCACATTACTTCTTATTTTATATTTGGTTTTTTAATCTGTCTCCAAAGGAAACACATTTATAGACTTTTTACCAAAGATATTAACAGTTAAAGATACATTTCCAAATCTTGTTACTGTATGGCAGATTTATTGATGTTAAGTACCGCAACTAGAAAAGACCAGCAGCAGGCTGACCTGCATGTGTAACCCACATTAATTATTTAAGCAGAAACAAAATTACTACTGTTCTTGAATACTAGATAATGAAGATTCTAAATGAAATTTTTAAATATACCATTTCAATGTACCATAAATAAGTTAAATGCTAAATATTCATAGCTATGATAATTCATTCTGATAGTTCAAATTTGAAAAGTATAAAAGAAACCCTCCATCTCAACCTGTGCTAACCATCTCTCCAAGTTCCATGTGAGAAAGCAAAACCAAAGTGAAACAGACATAATATACTCCATAACTATTAACATTTTTACTTATACATGCTATTAAAAGTCAAGAGGCAAACAGCAGTAACAGAAATTTTATGAAATAAAATAAATTAGAGCATGTAATAACTACTCACCGGTAATTTTATGTACCTACTAATGCACAGATTTATAGAATTATATAATTAACACCACAGGAGAGGGTAAACCAAAGGCCCTTTAACAGCAGTAAATAAGCACAGTAGCATACACTCATAGACTCCAACAGAGAGAAATGTGGAGGAGGTACCTCAAGTCAACCTTTCTAGGTCTTAGAATTCACTCCCTTGGAAAGGCATCTTCTCATCTGACTCCAGATGGGCCTCTTCTTTTGTATGCAAATTTAATGTTCATTAAGTCATGCTCATTCTCTTTAATGCATAAAAAGACAGGAGTAGTAATGCTATAAATTATAATAACCTTTAGAAATTAAATTTTTTATCATTAAAAGGATTAGAATATTGCTTACAGCTAAAACTTCTGTTCATATGAGAAAGGATCATGACTACAAAGTTATACACAAAACATATTTTACTGTATCAATTTTAATGTATTCCTTGCATAAGACAGTTTCTGTTGTTCATTAAATTTGTATTAATTGGCAAAATTAATTGGCAAATAAGTGGCTTGAAATCACAGTAAAAGATAAACAACAGGATATTTACTTCAACCTCATTTTACAGAAAAATGACCTAAAGTCTAGAGAGATTAAGAGTTAAAAATGAAATTTCAGATGTACAACACGGCTGTCATTTAAATCATCAGAAAAGCATCATAATGCTTCTAAGTTTCAACAAGCAAAGATGATTATTAAATCTAAACAAACACCTAACGAGATGTGAGACATGACAAATGGTCCCACTGTCAGCAAATAGATCCACCAACTCCTCCCCTGATTCCTCAGAGGGAAGAGAGCATCAGCAAGCTTTAAGCCTTTATAAGGCTACCTAGACTTACTAGAACCTCAGCTGTCACAATTATTAAGCTGAAGTCTACTCGGCCAAATATGAGAGAATATTCAAATCAAAGTTGTCTCAGGAAGCAGCATCGGCGAGGCTGCAAAGAAATGGAGCTTGTGCTACAACAAAATACAAAATTATCAAAGACACCCCTGAGAGCTAAACCATAAAACTCTAAGAAGGAAACATATGAGAAAAATGTCATGGCAAGGAATTTGACAATGACTTCTTGTCTGAAACCAAAGTTCAGGCAATAAAATAGAAGGTGAACTTCATAGAAACTTAAGGCTCTGTACATCAATGGACACTATCACAAGAGCTAAAATGGTAACCTGGAATAGAGAATTTCATAGAAAAATAGAAAGCTAGGAGGCATAGAAGATTCCTACAACTCAATTATCAAAAATACATACAACTCAATTTTAAAATAGGTGAAGAACTTAAATAAACATTTCTGCAAAGAAGAAACAAAAATAGCTAACAAGCACATGGCAGATACTAATCACTATTCACAGGAAAAGGCAATCAGGCACAAAGACGTAGCATTTAGAACCCAACAGGAGAGCTTCTGGGAGGAGAGGAGATGGGGAAGAAGAGAGGGAAGAGCCAACAGAACTGGGCCCTTAGAGAAGGTTAAAACTGGGCCTGGAGAAGTGGCCTAGAACTTAATTCTTGCAGGAGACCCATGTTCAATTCCTAGCACCCACTAAGTCCAGTCCTAGGCTCTCTGATGCCCTTTTTTGATCCTGCAGGTACCAGGCATGTACATGGCAAACATACATACAGGCAGGTAAAATGTTCATATACATACACTATAGCCAGTATTACAAAGCAAAATTAACACATACAACCAAGTATTTCTAAGGTAATTTTCTGTATAGTCAGCTGATACTGTTATTCAGAAGTAATCAACTTCTGAAAGTAATGATAGGTCACTGACCAAGCAATAACATTGGGCTTACTTTGTTCGGTTGTATTTTGTTTACTTCTTTAGACAATGTCAAGCTGACCTATAAAGTAAGAGAACCTCTTAGACTTAGGCTGACTTAAACCAGGATGTCATTTGGTCAGTCAATCATCTACTTTACTCAATGGTCCCTTCAAGTATGTGACCTTGTAAGCTCTGCTATTACAAATTTTAAAATACTATCCATACCTGGAACCCACAGAGCTCACAGTCAACTTGTAGGGAGAAATTAATGAACATATGGAACAAACACCACGAAGGTCTATCTCTAACTAATTGGGTTCATCTCTGATGGCTCCATGGTCATACTGGACTCCAGTGAGGCTTCAAGAATGGACAACATAAACAGCAGCTTCAGAAAAGAGAGCAAATCACCTGTTCCTTCAAACTAGAGAGAAAACAACACATCCTAATCTCTTCTCTGAGAAGAGTCCAAAGACCTGAGCCCTGGAGAGTTGACCTTAACCTCAACTGCAGGCAGATACTAGATTGTCCAGATAAACACTGCTCCCCATAGTTCTGTTACAAATTAGCAGATAACAGGCCAATGATTTATGTCCTTGAAACTAATGCTTCTCCTTTGAACTTTGAGCCAATAAGCTGCAGCCTTATCTTCTGATAATCTTATAACACATAAGGCTCGCCTGGCAGTACCCATTAGAAACCAGAGGATAAAAAGGCTTTACTCTAACTCTTATTTACTCAGTACTATCATAAAGTGAGTATAATGTCACACCATACTTGCAAACAAGCACTGAGCAAGCCTGGACACTAAGCATACAGTTCAAATAACTAAGTCTATTAAATTGTCTCCAGGAAAATGCTATGTCTTTCAGTTCTGTCTTTAACTTTTTAGAAAAATCAGTAATAGACTTAGATTTTCTCGCAGTCTTTATTGGATTCAACAACCACAAGGATCCTTGTAAGAATCTCAAGGTTTTGTGTAAGTCAAATCATAAGGCCCTGTAGAAGAAAGTGTTGATTACCAGTGGCTAGCCTTAAAATCCCCTGCCACCAACCAAACAGCATAGACACACATTAGAGCCATATAATTGACCTTATCTCTAGCACCATTTGATTGAAGAATGTTAGTGCAATAAATTATATGATTAGCATATGCTTGTTTCTACACAGTATATTGCTTAACTACACACTAAACCTATCACTAACTTTGGAATTTTTTTTTTTAATTTCCCTGATCACAAGTACGCTGAAGAGGCCAAAAGTTAAATGTGCTTCAAAATGCCTAACTAGTTTCGTGCCTGAAATCTCATGCTTTAGACTCCATAGAGCCCCAACTTGCAGAAAGTGCTTCACTGAGAAGCTAATCTCAGTGGGATGAATCAACAGCTACGTCTGAGCTAAGGCAGCTGATCTGTGAATGCACAGGGGCAAGGAGCATGCCAGAATAACAGTAAATCACAGATATGTGAGCAAAAGACTGTCTTCCTAGCAAACGAGAGGAAGGTGGAGAGAGCACCTACAGAGAACAAGAGAGCTATCTTGTGAGAGGGAACATAATACACAGGTAGCAACTTTAGTCAAATAAAGATGGTATTTTTGAAAAGGAAATATAGTAATAACCTCTTTTAAAAAATACTACAAATAAGAGCAAACAATAAATGAAGGTGAACTTGGACATCATCAGAAACACAGCCCCTGACTGTGTCTCCAGTGCAGTGTTTTCATACAAGGGAGACGGTTGGACCATCTTCTTTGTGTACAAAAGATGTCAGCATCTAGGTGTAAGACTCCAGCTCTGCAGATAGCAACACACTAGTTTGAAAGGAATGCAAAGGTGAAAAGGGTGTGAAGACCCTTGTTCCTGCCTTGCAGGTTCTACAGTGGGATAAGCACAGGACTAGAAACTCATAATTTATTCCAGCTCTAGTTAGAGCAGTGGGTCTCGACCACTTTGGGAGGGAGTGTCAAACAACCCTTGTCACATGTCAGGTATCCTGCACATCAGAATTTATATTACAGTTTGCATTACAATTCTTAACTGTAGCAAAATTAAAGGTATGATGTAGCAATGAAAATAAATTTATGGTTAGAGGTCACCAGAACATGAGGAACTTTATTAAACAGTCCCATAGCATTAGGAAGGTTGAGTTAGAGGAACTTCCACAATCACTTATCAGACCAGGAAACATCAGTCTGCTTGCCAGCAAAGTAATCTAAGAAAAGAGGTGTGGTGGATACTCTGGCCAAGAGTGGAGAGGAGCTACTGGACTGGACACTATAGTGTCTATGTATACTATTAGAGAACACTCAGCAGGGCACCCTACGCTTACCAGGGGCAGAGTTCTCTTCTATGGATTCTCAGTCTGAAAAGGAATATCAGCAAGAATTTTACTAGTATTAAAAAAAAAAAAAAAAATAAGGCAAGTAAGTTGAAAATTCAACCTGCCAGGAAGAGGGAAATAAAAAGTAGTAACTTTAGGTTAGGCCAAAAAGAAACAGCAAATTGCAAGAACTCAGGAAAAAGTTTAAGAGGAAAGCAATCTGTCTCCCACAATTCCTCTGTCTCACCTTGGAAATGCTTTAATCCATATCTTAGTAAAAGATGCAGTGAAACAGTTTTGTTGTTGCTGCTTCAAACAAACAAACAAACAAATCATGTAGCAATCTTTAACAGTACAGTCTTCTTTAAGCCCTCTCTTGAGCCAGAACAAGTTATGCATCACAAAACCTGGGCCACAAGCTCTCAGCACAGCTACATGTCACAGTTACATGAAACATTTCTGTAATTATCATTTTTCACAGTAAGGGTATCAAAGACCCATTCCAAACCTCCCAGTAGGAAACACAAACTTAGGGAAATGTGCCAGTTTTACAGACTGAGAACAGATAGCAGAGGAATGTGAGACTTACAAAAAGCTCACTACCACAGGGACAGGCTTTCATCAACAGTAACTAGGCTGTGTCTGTTGCTACCTATTTTGTTACCTAAAAAGCAGATGCTTATTTATGTTACAGATTCATACACAGCTAAATGATCAGACTGCATGGATGGCAAAACTCTGCAGCTCCACTCCATGCAGTCCATAAGAAATGAAGGACAGCCTCCATTTCCACCTTTACGAAACTGAAAAGGACACCACAGGACTTCTGCCACAGTTCATCAGAAAAGACCAAGAATGGAGTGAAGACATTCTGTGGGCATCTCGCCACTCCAGTATGTAGAGACCATGAGAGCTTGGAGTTCTACCTCAGCCTGGCAGTGATCAGTTGCCCTTTGCTCTACCTATTGAGGAGGTCTACATACCCAGCAAGACTTTCACTATCACCCAACAGTAAAACAATCACCAAGCAATGGACTCCATGAGGAGTCAGAACTGTGACTCCACCCAGCCAGCAATGAAGAGCCACTCCTGCCACTGGTGTCCACAAAGGCTGAGCAGGGAATCTGAAGTTCAAACTCTACTGGTCCCCAACTGGTTTAATGTCAAAAAAGTATATCTAGCATAGAGTTTACACATGACATGGAGAGTAAAAACCTTTTTCTGTCCAATTTTCAACTAAAAATTCCTTATCCTCTTCAAGAACCTGGAAGATTACAACTTCACTGACAAAAAGATAACAGATGTTTTTAATAGAGGTGTTAAAATATTGTAAAGCAGAAAGAGCAGAAAAGTGCCTCAATTAACAAGTATAAACAGTAGCTGAAGGGCACTTGTTACCAAGCCTGATATATATGTGAATGAATATGAAATTTACAAGTGAAAAGCACAGCAGCCAAAATAAAAAGCTCAATATGTGGCTTCAAAACCAGACAGGGATGATCTAGTAAAAAGAACCATCAAGGTAGAAGACAGAACGACAGACTTGGGTACAAAGAGGTAAGGGTGGGACAGCTGAGGGAGGGATGGATAGACAGTTCCATGAACTTCTCTAGGACCAAGTCAAAACATTCAGCATTCAGGTTTTTGGAGTTGTAGAAAAGAAACGTGTCATGTATTTTAAACTACAGTACCTAGCATTGCAATTAATCTTACAACACATCCAGCAGCCTGCGCTACATCTGCACAAGACTGGACCAACCAGCGGTCAGCCAGAGACCAGGCTGTGCAGGCCCCACTCCTCCCCTTTAACTACTGCTACTGGTGGATTCTAGAGGAGAGGCAAGTCTTGTCTTCAGTTCTGCATCTACTAGTGAGTTCATCAGGCTCTAATTTCTAGCTCCTGACCCATGGAAGCCCAGATGGCCCTGGGTAAATTCAGTGGGCCACAAATCAAAACAAAGAGACATGAGTGTGGAAAGGATGCTTAGGAATGTAGAAGAGGAGCCAGTGAACTGGGCGAGGATGAAAAGGTGATTGTCAGTGGAAACAGGGAAACAGAATCAGGTATGGGCAGTTTCTCCACGTTCACTTGTGTGTGAATTTTTAATATGAATGCAAAGACATAAAGCATTAATGCAAGCAAAATGTTTCAGTGAACACATTTCAAAATTTCAACTTTATAACAATTATAAATAAACCTGTTAAATTTTTCTGGACAATGCCAGCATTTGGATTTTTAAAAAAATAAGTAAATTGATCATTGACTATAACTAAATGGTGTTTGTAGCATTTTTAATCATACAGTAGATTCCACCCAGTCACTATACTTTTCTGGGTTGTCCTGCATGCAAGTGCACATTTTTAATGTTGTCTGTCATCTGGGCTGTTCCTGTAAGTTTGCTATTAAAATACATTAAACTATTAAAAAAAGAAAGAAAGAAAGAAACGGTGGGACATGAAGAGTCAGATGCAGTACACATGTATACGAAACTGTTGCAGAGCAAATGCACCTAACAAAAAAATTCACTAGAAATTTCTAACATTTGGCAGAATAGATTTAGCCTATAGAGTCCAGAGACTGTACAAATCACAAGACAGAAAAATAGACAGTCACACAAAAATATATTAATGAAATTTCAAAAAAATCAAAGGCTGAGGACAAAAAAACAATCTTGAATGTACACAAAAATGAGACATTACCTTCAAATGGAAAATGAAATGATGGCTGATTTCTATTTTATTCTTTCTTATTTTTTTATTGGATATTTTATATATTTACACTTCAAATGTTATGCCCTTTCCTGGTTTCTTCCCTAGAAAACCCCTATCCCATCCCCCCTCCCACTGCTTCTATGAGGGTGCTCCTGCACCCACCCCCTCCCACCTCCCCGCCCTGACACTCCCCCACATTGGGGCATTGAGCCTTCACAGGTCCAAGGACCTCTCCTCCCACTGATGTCCAACAAGGCCATCCACTGCCACACATGTGGCTGGAGCCATGGGTCGCACTCCATGCTCTCTGGTTGGTTGATATTGTTCTTCCTATGTTCTTCAGCTCCTTGAGTCCTTCCCCTAACTCCTCCACTGGGGACCCCATGCTGAGTTCAATGGCTGGCTGTAAGCATACAACTCTATTTGTCAGGCTCTGGCAGAGCCTCTCAGGTGACAGCTATAAAAGGCACCTGTTAGCCAGCACTTCTTGGCATCCACAATAGCATCTGGGTTTGGTGGATGTATATGGGATGGATTCACAGGTGGGGCAGTCTCTGGATGGCCTTTCCTTCAGTCTCTGCTCCACACTTTGTCCCCGTATTTCCTTAAGATGAGCAATTCTGGGTTAAAAATTTGGAGATGAGTGTTTGGCCCCATTCCTCAACCGGGAGCCTTGCCTGACCTCTGGATATGGTCTCTTCAGGTTCTCCATGCCCTTTGTTGGGCATTTCAGCTAATCTTATCCCCATTGGGTCCTGGGAGCTTCTGTTTTCCTGACATCTGGGACTTGCTGGTGGCTGCTGGCAGTTCGCCATACCCCATTGCTACACACCTCTGTAAAAATTCATGACCCTCTGTATATCATCCACAACTCCTCTTTTATCTGATACGGCCCCTTTCCCCCTCCCCCTTCTTTCTCCTCTCAAGTCCCTCCCACCCTCTACCTCTGGGGAGTATTCTCTTCCCCCTTCTAAGTAGGACTGAAGCACCCACACTTTGGTCTTCCTTCTTCTTGAGCATCATATGGTACCTCGATTATTTTGGGCTAATATCCACTTATCAGTGAATGCATACCATGTGTGTTCTTTTGTGACTGTGTTACCTCACTAAGGATGATATTTTCTACTTCCATCCATTTGCTTAAGAATTTCATAAAGTCATTATTTATAATAGCTGAGTAGTACTCCATTATGCAAATGTACCACATTTTCTGTATCCATTCCTCTGTTGAAGGACACCTGGGTTCTTTCCAGCTTCTGGCTGTTATAAATATGGCTGCCATGAACATAGTGGAGCATGTGTACTTGTTATATGTTGGCGAATTTTTGGGTAAATGCCCAGGAGTGGCATAGCTGGGTCCTCAGGTAGTACTATGTCCATTTTCTGAGGAACCGCCATAGTGATTTCTGGAGTGGTTGTACTAGATTGCAATCCCAGTAGCAATGAAGGAAGGTTCCTCTTTCTCCACATCCTCGCCAGCATCTGCTGTCACCTGAGTTTTTGATCCTAGCCATTCTGACTGGTGAGAGATAGAATCTCACGGTTATTTTGATTTGCATTTCCCTGATAACTAATGATGTTGAACATTTCTTTAGGTGCTTCTCAGCTTTTCGAGTTTCTTCAGTTGAGAATTCTTTGTTTAGCTCCGTACCCCATTTTTAATAGGGTTATTTGGTTCTCTGGGGTCTAACTTCTTGAGTTCTTTGTATATATTGGATATTTAGATGTAGGAAGGTTTTTAGCTCCTTTGTCAAAGATCAAGTGACCTTACATGTGTGGGTTCATTTCTGGGTCTTCAATTCTATTCCACTGATCTACCTGCCTGTCACTGTGCCAATACCAGGCAGTTTTTATCACTACTGCTCTGTAGTACAGCTTGAGATCAGGGATGCTGATTCCCCCAGAGGTTCTTTTATTGTTAAGGATAGTTTTTGCTATCCTGGGTTGTTTGTTATTCCAAATGAATTTGCAAATTGCTCTTTCTTACTCTATAAAGAATTGAGTTGGAATTTTAATGGGGATTGCATTGAATCTGTACATTGCCTTCAGCAGGATGGCCATTTTTACTATGCTACTCCTCCCAATCCATGAGCATGGGAGATCTTTCCACCTTCTGAGGTCTTCTTCAATTTCTTTCTTCAGAGACTTGAAATTCTTGTCAAACAGATCTTTCACTTGCTTGGTTAGAGCGACACCAAGGTATTTTATATTATTTGTGACTACTGTGAAGGGTGTCATTCGTTTCCCTAATTTCTTTGTCAGCCTGTTTATCCTTCGAGTATAGCAAGGCTACTGGGTTGTTTCAGTTAATTTTATATCCAGCCACTTTGCTGAAGTTGTTTATTAGCTGTAGGAGTTCTCTGGTGGAATTTTTGGGGTCACATAAGTATACGATCATAACCTCTGCAAATAGTGATATTTTGACTTCTTCCTTTCCAATTTGTATCTGTTTAACCTCCATTTGTTGTCTAATTGCTCTGGATAGGAATTCGAGCACTATATTGGATAGGTAGGTAGAGAGTGGGCAGCCTTATCTAGTCCCTTATTTTGGTGGGATTGTTTCAAGTTTCTCTTCATTTAGTTTGATGTTGGCTACTGGTTTTGTGTATATTGCTCTTACTATACTTAGGTATGGGCCTTGAATTCCTGATCCTTCCAAGACTTTTATCATGAAGGGGTCATGATAATTTTGTCAAAGCCTTCCTAGCATCTAATGAGATGATCATGTGTTTTTTTTCTTTGAGTTTGTTTATACAGTGGATTACATTGATGGATTTCCGGGTATTGAACCATCCCTGCGTCCCAGGGATGAAGCCTACTTGATCATGATGGATATTCATTTTGATGTGTTCTTGGATTCAGTTTGCAAAAATTTTATTGTGTAATTGTGCATTGATATGCATAAGGGAAATTGGTCTGAAGTTCGTTTCTTTCTTGGGTCTTTGTGTGATTTAGGTATAAGCGTAATTGTGGCTTCATAGACCAAATTGCGTAGTGCTGTTTCTGTTTCTATTTTGTGGAATAGTTTGAAGAGTATTAGTATTAGGCCTTCTCTGAAAGTCTGATAGAATTCTGTACAAAACCCATCTGTTCCCAGGCTTTTTTTAGTTGGGAGACTTTTAATGACTACTTCTATTTCTTTAGGGATTATGGGAGTCTTTAGATGGTTTATCTGATCCTGAATTAACTTTGGTATCTGGTATCTGTCTGGAAAATTGTCCATTTCATCCAGATTTTCCAGTTTCGTTGAGTATAGGCTTTTGTAGTAGGATCTGATGATTTTTTTGAATTTCCTCGATTTCTGTTATGTCTCCCTTGTCATTTCTGAATTTGTTAATTTGGATACTGTCTCTGTGCCCTCTGGTTAGTCTGGCTAAGGGTTTATCTACCTTGTTGATTTTCTCAAAGAACTAGTTCTTGGTTTTGTTGATAATTTGTACAGTTCTCTTTGTTTCTACTTGGTTGATTTCAGACCTGAATTTGATTATTTCCTGCCATCTACTTCTCTTGGGTATATTTGCTTCCTTTTGTTCTAGAGCTTTCAGATGTGCTGTTAAGCTACTAGTGTATGCTCTCTCTAGTTTCTTTATAGAGGCACTCAGAGCTATTGTGCTTTCATTGTGTCCCATAAGTTTGGGTATGTTGTGCCTTCATGTTCATTAAATTCTTAAAAGTCTTTAATTTCTTTCTTTATTTCTTCCTTGACCAAGTTATCATTGAGTAGTGTATTGTTCAGTTTCCATGTGTATGTGTGCTTAATCTTACTTTTATTGGTGTTGAAGGCCAGTCTTAGTCTGTGGTCATCTGATAGGATGCATGGGATTATTTCAATCTTCTTGTATTTGTTGAGGTCTGTTTTGTGACCTAGTATATGGTCAATTTTGGAGAAGGTACCATGAGGTGCTGAGAAGAAGGTATATCCTTTTGATTTAGGATGAAGTGTTCTACCTGTTGAAACCATTTTGGTTCATTACTTCTGTTAGTTTCACTGCGTCTCTGTTTAGTTTGTGTTACCATGATCTGTCTATTAATGAGAGTATTGAAATCTACCACTATTATTGTGTGTGGTGCAATTTGTGCTTTGAGCTTTAGTGAAGTTTCTTTTATAAATGAGGGTGCCCTTGCATTTGGAGGATAGATGTTCAGAATTGAGAGTTCTTCTTGGTAGATTTTTCCTTTGATGAGTATGAAGTGTCCTTCCTTATCTTTTTTGATGACTTTTGGCTGAAAGTCCATTTTATCTGATATTAGAATGGCTACTCCAGCCTGTTTCTTGGGACCATTTGCCTGGAAAACTGTTTTCCAGCCCTTTACTCTGAGGTAGTGTTTATCTTTAACACTGAGGTGTGTTTCATGTATGCAGCAAAATGTTGGGTTCTGTTTATGTATCCAATCTGTTAGCCTATATCATTATATTGGGGAATTGAGTCCATTGATGTTAAGAGATATTAAGGAATAGTGATTGTTATTCCTCTTATTTTTGTTGTTAGAGTTGGAATTATGTTTGTGGCCATCTTCTTTTAGGTTTGGGGAAAGAAGATTACTTTTTTGCTTTTTTTTTTTTTTCCCCCTAAGGTATAGTTTCCCTCCTTGTGTTAGCATTTTCCATCTATTATCCTTTGCAGGGCTAGGTGTGTGTAAATTTGGTTTTGTCATGGAATATCTTGGTTTCTCCATCTATGGTAATTGAGAGATTTGCTGGGTATAATAGCCTAGGCTGGCATTTGTGTTCTTTTAGGGTCTGTGTGACATCTGCCCAGGATCTTCTGGCTTTCATAGTCTCTGGTGAGAAGTATAGTGTAATTCTGATAGGTCTGCCTTTATATGTTACTTGACCTTTTTCCCTTAGTGCTTTTAATATTCTTTCTTTGTTTTGTGCCTTGGGTGTTTAGATTATTATGTGACAAGAGGAATTCCTTTTCTGGTCCAGTCTATTTGAAATTCCGTAGGTTTCTTGTATGTTCATAGGCATCTCTTTTTTTAGGTTAGGGAAGTTTTCTTCTATAATTTTGTTGAAGATATTTACTGGCCCTTTAAGTTGGAAATCTTCACTTTCTTCTATACCTATTATCCTTAGGTTTGGTCTTCTCATTGTGTCCTGGATGTTTTGGGGTAGGAGCATTTTGCATTTTCTTTGACTATTGTGTCAATGTTGTCTATGGTATCCTCTGCACCTGAGAATCTCTCTTCTATCTCTTGTATTTTGTTGGTGATACTTGCATCTACGACTTCCGACTTTAGGTTTTCTCCCTTTGTGATTATTGTTTGTATTTCCATTTTTAGATCCTGGATGGTTTTGTTCATTTCCTTCGCCTGTTTGGTTGTGTTTTCAGGTAATTCTTTAAGGGATTTTTATGTTTCCTCTTTAAGAGCTTCTAGCTGTTTACCTGTGTTCTCCTGTATTTCTTTAAGGGAGTTATTTCTGTCTTTATTAAAGTCCTTTATCATCATCCTAAGATGTGATTTTTAATCAGAATCTTGCTTTTCCGGTGTGTTCGGGTATACAGGACTTCCTATAGTGGGAGAACTGGGTTCTGATAATGCCAAGGAGCCTTGGTTTCTGTTGCTTAGGTTCTTGTGGTGCCTCTTGCCTTCTGGTTATCTCTGTTGTTAATTAGTCTTGCTGACTCTGACCAGAGTCTATCCCTCCTGTGAGCCTGTGAGCCTGTGATCTTAGGTGTGTCAGCACTCCTGGGAGACTAGTTCTCTCGAGGAGGGATTTGGGTGTAGAGACCTGTGTCACAGGGTTAGCTCTGGGGCACTGATGGAAACCAGAAAGATCCTGTCCCCACCTGCTCCGTAGTTCCTGTGCTCTGTGGTCTCCTGGTGGGTCCCTCTTTGGCCAGTTATTGGAGCAATAGTGGTGCTGTCACCTGTGAACTTAGGAGTGACAGCACTCCTGGGAGACCAGCTCTCTCCTGGCAGGATTTGGGTACAGAGAGCTGTGACACAAGGTTGCCTCTGGGGTACATATGGAGACTGGAAGGATCCTGTCCCTGGCTGCTCTGTGGTTCCTGTGCCCTGTGGACCATGGTTGAGTTCTTATCAGAAATCGTTGAGTGTTGGAATGACATAAAGTGATTAAGTAAGAGAACTGCCAGCAGATTACAATAGACAGCAGAATTATCCTTCATGGATGTACAGGAATCAAAAGATTCTAAGGTATGAAAACTTAACAGAATAGTCACAGCTCTATCCTAAAAGAAGGCTGAAGCCAGTTTTCTAAATAAAGAAAAATATGTAATTAGCAAATGTGAAATACCAGTAAGGAAAGTAGAATACAGTTTAAATCAGTTAGTACAACAGATTCTACTTTTACCTGAGTTTTGAAATTATTTTTCATAGTTTCAACAAAAATTTAATACATGTAGAATACATTTTTAATACATGGGAGAAAGTATGAGAACAAAAAAGAAATTAGGGTTCTATATGTCACCCAAGCTGGTAAAAGAGATAAACTTATATACATTAAGGATAAATCAAAATGGAACTTGAAAATACATTCTGAAACCCATAGGAGGGCAAGAAAGGAAAACAGAAACCAAAAACCTGAGGAAGAAATACAGAAAACAAAAGAATGAAATAAATGTAAAAAGTGAAAAAGACAATTCTGCTCTAGTTACTAGACTGCAACATCCACTGACAACAGCTACCACCTGTGGAGACCCGAAGGACACAGGAATCTCAATTCCTTGCCTCACAAACCTAACTATCGTCTACAGAGTCTGCACAGAGTGCACATATTTCTTCAAGTGCTCAGATACCAGAAAAGACCACAGCCTGAGGTACAGCACACACCAACAGATTTAAAAGAGCTGACTTTCTAGAGTGTCCTACCACACTGTAATTGAACAATCTTATTAGAGAGATGAGCAGAAGCACCAGTACTTGGAATCTAAACAGCAAATTTCTAAATAATCCATGGGTCAAAAGAAAAAGCCTTGAGGTAAAGATTTAAAACCCTGAACTGAGTGAAAGTGAAATGAGGAACACCAGATTTACAGACATATGATGCAGTCCTGAGAGCAGAGTTTCCAGTCAGCATTATCACTCCCACCCCCCAACTTTCCTCGCTTCTCTCCCAGTCTCAGCTCTACCAGCCTCCAACTATCAGCGCTCAGTGCTGACTACCCTTCCACAAAGGTTGCACAGCCCATGTTTCTATTTTATAGCACTTCATCCTTCCGATGCCACATCAGCTTGGCATTGTTGAATTCATCCCAAGTCAGTGATAGAAAGAAAGGCAAACCAATCAAGACATAGCATGAGAGAAGGGTAAATAACAACTCTCCTTCTATGCACAAGCTTCAAATAGCTATTGATTATAGTTCCAAATGCATGTAATCGACAAATTTTCAGAAAGATGGAGGGGGATAATGTGAGACCAGACAATCAGCCTATTCCTCTATTTTATAGCTGTGAGGAAGAAAAGAGTATTTGTAGTACCTGAGTGCAACAGACCTCAGAGCTTCACACACTGATTAAAGAGAGTCCCTCCAGTACATGCCTGCACAGGGTATTATGGTAGGCGAACAAAGAAGAAATGGGGTAGCCTGAGCAAAACATGTCTTATGAGCCTGAAAACTCCCGCTCAGATCTATTAGCCAGGTAGAGGTAATTCTAATAGATCTTTGTTATTTCCTAGTAGAAGGGGAGGAAGATGATCTGCACTAAAACACTTTAAGGCCAGATGTTTTAAGAAATGAACATAGAGGAAACACTTTACAACTAAGCTTAACAAAAGTTTTTACTTTCATACTTCCAGGGATCCTAACTAAAAATTGAAGACAAAATTTATGTATGTCTTTCTACCACATCTCATACTTGGACAATTAGAAAACAAACCCAATATATCCATCCATCCAGGGTCTGACAACAATTTCTTAATACCTTTACTACCACAGCTCAATCCCCCTCCATCTCCTACCTGACCTACTAAAGAGGTAACGTCTTCCTTGTTAAGTTTCCCTGATCGTACCCTTCTGTGGCTACTAACCCTTCTCGATAAAAAGAACAGCTCATTTAAATCCAGCATTAGAACACAGCATTCCTCTGTTTAAGATCTTCCAATGGCTACAAGTATCAGAGTAAAAGCTAAACATCAAACCATGGCTTATGAAGGAAGCCACAGTGGACTGGTCCTCTGCTGCTCCTGTATAACACCTATGTCCCTTGTATGTAACCCGGCTCAGCTATTTAAGCTGCCCTGCTGTTCCTTATACCAAATATTCTATTTAGTTTCTTCTAAAAGAAATATTCTTTCAAGAAAGATCTGCATGGTTTATTTATTTATTTTCCTTCTTTATCTGTACTAACCTCTAACAGCCACCTCATCAAATAGCTTTTCTCAACCTTTCTGTGTACACATAATAATACAAATATATTTGTCATTCTGCATCCCTCTTATAGCTATAAACCTGATTATCATTTTAAAATATGTGCATATATAACTTATTGCCTTCCTTTTGTTATATAACTACCTTTTTAAAAGGCTGGACACATTTCATTCATTGTTATATCTCAATGCTAAAAGACTGTGAGAAAAACCACTTACAAATGAGACAGGGCTGAGAGGGCAACTCAGCAGTGCTAAGCTGTTTGCCTTGCACACCCAATGCTCTGAGTTTGATACTCAGGACTAAAAGACAAATGAATAAAAAATGAATAAATTACTATACCTACATTTTTGCCTTTATCAGGGGTACTTAAAATGTATAAACTCTTACAAGGGATGGAACTGCATAGCTAATTAAAAGGTATATTATATGTACACGTACACACACACACACACACACACACACACACTCACACACACACACGTTAGCTGGCCTTCTTAGGAAGATAGAAGACTTGGCAGGAAATGATTAACTTCAGAGAGAATAAAATCTATATGAGTCACTGGCAAACAAGTCAATCCACCTTGAAAGACTAGTAAGTATCAACAAATATGTGAAAAATGTTATAATAAAACCACATAATTAAGCACAGAGAACAGGACTATCTTGCCAGTATTTGCTATCATTGGCAAACATCCATATTAACTCAGCTTCCCCAACTCAAAATACAAATGGAATAGTCAGTTTGCCAACTCACTGGAGAGAAAGACTGTATTACAATCTGGGTTCATATTAAAGTTACCTCATTCTTTTCAACTTAGATCTGACCTAGAAGAAAATTTTTAACAGATTCTATTGGACAGGTGCCATAGTAAAGTTTAAAATTAGCATTTCAGATGCTAACCTAAAGGATTTCCATTTTATTTCTCAAAACTGAACTAGGCTAAAAATAAAATATGATGAATTATGAGTATAAAAATGGATAAAAGAAACATTTTGTCAGAGAAAAAGAAAAGTGTAACACTAGTCCCTGCTCTCGTTTCTTTTGATTTCATTCATGTGAGGCCTCAGTCAGGGCTGCACACATGGCAGCACTCAAGCCGTTAACTGATGAAGCAGATACTACTCCCCTTTCCTTCAAGTTCCATTATGTAAACACACACATGCACATGCACAACAGAGTTTCATGTAGCCCAGGTTGGCTTCAAACTTGCTATGTACCTAAAATAGCCTTGAACTCTGGTCCTCCTGCCTCTACCTCCTAGGTGCTGAGGTTACAGGTATACAGTTCCACATTTATTGACTTGCACCATCGTTGTAAGAACTCTTTCCCTGTAGATGTATAAATAACTGAGTCCCTGTTTCTTATAGGTCACCCACCATAACTTAAGTAGTATGCACCATAGTCCAACTTGGGAAGCTGAT
Organism: Uromys caudimaculatus; assembly: GCA_028551405.1. NCBI lineage: Eukaryota > Metazoa > Chordata > Mammalia > Rodentia > Muridae > Uromys > Uromys caudimaculatus. The sequence goes on along the minus strand of CM052718.1, from coordinate 61,156,403 downwards.
GAATTTTTTGGGCATGAGTACCAGGGGTTATGCATAGAAGCTTGACTATGAAAAATGCTCACTGCATAATGTATGTCCACTTCTCCACATCTGAAAAGATGGAGACCTGCCCTTGTTAACCTTCCACAGTCTCTCAATCATCTCCCAATACCATGAGGCCACGTGCAATTGGAACAGAAGGACATATGGTGGCTGGAAGGTATAGAAGGGTGTAGACAGACTCTCAGGTTAAAGTCTGATAGCCCACTCTCCTCCTCCCCCCCATCCTCCTCCTTGTCCTTGTCCTCGCCCTCCTTTTCTTCCTCTTCCCCCTCCTCCTCCTCCTCCTCCTCCTCCTCCTCTTCCTCCTCTTCTCAGGGGTCTCTTATAAGAAGTCCCAGTTAGCTGCTCTGATGAACACTGGCCGCTGTGCTCAGAAGGTGTACTCCACAATGAACACAGATATGTTTCCTTCTGAGTTATTACAAAGAAAAACAAAATACTCCCATTTTATACAAGGGCACTAACTTCATTAATATCTGTATGTCACAAAGCACTGCATTACCTCTACAAGGAAAATATGTACTAGTTACTGTACGTCTGTGTAAGTAAATTCATAATTAGAGAAGTCACCCAAATATAATGAAATGTCTGTGCTTGGGGGTTACTGGGTGGTGGGAAAGCTCAGGAGGTTCTCAATGGAGACTGTTCAGAGGAGAGATGGAAGGAACTGTAGGTAACAAAGTAACACTGAGCAGAAAGGGGCAAAGATAAAAACCTAGAAGCACATACAAATACAGTGTGGCTAAAATAAAAGGTGGCGGCACATAGAAAGATACACAGAGTAAGCGGCCATCTATAATACTCTAAAGAGTCTGCTAACTAGCTACAAAGTTGTCAAACTGCATCTTGATAGGGAAGGTATTAAGGGATGAGGATGATCTGTGTGAGTTAAGAATGATAAATCTATACCCAAATAGTGCAGGAAAAGAGCTACCCTACCAGGAGTGTGGACAAGCCTGTGACTGGGGGTAAAGCCAGCACCTCTGCTCAGAGGGACCTGCCTGGAATCCACAGGAAACAGGGACTTAGAAGCAGCCTGGGACAGGAGCCTTCTATTTTCCTTCTGTGGCCGGGGACCTCAGTCTGTGCCACAGAGCTCCATAGCCAAATAGTGCCAGGAGAAAGCTAGCATCCCAGGAGTGTGGACAAGCCCTTGAGTGGAATAAGACACCACCACAGCTCAGCAGGATCCTCCCGGAATCCTCAGGTCACAGGGGCCAAGGAACAGTTTGGGACAGGAGCCTTCCAGTTTATGCCTGTGGCCTGTGCCACATGGCTCCATACCCAAATAGCACAGGGAAAAAGCTACCTACCCAGCAGTGTGGACAAGCCTGTGATTGGGGTAAGGCAGCGCCTCTGATTGGGGTAAAGCAACACCTCTCCTCAGCCGGACCCGCCTAGACCCCTCAGGACACAGGGACTAAGGGGTGGCCTTCCTCTTTCCTTTTGCAGCCTGGGAGCTGATTCTGTGACACAGGGCTCCACACTCAAATAGTGCTAGGAGAGAGCTGGTCTTCCAGGAGTGTCCACACATCTTCGAATGCAGGAAGACAACCACTTCTGTTCATATTCCTCTATCAAGAGGGACCCTCACAGAGCCATCAAGACACAGGAACCAAGGACCAGCTAGGGACAGGATCCTTCTGGCTTCTTTCTGCACCCCAGAGCTAACCCTGTACCACAGCTCTCCAAACCAAAATTCCTCTCAGAGAGAGCTGGTCTCCAAGGAGTACTGACATAAAGACTTGGAGAAGGAACAAGCCACAGTCAGAGAAAGCAAGACCAGCTACCACCAGAGATGACCAGATGGCGAAAGGCAAGGGTAAGAACATAAGGAACAGAAACCAAGGTTACTTGGCATCATCAGAACCCAGCTCTCCCACCACAGTGAGCCCTGGATACCCCAACACACTAGAGGAGCAAGACTCAGATTTAAAATCACTTCTCATGATGATGATAGAAGACTTTAAGAAGGAAATAAATAACTACCTTAAAGAAATATAAGAGAACACAGGTATACAGCTAGAAGCCCTTAAAGAGGAAATACAGGAAAACAGAATCAAACAGGCAAAGGAAATGAACAAAACCATCCAAGATCTAAAAATAGAAATAGAAACAATAAAGAAATCACAAAGGGAGACAATTCTGGTGTACTGGTTGGTTTTGCTTCAGACTGACACAAGCTGGAGTTATCATAGAGAAAGGAGTTTCAGTTGAGAAAATGCCTCCATGAGATCCAGCAATACAGCATTTTCTCAATTAGTGATCAAGGGGGGAGGGTCCCTTGTGGGTGATACTATCCCTGGGCTGGTAGGCTTGGGCTCTATAAGAAAGCAAGCTGAGCAAGCTAGGAGAAGCAAGCCAGTAAAGAACATCCCTCCATGGCCTCTGCATCAGCTCCTGCTTCCTGACCTGCTTGAGTTCCAGTCCTGACTTCCTTTCCTGATGAACAGCCTCATGGATGTGTAAGCTGAATAAACCCTTTCCTCCCCAACTTACATCTTGGTCATGATGTTTGTGCAGGAATAGAAACCTGGACTAAGACACCTGGAGATAGAAAAACTAGAAAAGATATCAGGTGTCATAGATGCAAGCATCACCAACAAAATACAAAAAATAGAAGAAAGAATCTCAGGTGCAGAAGATACCATAGAAAACATTGACACAGCACTCAAAAGAAAATGCAAAATGGAAAAAAGGCCTAACACAAAATAACCAGGAAATCCAGAGCACAATGAGAAGACAGAACCAAAGGATAATAGGTATAGAAAAGAGTGAAGATTCCCAACTTAAAGGGCCAGTAAAGATCTTCAACAAAATTATAGAAAAAACTTCCCTAACCTAAGATGAACATGGAAAATTCAAAAAGCCCACAGAACTCCAAACAGATTGGACCTGGAAAGAAATTTTGCCAGTCACATAATACTCAAAACACCAAATGCATAAAACAAAGAAAGAATATTAAAAGCAGTAAGGGGAAAAGGTCGAGTCACATATAAAGGCAAACCTATCAGAATTACACTAGACTTCTCACCAGAGACAAAACCTAAGAGAAAACAAGTTCCAGCCCAAGCTGCTATACACAGCAAAACTCTCAATTACCATAGATGGTGAAACCAAAATATTCAATGACAAAACCAAATTTACACAATATCTATCCACAAACCCTGCCCTGCAAAGGATAATAGATGGAAAACTCCATGAAGGAAGGAAACTACACCCTAGAAAAAGCAAGAAAGTAATCTTTCAAAAAACCCAAAAGAGAGAGCCACACAAACATAAAAATAACACCAAAAATAACAGGAAGCAACAATCACTATTCCTTAATATCTCTTAACATCAATGAATTCAATTCCCCAATAAAAAGACATAGGCTAACAGACTGGATACATAAACAGAACCCAGCATATTACTGCATACATGAAATGTACCTCAGTTTTAAAGATAAACACTACGTGAGAGTAAACGGCTGGAAAACAATTTTCCAGGCAAATGATCCCAGGAAACAGGCAGGAGTAGCCATTCTAATATTCGATAAAATTGACTTTCACCCAAAAGTCAAAAAAAATGGTAAGGAAGGACACTTCATTCTCATCAAAGGAAAAATCTGCCAAGAAGAACTCTCAATTCTGAACATCTATGCTCCAAATGCAAGGGCACCCACATTCATAAAAGAAACATTACTTAAGCTCAGAGCACACATTGTATCTCACACAATAATAGTGGGAGACTTCAAGACCCCACTCTCATCAATGGACAGATCTTGGAAACACAAACTAAACAGAGACACAGTGAAACTAACAAAAGTTATTTTTTAAAAAAAAATGGATTTAACAGATATCTATAGAACATTTCATCCTAAATCAAAATAGTATAACTTCTTCTCAGCACCTCATGGTACTTTCTCCAAAATTGACCATGTAATCGGTCACAAAACAAATCTCAACAGATATAAGAAGATTGAAATAATCCCATGCCTCCTATCAGATCACTACAGATTAAGGCTGGTCTTCAATGGCAACAACAACAACAACAACAGAAAGCCCACATACACATGGGAACTGAACAACACCCTACTAAACAATAACTTGGTCAAGGAATAAAGAAAGAAAGAAATTAAAGACTTCCTAGAATTTAATGAAAATGAAAGTACAAGATACACAAACTTATGAGACACAATGAAAGCAGGGTTAAGAGGAAAATTCATAGCTCTAAGTGCCTCCAAAGAGAAACTGGAGAGAGCATACACTAGGAGCTTAGCAGAACACCTGAAAGCTCTAGAACAAAAAGAAGCTAATATACCCAAGAGGAGTAGAAGGCAGGAAATAATCAAACTCAGGACTGAAATCAACCAAGTAGAAACAAAAAGAACTATACAAAGGATCAACAAAACCAGGAGCTGGTTCTTTGAGAAAATCAACAAGATAGATAAACCCTTAGCTACACTAACCAGAGGGCACAGAGACAGTATCCAAATTAACAAAATCAGAAATGAAAAGGGAGATATAATAACAGATTCTGAGAATTTCAAAAAAATCATCAGATCCTACTACAAAAGCCTATACTCAACAAAATTGGAAAATCTGGATGAAATGGACAAGTTTCTAGACAGATACCAAATAACACAGTTAAGTCAGGATCAGAAAAACCATCTAAACAGTCCCATAATGCCTAAAGAAATAGAAGCAGTCATTAAAAGTCTCCCAACCAAAAAAAAAAGCCCAGGAACAGATGGGTTTAGTGCAGAATTCTATCAGACCTTCAAAGAAGACCTAATACCAATACTCTTCAAACTATTTCACAAAATAGAAACAGAAGGAACACTACCCAATTCATTCTATGAGGCCACAGTTACACTGATGCCAAAACTTCACAAAGACCCAACAAAGAAAGAAAACTTCAGACCAATTTCCCTTATGAATATTGATGCAAAAACACTCAATAAAATTCCGCAAACCAAATCCAAGAACACATCAAAAAGATCATTCATCACGATCAAGTAGGCTTCATCCCAGGGATGCAGGGATGGTTCAATACCCAGGAATCCATTAATGTAATCCACTACATGAACAAACTCAAAAAAAAAAAAAAAACAACAACAACAACAACAAAAACCAACCCACATGGTCATTTCATTAGATGCTGAAAAAGCATTTGACAAAATTCAACATCCCTTCATGATAAAAGTCTTGGAACGATCGGGAATTCAAAGCCCATACCTAAACATAGTAAAAACAATATACAGCAAACCAGTAGCCAACATCAAACTAAATGAAGAGAAACTTGAAGCATTCCCACTAAAATCAGGGACTAGACAAGGCTGTCCACTCTCTCTCTCTCTCTTCAATATATTACTTGAAGTTCTAGCTAGAGCAATGAGACAACAAAAGGAGGTCAAAGGGATACAAATTGGAAAGGAAGAAATCAAAATATCACTATTTGCAGAGGATATGATCGTATACTTAAGTGACCCGAAAAACTCCACCAGAGAACTGCTACAGCTGATAAACAACTTTAGCAAAGTGGCCGGATATAAAATTAACTCAGACAAATCAGTAGCCTTCCTATACTCAAAGGATAAACAGGCTGCGAATGGAACTAGGGAAATGACACCATCCACAATAGTCACAAACAATATAATGTATCTTGGAGTGACTCTAATCAAACAAGTGAAAGATCTGCATGACAAGAACTTCAAGTCTCTGAAGAAAGAAATCGAAGAAGACCTCAGAAGATGGAAAGATCTGCCATGCTCATGGACTGGCAGGATTAATATAGTAAAAATGGCCGACCTGCCAAAAGAAATCTACAGATTCAATACAATCCCCATCAAAATTCCAACTCAATTCTTCATAGACTTAGAAAGAGCAATTCTTAAATCATTTGGAATAACAAAAAAACCAGGATAGCAAAACCTATTCTCAACAATAAAAAAACTTCTGGGGGAATCAGCATCCCTGACCTCAAGCTGTACTACAGAGCAGTAGTGATAAAAACTGCATTGTATTGGTACAGTGACAGGCACGTAGATGAATGGAATAGAATTGAAGACCCAGAAATGAACCCACACACCTACAGTCATTTGATTTTCAACAAAGGAGCTAAAACCATCCAGTTGAAAAAAGACAGCATTTTCAACAAATGGTGCTGGCTAAACTGGAGGTCAACATGTAGAAGAATGCAAATTGATCCATTCCTATCTCCCTGTACAAAGCTCAAGTCCAAGTGGATCAAGGACCTCCACATAAAACCAGATACACTGAAGCTAATAGAAGAGAAAGTGGGGAAAAGTCTCGAACACATGGGCCCAGGGAAAAAGTTCCTGAACAGAACACCAATGGCTTATGCTCTAAGATCAAGAATCGACAAATGGGACCTCATGAAATTACAAAGCTTCTGTAAGGCAAAGGACACTGTCAATAGGACAAAACGGCAACCAACAGATTGGGAAAAGATCTTTACCAATCCTCCATAAGATAGAGGGCTAATATCCAATATATACAAAGAACTCAAGAAGTTAAGACTCCAGAGAACTAAATAACCCTATCAAAAAATAGGGAACAGAGCTAAACAGTGAATTCTCAAGTGAGGAAACTCAAAGGGCTGAGATGCACCTAAAGAAATGTTCAACATCCTTAGTCATCAGGGAAATGCAAATCAAAACAACCCTGAGATTCCACCTCACACCAGTCAGAATGGCTAAGATCAAAAACTCAGGTGACAGCAGATGCTGGCAAGGATGTGGAGAAAGAGGAACACTCCTCCATTGTTGGTGGGATTGCAAGCTGGTACAACCACTCTGGAAATCAGTTTGGCAGACCCTTAGAAAACTGGGCATAATACTACCTGAGGATCCAGCCATACCACTCCTGGGCATATATCCAGAAGATGCTCCAACATGTAATAAAGACACATGCTCCACTATGTTCATAGCAGCCATATTTATAATAAGTAGAAGCTAGAAACAACCCAGATGTCCCTCAACAGAAGAATGAATACAGAAAATGTGGTACATTTACACAATGGAATATTACTCAGCTATTAAAAACAATGACTTCATGAAATTTGCAGGCCAAGGATGAAACTTGAAAATATCATCTTGAGTGAGGTAATTCAGTCACAAAAGAACAAACAAGGTATATACTCACTGATAAGTGGATATTAGCCACTAGAACTAAAAGTTCGGAACACCCATGATTCAATTCACAGCAACTGTTGGATTGAGAGTGGGGTCCCAGGTGGAGGTGTTGGAGAAGGGACTGAAGGAGCTGAGGGAGTTTGCAGTCCCATGGGGAGGGAGTAACAGTGCCAACTGGTCAGGGCCCCTGGTGCTCCCAGAGACTGGACCACCAACCAAAGAATGCATATAGAGGGACCCATGGTGCTGGCCACCAGTGTGGCAGAGGAGGGCCTTGTTGGCCATCAGTGGCAGGAGAGGCCCTTGGGTCTGAGAGTGTTAGATGCCCCAGTATAGGGGAATGCCAGGGAGGGAAGACTGGAGTGGGGGGGGGGGTACCCTCATAGAGGCAGGGAGAGGGGGATGGTATAGGGGTTTCCAAAGGAGAGACCTGGAAAGGGGAAAACATTTCAAATGTAAAAGTATAAAAATAAAAATAAAATAAAAAAAGAACGATAAATCTAGCAGTGTCATGAAGGTTACTCTGGAGAAGAAAACAAGATGGAGGACTACTAGTTAGAGTGATGTAGAAATGCAGAGGGAAAAATACAAAGTCTGAAATACTGAAATAAAGAACTCTTAAGGGAGTAATACATTTAGTAAGTGCTGAGTAATGGAAATCTGAAATATCTATAGCTATGGGGACTGGGCAGGGAGAAAATGTCAATAGAACTTAGTGACTAATAAAAGTGGAAGTTTAGACAAAAGATAATTTCCAGACTTTTCAATCTGGCAACTGGTTGTATGAAAGACAATATAAGATATTAAATTAAAGGTTAAAATAAGTATATGAATATTAGATTTTAAGTGTCTCAACAGTATAGAAAAATAATTATCTAGATAGGTAACTAAAAATGAGTCTAGGACTCAAGACAGTCATGGGGTAGGGCAATCAAGAAATGAGATATCAAAGAAGTCAAAAGAGGTAAGGATGGCAAATTGATCACCTGTCAACAGTTGCAGGTGAGCAGTGAAAAAAAGAGCCAAAGTCTACTTAAGGAGAAGTAAGAGGAGCTGCAGCCAGAGGCACCTGAATCTGGGAAGTTCCATGAGAGAGGAAAGAAGGGTGAGGCAGACACAAAGGAAGGAGGTATCATCCCAGCAAACAGGAAGAGAAAGAGATAGAGCACTGAAGTTAAAGCCCAAAGAAGCACTGATCTGGTATTTTCAATAATGAACATTCTGTCTTTAGGTTATTGCTAAATTTTTTTCTATTTTTCATCATGTATATTTAGACACATATGTACATAGTACATTTATTTACAAAGTACTAAAAACTCTAAAAAGAACAATCTCTTTCATTTTCACCAGAACCCTAGGAGGAAATATTTCTCCATTTTATATTCCACAAGAGTATTAAAGGATCACAGGTTTAAGTAATGTTCTTACACTCTCTGTAAATACAAGGCAGAATTGTAAACTGAACACAGACAGTCTAACTCCTCAGCCATCAGGTTACTCTAACTAGATAATAGTTATGGAGTTTGCTGATCAGAAACTTATTAAACTATACTTAAAGTATTTTTAAAAACAGATAATTAACAGTAACACTATTAAGGCATTAATAAACATGGTTTTCTCATCAGTGTATAGAAATATACATAAAAACAGTTCTTAAATTTTTATCATGCAACGGAATTTTCTTGTTTCGATGCACACCACCAAATTCACTCTGAGAATTTCGAATTCTTAGCCAGAGATGATCTCACATTTCTGACAAGCCCCCAGAGGCTGCTGGAAAGCAAGCCTTTAGAATAGCAGCCATTGAACTGAGATTAAAACAGAAGCACCTGGTATGTGGTATATCGTAAGAATTGTCCACAATTATTACTAATAATGACATAATAGTTATTACCATTGTTACAATTTCTATACGTTATTAAAGGTTACATCATTTACTCTAAGACAACACAAAGCTGACATAGTGCCTGATGGCCCAGTAACCCGCCTTTCAGCCTACAGATTGCTTCTCCCCTTCGAGTGGCTCCCCTAGGCTGTGCCCTCCCTCCCTCGCATCCTCACCAGTCTCTCTCCATCATTTCTGAACATGGCTTACAGAATATTTGCCTGGGTTATTATCTAATTACTCATCTCTCAATATCCTCTTGGAATATTGCCTATTTTTAGGTATTCTCAAAAGTAAATCCATATAACTCCTATGTTTCCAAAGAACTTCTAAAATAATAAAGAGAAAATCAATATGTGTGAACAATTCTCCTGAAGAACTTCACATAAGTTATCACATTTAACCTAAAAACTCTTTGTGATAAAGACTACATTTATTCTCATCGTGACATATGTAGAAACTACCTTTGTCTAAGCGATGCAACAGTAAATAGAACAACTAGATTCTACCACTGCAATTACACTACACAAATATGTATTGGATTATTTAGTACTTAAATAGTGTTTAGATTTTGTATAGATTTTAAGATACTAATTTAAATAAATTTCATTCCTTTTAATACTTTTAATTAATATTTGAGTCTGCTTCATGCCAGCTATTAGTTAGAAACCAATGATGACCATTTTTTTTTCCATTACAGATGGCTGTGAGCCACTGCGTGGTTGCTGGGATTTGAACTCAGGACCTTTGGAAGAACAGTCGGGGCTCTTAACCGCTGAGCCATCTCTCCAGCTGATGATCATGCTTTTAAAAAATTAGGAAATGGGACCCAGTACCTGTTCTCTTGATACATACAACTTAGTAGGGACGGTAAATACTTATAAAAGAGGGGCTACAGGGACACCAGTTGATAAGAACTCGAATTACAGGCATCAAGTGGAAGGAGCCTTAAGGCTGCCATTCACAGTCCCTCTGACTACCACATCTCAGTCTCAATCCTTGGCCCCGCCTTCCCTCTCCTCTGACTACCACATCTCAGTCTCAACCCTTGGCCCCGCCTTCCCTCTCCTCTGACTACCACATCTCAGTCTCAACCCTTGGCCCCGCCTTCCCTCTCCTCTGACTACCACATCTCAGTCTCAACCCTTGGCCCGCCTTCCCTCTCCTCTGACTACCACATCTCAGTCTCAACCCTTGGCCCAGCCTTCCCTCTCCTCTGACTACCACATCTCAGTCTCAATCCTTGGCCCGCCTTCCCTCTCCTCTGACTACCACATCTCAGTCTCAATCCTTGGCCCTGCCTTCCCTCTCCTCTGACTACCACATCTCAGTCTCAATCCTTGGCCCGCCTTCCCTCTCCTCTGACTACCACATCTCAGTCTCAATCCTTGGCCCCGTTTTTCCTCTCCCTCTGACTACCACATCTTCTCAATCTCAACCCTTGGCCCTGCCTTCCCTCTCCTCACACACTCCTCTCACACACACATACAATGAAGGA
>CM052718.1:61127055-61145340 GCA_028551405.1 Uromys caudimaculatus | reverse complement strand
CATATACTTAAGTGACCCAAAAAACTCCACCAGAGAACTGCTGCAGCTGATAAACAACTTCAGCAAAGTGGCCAGATATAAAATTAACTCAAACAAATCAGTAGCCTTCCTATACTCGAAGGATAAACAGGCTGAGAAAGAAATTAGGGAAATGACACCCTTCATAATAGTCACAAACAATATAAAGTATCTTGGTGTGACTCTAACCAAGCAAGTGAAAGATCTGTACGACAAGAACTTCAAGTCTCTGTAGAAAGAAATCGAAGAAGACCTCAGAAGGTGGAAAGATCTGCCATGCTCATGGATTGGAAGGATTAATATAGTAAAAATGGCCATCCTGCCAAAAGCAGTCTACACATTCAATGCAATTCCCATCAAAATTCCAACTCAATTCTTCATAGACTTAGAAAGAGCAATTCTCAAATTCATTTGGAACAACAAAAAACCCAGGAGAACAAAAGCTATCCTTAACAACAAAAGAACTTCTGGGGGAATCAGCATCCCTGACCTCAAGCTGTACTACAGAGCAGTAGTGATAAAAACTGCATGATATTGGTACAGTGACAGGCAGGTAGATCAATGGAATAGAATTGAGGACCCAGAAATGAACCCACACACATATGGTCACTTGATTTTTGACAAACGAGCTAAAACCACCCAGTGGAAAAAAGACAGCATTTTCAACAAATGGTGCTGTTTCAACTGGCGGTCTACATGTAGAAGAATGCAAATTGATCCATTCCTATCTCCTTGTCTAGCAGCTTTTTAATGAGGCATTTGTCTTGTATTTCCTGCTAGATCTTAGTTTTAAAGGAAGTGTGCCTCACATGGTTTTCGAATTGAACCTGACACAGTGACCTATGTTTAAAGCATTCAAAATCAAGTATTTTTTGCTATGTGAATGTGAGCCAGGTTCCCTTTTCTATCTCAAAGATTCTTTTATGATGTTAGTATCATACATGGTGAGCTCAGATTCTTCTTTCTTACAATATTAGATATTTAACTTATAATTTCAGGCCAGGAAAATAAAAACCTTGACAGTAAATGCTAATAAAGTACAGCTTGAAACACCCCTCTTTTCCCTGTAGCCTGCCTTTCAGCCTTTTATTTAACGAAATCTATTTAAATTTTAAATTGATTTTTTTTTGAGTATTTTAGATTCTGTCCCCTTAATGAAGGAAATCAAGATGAGAGTATTGCCGTTCTCTAAGTTCTGACCTGTGGACACAGCAGGAGAGGTGTTAGATCTCATGGAAGGTTTCCGTCTGTCCTAAAAGCGGCTGTGTGTCAGCATGCTGGTCGTGGCAGATACTGTTGCATCCTCAGTTACGGTGATGTCGAGGGTGGAGAGCTAAGGTGGCAGTCGTTACAGAAGACACACAGTGCCAGGGAATTTACAGAAGACACACAGTGCCAGGGAATTTGGGGCTTGGAGAGTGGCATGTTGACAGCTGTTGACTGTAATTTCAAGTTCATGACACTTGAAAATCTATAGTATTTTTCGTAAGAAGTAGGCTTTCTATCAAGTTTGATATTTGGAATTACGTGTACACACACACACACACACACAACACACACACACACACAAATGACAACATACAAGACATACTTAAATGCATCTTGCCTCTAATTGTCCTCAGAAAGAATTGTTCACTGTCTTAGAGAACTGTATATTATGTTCGTGCAGATTGTGTGTGTTGGTATTTAGTTTTCAATATAACTTTTATATGAGTAGAATCTTCTTCTTTACAGATGGGCTCTTGTAAATAACGTAATTACACAAAGTTGAGCTATGTAGTGAAACTCATGGAATACATGATAAAGGTGACTTTGTAAGCATCATAGTGACTTATATGCTACAAATCACCATTTTCATTGGAAGGCTTGTGAATCTCTTAAATTCTTTAATCAAATAAATGATATTAAAGAAAGAAGTAATTTAACATAGCAGTTGTGGCTTATACTGAACATATGTTCTTGTTAATAAGTTTCATTATGATCTTTAAGGACTTGTATTTAGTTCGTACATTTTGGTTCATTTGATACCCTCAGTTTTTCTTAATTTTTATTAGCAAGTTGTTACAGTGGTTAACAAGAAATACACAGATTTAAGCTGCAATAGTTTCCCAGGGTTATGTGATCCAGCTTCACAGGCTTCTTGAGCATGTGTGGACGCTTTTCTTTTTGCTTTAGCTGTGACATACAATTGATACAGGCAAGCATGAAAGCCTGGGCGAATTTCCCGTGCTTTTTCTGGATCTTACTCAGGTTCTGTGGTATTTATGTAAAGAACAATTTTGTTACTTGGGAATGCATGTTGAAATTACCATGTGCACTGTTTTGCTGTAGGCCCGTTGGCACTGCCACAAAGGTAATACATTGCCAGTAGGCCATTTCCTTGTCGGCTGCATTTACAATTTAATAGAAATATTACATGACTTTTTAAACAAGTGTTTTGGCAGGGAGGAAACAGCAGATTCCATACAAACAAGCATAGCTTCCTTTTCTTAACCACACTACAGCTACTCAAGAAATTGTAGTTGGTTTTAAGTTTGGGGGTTCAGGGGTAGATTGGGGAGTCTGGTTGAAATATATTGATATTTACTATAAAATATTCATGTGTTTTTACTGCTGAATTTTATTACTGTTTAGTTTCAGTCATTGACAACTAATATATTTATGCATCACAGCTCAGATAATTTTAATGAAATTTAGGAATAACTGGATTTTGATTTGTTGAAAAAGCCAGGACCACAGATAGGTCCTAGATGGTAACACTGCTTTTTATGGTTTTGTTTCTTAGCTTTGGCCTTGCTGTATGATTGGTCCTTCATGACTTTGACTAAGCATTACTTTTGTTTGTTTGTTTTAAACTGTGATTTTTGTCTCGTGAATGACAGCAAAGAAATTTGGGTGACTTGTTCACACTGACATCAAACCTGATAATATTTCTGTCACATCCTCTGGTCAGTCTGCTTTAGGTCTCATAGTTTGAAACTTGAAAGGCCCTGTTTATGGTTTTTATTTGGAAGTCACTTCATCATCTAATTCTTTTACTTCCACAGTCCACTGGCTCCTGAAGCACTTGCAGGTTTGAGTAAATCTGCCATCGTTAGCTGTAAAGGATTTATACTTTTGGAAACTGCCCACAGGGAAGAAACTGTGCTTTACATTTTAACATTTCTGTGGCCACATTCTTTTTCTAGTATAAATCTCTTTTCTTTTGTAGGGAGAGGGATGGTTTATACTTTACTCTTTTCTCCTTTTCTTTTCTTATTGCTTCTGACTTCTTATCCAACTGCCTGGCAGCTGTAGCGCGTTACACTGCTCGTGGCGTGGTAGAGACTGGCATTGGGTGTGTTCTTACAGGCATTTTAGCGCTGGCTTTTGTTGTTTTCCATGTTTCAGTTGTTGGTAATGGACATATGGCCATCACATGTTCCACGGAATACTGTACGAAGCCAATCTGAACTGTTTCCATTTGCCTCAAGTTCAATCACGGTATTTATTTTTCCATGGCTCTTACCCACATTATCCATACCTCCTGCTTAGCTTGTGTCACTGCTACCATGGACTGTGTTTCGTCTGATTGCTTCCATTTTTTAACAGTATGTAATTGCCTTTTTCCTGGAGCTCCCTTCGCATGCACTGATGGATGTTTATAAACGAGCCTGAGATCAGTTAGATAACAGATATTCAGGTGCATAGGAGTATGATATTCAGTTTGTCTTTCTGTTTACACACAAGGAGAGTTTCATGCCCATTCTCCTGGACTGGGATTGAATATTCTCGTGAAAAAGTTATGAGAGTGACAATGTAGACAGTACTACTTACATTTTAGTATCCATAGTAACCGCTGTATGATATCAGAGTTCACTTGGTAAGCAAATCAAGTTACAGTTTTATTCCTGTATTCTGAAGGTGAAATTCTCAAGTTGTTTTGTAGACATGAGGAAATATGGCCCTGATAGTATTTATTGCAGTGCCCTTTATCTCTCTAGTCTTGCGTAAAGCCATTTCTAATTGCTTCTTTGCAGATCAGGAATAGAGGAGTTGCCATACTCATAGAACTTTCAGTGAGCCAGTTAGTATTGTTAGGGGAAAGCTGTAGCATTAAGCTTCTGGGTCAGCTGGCAGGTATCCAGGTATCTATTCATTCAGCTAATTCTTACTAAGTACCTACTGTGTACTAGGGACTGTTTTATATCCTAAGGATACAGAAACGGAAGAAAACACCAGCATTTCTCTATTGGATTTTGTATACTGAAGGGGAAAGAGAATGCAGAAAAGAAATAAAGCATGTGTATTACATGGTAATAGGAAAGAAGCAAGGGATTAAAATAGAAAACGATGTGTCGCAGAGAATGTTCGGTGTATTGTGTTGCATTTTTAGCCAGTCTTCATCTGGAAAGTGCTACTTGAATAAAGACCCGAGGAGATTTAGACTGAGTATAGAATGCTTCAAGCAGAGGTAACAATTTTGTATTTAGTTATGTTGAAGTGGGTGGGGGTGTTCCTTTGACTCCTGCTGTATGTCACAAAGCTTTGAAGGTTATACATCAGTGCTTAGACTTCTATTTTGAATGAGAGTAAAATATGTAGACTCCTTAGGAGGTTTTCACATAAACTAAGAAAGGGGGGGTGGCTAATTGGTAAGAATGACAATAGCAATGAAATAGCCAGTAGTTTTATTTAATTTTAAATAAAAAACTGAGTGGCTTAAATAAGATCTTTTCATAAATAATCTGCATTTAAGGCAAAACCTTTGAAAGAATATTTCTTTACAGCAGAAGAGAGCAACTGAGATGGAGAAGCATCCCTAGTTCCTGTCCTAAAGTTCACAACACACTCAGTTCCCATGTTCCCTACCTGTGCTATCCATTAGTCATAGGCCATCCTTTTTATTCTAGCCATACTTTGTTTTTCTAGATGGATTTCTCTGTATAGCTCTGGCTGTTCTAGACCACGGAGGCCTTGAACTCAGAAATCCACCTGCTTATGCCCCCACCCTGTAGTGCTGGGCACAGTGCACCACCGCCACACCACCTTCTGGCAATACGTTATACTTTTAAAGAAAGTATTCTGACAGCAACTTTTAGATTAAGTCCCATCAATTCTGCATGAATGTAGTTTTTGTTTCTTTTCCACAGTATTATTTATACATAGGGTTTTAAGAACTCTATTAGAGAAAGCTATCTTTTAGTCTCAAAAACATATTTACACTGCAATTTATACAGTGTATCTTTAACTTTGTATCAGTAAGCAGTCTTAACCAGCTGAATGATTGCATCAAGTCTAAATAATCAACCATATTGGGAAAATATAATTAATGATGAACAGATTGTTAGATACTTCCTTCTAGCAGTCCAGGCATTTTAGAAAGAAAACATTCTGAATATTTTCTTCATCTAAAATGTATCTAACCTGCCAAAAAATACAAATGTGGTTTTCTTAACCTTGAATACTGGTATATACATGTGCATTTGGGAAGTATTACAGTATTGCCAACCCTTGGTCACTGGGGTAAGCGGAATTGTTTCTCATTACCTGATTCTATTTGCTAATCGCTACCTCTCGCTGCTGGGACTCTAAGTTTATAAAACATCCTATCAAGTCTCAAGAAGAGTTCTGGATAGTACTGGGAGGGAAAGATGCTTTGAAGAAAGATAGCATAGCAGTTGTCCTTAGAGATTTGGAGAATACAGGTGAAATGGAAGCCACAAAGAATTAGGAGAATCTGGGGCTTCAGACAGGGGAAGGCCTTAAAGAGGATGGTCCTTTAGACGTGTGATTTATTTTTTACCTTTGTCTTGGTGGTATGAATTAGAACATCAGATTGTAAGACATGGTTGGCTTTTAGGAATGTAATTTAGTAACGTACTAGAGCAGAACTAAATTGTCAAGAAACCAAGAAAAGCTTTTTAATACAAAGGCCACTGGCAATAGGACAAAACAGCAACCAACAGATTGGGAAAAGATCTTTATCAATCCTACATCTGATAGAGGGCTAATATCCAACATATACAAAGAACTCAAGAAGTTAGACTCCAGAGAACCAAATAACCCTATCAAAAATGGGGTACAGATGCTCGGCAGTGGTGGCGCATGCCTTTAATCCCAGCACTTGGGAGGCAGAGGCAGGTGGATTTCTGAGTTCGAGGCCAGCCTGGTCTACAGAGTGAGTTCCAGGACAGCCAGGGCTACACAGAGAAACCCTGTCTCGAAAAAAACAAAAGTAATAAAAAAAAAAAAAATGGGGTACAGAGCTAAACAAAGATTTCTCAACTTCGGAATCTCGAATGGCCGAGAAGCACCTAAAGAAATGCTCAACATTCTTAGTCATTAGAGAAATGCAAATCAAAACAACCCTGAGATTCCACCTCACACCAGTCAGAATGGCTAAGATCAAAAACTCAGGTGACAGCAGATGCTGGCGAGGATGTGGAGAAAGAAGAACACTCCTCCATTGCTGGTGGGATTGTGAGCTAGTAAGTACAACCACTCTGGATATCAGTCTGGCGGACCCTCAGAAAAATGGACATAATACTTCCTGAGGACTCAGCTAAAAAACTCCTGGGCATATACCCAGAAATTGCTGCAACATATAATAAAGACACATGCTCCACTATGTTCATAGCAGCCATATTTATAATAGCCAGAAGCTGGAAACAACCCAGATGTCCCTCATCAGAGGAATGGATACAGAAAATGTGGTACATTTACACAATGGAGTACTACTCAGCTATTAAAAATAATGATTTAATGAAATTCTTAGGCAAATGGGTGGAACTAGAAAATATCATCCTGAGCGAGGTAACTCAGTCACAAAAGAACACACATAGTGTACACTCACTGATAAGTGGATATTAGCTGAAAAGCTCCGAATACCCAAGATACAATTCACAGACCACATGAAGCTCAAGAAGAAGGAAGACCAAGATGTGGATGCTTCAGTCCTACTTAGAAGGGGGAACAAAATACTCATGTGAGGTAGAGGGTGGGAGGGACTTGGGAGGAGAGAGGAGGGGGAGGGAGAAAAGAGGGGGCGGGATCAGATATGGGAGGAGACAGGGATGATAGGTAGGACCAAGAGGTTGACAGACAGTAATAATTTTGCTAAGGCAACTGATTTGTGTATCCTGGTTAATGTCAGTGCTGGTGCAGTTGCTTACAGGTTATTTAGCAGCCTGTGCCCAACCATGCTGTGACTGGCTCTAAAACTGTGCAGACCAAAACTCATTATTGAATGACTTTAACAATTTTTAAGAATTGTGAAATATTCACAAACTTTAATCTTTTAAAAACTACTGTGTGTATGTGTGTGTGTGTGTGTTCCAGTGTGCATGTGTGTACAGGTATGAATGCCCATGTATGTAGGTGTGACAGCCAAAGGTTGAAGTCACATGCCACCTTCTGTCTTTCTCTACTGTAGATTTTGAGATAAGATCTTATGACTCTGGAGCTCTCTGTTTCAGGTAGGTTGGCTGGCTAGTGAGCTCTGGGATCTGCTTAGGCTGGGGACACAGATGTGTACCAACACTCCTGGCTTTCTCATGTGGGTGCTAGGCATCTGAACTCATGTCTTTGTGCTTGAACTATAAGGACTTTTATGAGCCGTCTCCACAGCCCTCAAGTTTCCTACTTTTAAGTGGCATCAATTATGTTCATATTATTCTGCAGTCATTACCACGATTCACTTCTCATCTCCACCTCAATTTCATAAGTTAAATAATTTAAATAGTTCCCTGTTACTTCATCCATATGACATGAAGTAGTCACTCTGATCTATAAATTTGGTGTGACTCTAACCAAGCAAGTGAAAGATCTGTATGACAAGAACTTCAAGTCTCTGAATAAAGAAATCAACAATGTCAGAAGATGTAAAGATCTTCCATGCTCATGAATTGGTAGGATTAACATAGTAAAAAATGACCATCCTACCAAAACTAATCTACACATTCAATGAATTCTTCACAGAGATAGAAAGGGCAATTCTCAACTTCATATGGAAAAACAAAAATCCCAGGATATCAAAAAACAGTTCTCTACAATAAAAGAATCTCTCAGTGAATCACCTTCCCTGACCTCAAGCTGTACTACAGAGCAATAGTGATAAAATTGCATAATATTGATACAGAGACAGGCAGATATATCAGTGGAATAGAACTGAAGACCCAGGAGTAAACCTACACACCTATGGTCACTTGGCAAAAAAGCCAAAACCATACAGTGGGAAAAAAAGAATCTTCAACAAATAGTGGTCTAACTGGTGGCTTGCATGTAGAAGAATGCAAATTGATCCATTTTTATCTCCTTGTAGAAAGATCAAGTCCAAGTGGATCAAGGACCTCCACATAAAACCAGATATGCTGAATCTAATAGAAGAGAAAGTGAGAAAGAGCCTCGAACATATTGGCACAAGGGAAAATTTCCTCAACAGAGCACCAGTGACTCAGGCTCTAAGATCAACAATTGACAAATGGGACCTCATGAAATTGCAAAGCTTCTAAGGCAAAGGACACTGTCAATAGAAAAAAAAACGGCAACCCACAGATTGGAAAAAGATCTTTACCAACCCTACATCCGATAGAGGACTGATATTTAAAATTTACAAAGTTAGACTCCAGAGAACCAAATAACCCTATTAAAAATGGGGTATAGAGCTAAACAAAGAATTCTTAACTGAGGAATCTCAAATGGCCGAGAAGCATCTAAAGAAATGTTCAACATCCTTAGTCATCAGGGAAATGCACAAAATGACCCCGAATTTCACCTTACACCAATCAGGTGACAGCAGATTCTGGTGAGGATGTGGAGAGTCTTTCATTCTTCTGGATATATACCCAGTAGTGGAATTCCTAGATTGTATGGCAATTATGTTAGTTTTTCTGAGGGACCACTATAACTTTTCCATAGTTCACCAACCTCTCCTGTTGTATTAGAGCGAAATGGTTAGGAGAGCATATAGAGTATATTGTTTCTTTCAAGGATTTTTAGACTTTCTTGGTGTACAGTGTGCACCTGTACTTCTAGCTACTTGAGAGGCAGTGGCAGAACTGAATTTAGGCCAGCCTGGACAACACAGAGACTGCATTTAAAAAGAAAACAAAGCCACATTTACAAGACTAATGAGATTCAGGAAAATTCTGTCAATGTGTTAAGTTGTTTCTGTTGTTACTGGAAGCTGGGTTACTTGAGCAAAGATCTGCAGAGGAGCCTGAGCCATGGCTGCTGTAATAAGATAACCCTAAGAGGTCACGTTGCTCTCTCACAGGTCACACAGCGCAATGTGTGACAGAGAATTTGTTGAATGTTTCTTTTCCCCACAAACCAAACATTTCACTTAACTACCTACATTCGCATAGCCCTTACATGCATCTTCCCTTACTTGTTAAACACTTATTGTAAGGAGGGTGACCTAAGTCTATGCTTTTTAATCTGTGTAAGTTAATATGTCATGTCCATTCTTTGGCTGATTTCAGCATACAAATTTGACAGTTTACTCAATAATTTACTTTAATATTAAAATTAACAGCATTCTTCTTGTGTTATTTGTTATTCACAAATGTGCATTTGGAATATATTGTTCCAAACAGAACTGTTATAATACATTTCATGACAGTTTTAGGACCATCAGTGTCCTTGAGAAAACATAAGAACCAATGTTTTCATACTAGTAAAATATATATGAAGTAATGAAGTGGAAAATAAGAACTATTTTCTCGTTTTGAAGTATTTCATGACTTTCCCTTTGAGCGATTAGTTGGGAGTGTCTCAGTTTCTTCTCATCTGTTTTATTTAGGGTTAAATGTTTTCAGACCTTATCTTTTGGCTGCCATGTGGGAAATAATGCTTTATTTAGAAACATATTCCTGGAAACTCTAGGGTAAATATTTCAGCTTTGGTGTATGGAATCTTGTTTGTTTGTTTTTTTCGTACCTTTTTCCTTTACCTTAAATAAGGGAAATGAATCTCTTTTATTTAGTGTTGCAGTTTTGTGAATGAATCCCCAGCTCTGGCAGTGAGCATGTAGTGGTTTAGTTTTATGATCTTTTCAAGTTTGCTTTCCCCAGGCCAACCCAGTTCTTCTCATTTTTGACTTTGAGGTATCTGGATAGATTGAGGTCATAAAAGTGAGTGTCTGGGATGTAAGAAAGTTTATAGGCTATAAATAAAGTATGTATCACCAAAAATTAGCTACAGACTTATTTCTGATGGTATTGATATTTTGGGAGCTGAATACTACCACGAATCCATAATGTGTTATCCTTAAGAGAAGCATATAAAGATGGTAGCCTCTTTTATAAAACCTCTGAAACATTTCACAATAGTTATAAAGGTTCTTGGTGAAAAATTTAGGTTTTTATAAAGTGTTTTAAAATCAGTCCCAACTCTAGCAAGCAATAATAACTTGACGATCAGAATGTGCTAAAATTGGGCATTTCCCCAGAAGTCTCACTGAATTGTTGTATTGCCAAATAATTTAAATAACTCTTTCTAGTAAAGTGTGTGGTTTGTGACTAAAGCTGGGAGTGGAAGAGGGAGCCATCCCCAGGGAAGAGCAGATTAGTTGGTGTCCAGTGCTAAACAGCCCTGAACACGTACATTTGCAAGTAACATTATATGGTCTCAGCAGTTTATATTTAGGATTATATATGTATATACAAATCCATATATGCATTCATTAACAATTAGTGAAAAAAGTGGTCATGAATTTCAGTGTGTTTGAGAATGTTCAAACAGTAAAAGAACATGATTTTGAACAGATTTGAGAGGTGTACATGGGAGGGTTTGGAGGAAGGAAAGAGAGAAGCCTTGTAATTAAAATACAATTTCAAAATAAAAAGTTATATGTCTTGGATAATAGAAAATCATACTTTTAATTTATTGGAGAAATTGTTTTTAAATTTTAAATTTAATTGTTTTTAAAACTTTTGATGGAAATAATTAAAAGTTTGTTTCAGGTTTGGTGAGATGGCTCATTAGGTAAGTGTTTGTGTTCATGTCTGGCAACATTCTCCTTCCCTGTACCCATATGGAAGCCGAGACTCAGGCTCTGCACGTCATCTCTGCCCTTCACATTTGCGTGCCAGACAGGTGTGCATGCACACACATAAGAAACACATAAATGCAAAACACTGTTTAAACTTTTATTATAGGCCTTTTCTTACTACTGAACTTTGTGAGTCTAGGAGTGATAAAATTCAGACCAATTCTTTCTAAACTGTTAGAGTGATATCTAAGAAATTAGATATGATGACTTCGTAGATGGGAAATTTTGTCAGATAGTGTAATATTATGGATTATATTTACAGCAAAGAAATCACACACATACTCACAAATGTCTACAGCAAAGAAATACACTTGCATGTATGCACACATGCAGTCATGCACGCACGCATGCATCTGCCTGAAAATCTAACCGTATTTAGGTATTATGTTCATGTAGTGTAAAAAGAATCTTTTCTGGCTCCCAGAACACTTCTGGCAAAGTAATTTATAGTTATAAATCTGGTTCTACGAGATAGATAGCAAATGTTAGATGGCTGACCAGATCAGGCATGCCCAGAGTGGCATGGTCATATGTCTATTGACAAAGATAACCTCCTGATCTCCACAGTCTGAAGGACTGAACTAGACTTCTATTCTTACCTTCTACATTCATTGCTTAAAGGATAAATGAGTTATGAATGAACTGAAACTCATTTGTCTAGAGTTAATATGGTTATTAGCTATCAAACTAGCTTAAAATAAGATGTGAACTACTGTGTATACATGCTAGATTATAAAATACTTCCTTTTAAATGTGTTTGTTAGATAATAAAATATTTGGCATATGTAATCAGGTAGCAGAAACAATTAGAAAGCTGGATACAATTGACATTTAATTGGAACAAAATAGAAAACACTTCATATTTCTAACTAAAGGTTAGAGGTTTTAACTAAAGTAAAATTCACTCTTTTTTTTTTTTTTTTTTGACTTGTCTTTGTAAAGGAAATTTGAAACCTACTTCAGTTGATGGTTGGCTTTCTCTGACTTTGATTAGTCACGTTTAAAGTAAGCAGTGGCCCAGTACAGAAACTTTGGACTTACACACAGGGAGATTACTGGAGACTTATCTAATGCAACTACGAAGGAGATTTTATATTGTTCTCACCCTTATACAGTATCGTGTATGCTTTCCTTCGCCATTCGAATGCACACACAAGTACACATGTGAAGGAAAGTCTTTTAAAATTATTTTTAAAAAATATAAGTTAATAGAATAAATTTTATGTAGAAATAGTGGTTTTAAAGACATTTCATCTGTTAATACTAAAAAGTTTAAGGTTTTTATTTTTTATTCGGTTTTTAAAACTAACTGATGAAATTGTTTTTGTGGTTAAGTATTGAAGAGAATCCATCTAGTGGAGGGAAGTTCCGATTTCACACTAATGGGCCTATTTGCGTCTCTCCAGGACTTTGCCAAAAAATAAAATTTTGAATAATTTGAAATATTCAAAACGACAGATTATTTGTGATCTGAACAATGGAGCTCTCATCAGTTGAGTATTGAATATACTTAAGAGTTTTAATTTTTTTCTGTCAAAATTGATAAGGAGAGGAATTACTTTTAATTGAATGAATTATTTTCTAATTGCATGCTTCATCCACTTACAAATGGAATCCTCACTGGCATTGTTGTCAATATTAGCAAGAATATTCACATTTATGTACTGTCATCTATTTGTAACTTTCCCATTTGCTCATTTCACAGGCTAAAATGTAATGAAATAAAGGATTTTGTCATTAATACTGTATGAAGTAACTAAGATTGCTAGAGGGGATAAATACAATCAAAATTATTATATGCTCATATGAAAATATCAGTAAAATCCTATGTATTAATGTACGCTAATTAAAATTACAGTGTAGAGAAAGGTAACAAAATAGTAATAATGTAATTATTTTTAAACTTTTATGTATATGGTAAATCTCTTTTATATTTAAATGTGTGTGTGTACATGTGTATGAGTGTCATTAGTTAATATCAAGAGGAATAAAAAGTACTGCTTAAAGAGTACTTACACTCTTTTCAATATCAAATAAGAAACAAAAGTTTAATGATTTTGGTAGAGGAAATTTCATCAAATTTAAGCAACAAATTATACAATAATTAGACCCAAAAGGAACAGTTAAGCTTATTATATAATGTTGCTAAATAGATTATATATATATATATTTTTTTATAGGTTGTAGATTTAAATTTCTTTTGTGTTTTTAAGTTTTAAAATCCTTTGCAGAGATTCATTTTTTTTTATGAAAACAATTTTATTTTGTAATTCTAATAGAGGGAAGAGGGTTGAGATTAACAATAAAGGTTTATAAAAATTTTTTATTTACATTCTCAGAGTTTCTTGGTTTCTTTATTTTGAATTGTGTATATATTCATTCAGTTTTTAAAAGGATGCTGCATATTTAATGGAAGAACTTTTTTAAAGGAAGTGTTGCCAATCAGTCTAAATTTGTTACACTTAAAATTTGATGGTCTACAGACAATTTATAATCCGTTTCTTGTTATAAAATATTGTCAAATTTTTAGTAGTATAAGTTGGAAAGTTTATAGAAACACTATTTAAGGTGGTTTCAAATAGAACTAAATCTTTAATTTGAATTTGATGGCACCTGTTTTCATTTTGTTTCCTCGGCAACACTACTGGTACCCAAATTGCCCATAGACCACCCTGATTTTGGAGGAGAATGAAATCATTCTGACTTTTTCCTAAAAACAAAACAAAACAAAACAAAACCCTTCATCCTTTTACTGACTAAATATTTAAACAGAATTATAAAACATCTGTCAGAGTTTGTGAACTCACTTTGGAGTAAAAGAGTTTAGGACACATAACTGGAAGTTTTGAGTAAAAATATCTGAGTAAATCTACTTAGACTTTCTTATGGTAACAAGTTTAGTAGAATGAGAATTAGAAGTTAGAACAGTGATTAACAGTAAATGGAGAAAATGGCTGGACTTAACAAGTTTTGGGGAAAGCTATGCTCTCTTGCTTCATCCACTTGCTGAGAATTTGAATTAAAAAATGAAAAGATCCTTTTTTTCCCTAGAATATTCCTAGCAGTTATGGTTTATGCTCTAGAGCAGTGGCTCTCAACCTTCCTAACGCGGTGACCCTTTAATACAGCTCCTCATGCTGTGGTGACCCCCAGCAATACAATTATTTCATTGCCACTTCATAACTGTCATTTTGCTACTGTTACGAACCATTATGGAAGTATCTGACATGCGTCCCCCAAAGGGATTGGGATTTGGGGTTGGAGCCGCAGCTGTAGAGACTCCTGTAGGAGAAGAGTGAAGCTAACAGAAACATCAACTTTCCTAATAGATTCTGCAATTTTCATATTCCATCATCTCTTCCTGTCTTTGGATACCATGAAATATTATGTTAGCTGTTTTAGCTGTGGGCAGTTGAGACTTAGATTCATTGAAATAAGTGGCTGAAAATTACTAATTTTCAGTGATCTGAGGCTAGCATTGATTCTTATAATTGATAATATCTTAGGCTAACATACATTCTTTTGACCAACTTTCTTGATCAAATTGGATTTATTCCTGTGCCCGCCAAGGATAATTCTTATGGGATTATTTTAGTTCATATTTATAGAATTGGATGAATATATAGGCTTGTAGGTCTTTATTTTAAATTTTCTTTTTTATATAGATTATATCTTGCCATTGAAATATTTATAGGCGTCAGATTCTCAATCAGACTTGATAAGGAAGCCTTTTATATAGAACCAACATGAACACTAAGTATTTGACATGATTTAAAAGTGATATTCTTTTTTTTTATTGTAAGATTACATCTTAAAGACAAATCCCTTTTTCTTAGTTCAAGAACTGGCTATGGCAAGCTGTTGGAACACTTTTTCATAGTGGTGGTTGGGGTGGGTTGGAACTAATGTATAGAAGGTCCAGCAGTGTGGTGTTAGAAGTCCAGGTGATACATGACGAAGAGTCAAGTAGTAGCTGTGCTGACAGAAAGAAGGAGGAGACCTCTGGAGATAAAAGGCAGAAAACAAAGTAGTCTGTAAATTCAACTTAATGATGCTGTGAGTGTAACTATGTCCATGACACCTGGAGAGACAGTTTATTTATTTATTTTTTAATTTTTTGATACTTTATTTACATTTCAAATGTTTCCCCCTTTCCAGGTCTCCCCTATCCCCTCCCCCTCCCCCTGCCTCTATGAGGGTATTCCTCCTCCCACCCACCCACCCACCCATTCCCATTTTCCCTCCTTGGCATTCCCCTATACTGGGGCCTCTAACACCCTCAGGCCCAAGGACCTCTTCTCCCCCTGATGGCCAACAAGGCCCTCCTTTGCCACATATGTGACCAGCACCATGGGTCCCTCCTTGTGTATGGAGAGACAGTTCTTTACCCACAAGTTACTTCTGAAGCTTTTTTTTTTTTTTAACTTCGAAAGATGCTTCTGTATATAACTATTTTTTACTTTTGTCCATTCCAGAAGTGAGAGAGAAACCTAGTTTACCCTCAGTCCTAGGGATTGAACCTGGGATATCCTAAGCAAGAGCTCTACTGTATCTCCAAGCCACCTCTTTCTATTGGCTTGAAAATCCCCTTATATATTTTTATTTGAATTATATTTAATTATTTTATTTTAATTATAGTTACATCTTTTTACCCTTCCTCTTTCTGCCTCTGTCCTCTCTCATGTACCTCCTTTGCTCTTCCTCAAATTCATAGCCTTTTCTTTAATTGTTGTTATACTCACATTCTCTCCTAAATATATAAATATAGCCTGCACATCTTACATTGTTTCCTTAATGGATATGATCTCAGAGCTAACCACTTAGTTAATGTTGGAGGCTGGTGGGGCTACGTCTCTCGCTCTCAGTACTCCTTAGTCCCTCAGATTTCTTCTTTGTCTGTCATTGAGTCCTGGTGAGCTTTCCCTCTTCCATGTTAGCTTGTCCATTGGTGCTGTTCCTGTTCAAGTCTTGTTTAGGCAGCCATGTTGATGAGGCTTCATGGATTAGAGACATTTTTAGGAAATAGAATCTCACAGCAAACTTCCTCTTCCTTTAAGTCTTAGAATTTTCCTCCTCAGTGATGCTTGAGCCTTAGAATTATGTTATGGATGTATCAGATGGGCCTGGGCGTCACATGTCTCTTGTTCTTTGCATTAAGATCAGTTACAGTTTTCTGTAATGGTCTCCGTCAGTTGAAAAGCAGTGTTTCTTTGGTGAGGGGGTGCAAACAATACTTACCTGTGGGTCTAAGAATAAATATTTAGAATGTAGTTAGGAATTATTCTGATTTAGTTAAGTGATGGTTGTAGGTTCTCCTTTATGATCTATGAATTCATTAGCCCTGGGTAATATGCTAAGTTTTCAGTACTAAGTATGGTTTCCCTCTTGTTGAGAGGGGCTTAAATCTTAGAGCTGCTGGTTACTGCCAATGTATGTATGCCACTACTGTAGCCTTCGGGCTTTCCTGCCATGCTGGTCACTGCTGTGGTTCATCGGCGTCATGACGGGGGAGCTGTTGGTTGCTTCCTTCCCTTGAAAGCTTGCATGGTGCCTTCTGGTGTGTAATGTGCTGGGGCCTGGAATGGTAAGCCTTCCAACATTGTTCATTTCACTCGGATCCATTTTTGAATCTATCCCAGGTCTTTTGTGGTTATATATGATTTTTGGGATAGCTTTTATCTATTTCCTTGAAGAATGAGATGCAGATATCAATTGGTATTGTATTGAATCTGTAAATGGCTTTTGGCATTCATAATATTAATTCTACCAATATATGAGCTTTGAATGTCTTTCCATTTTCTAATGTCTTAATCACCTGCTTCAGGTCTTAAAATTTTCCTTGTAGAGGTCTTTCACCTCCTTGGTTACATTTAGTTCTAGATACTGTCTTTGAGGCTATTGTGCATGAGAATTTTCCATTTTCTTTTTTTCTGTATATATATTTTTTGTTACATTGAAAAGCTATTGTTGAGTTTTGGCAAGTTGATTTAGTATCTTACTAAGTTACTGTTGACTGTTTCTAGAAGTTTTCTGGTAGAATTTTTTGGATCTCTAATGCATGATATAATAATCTACAATTAGAGATTCTTTGACTTCTTAATTTCTTCTTTGAATCCCTTTTCTTTTCCTTTCTTTCTTTTTCTTTTTCTTTTTTTGATACTTTATTTACATTTCAAATGTTTTGCCCTTTACAGGTCTCCCCTTTGGAAACCCCTTTACCATCCCACCTTCCCCTGCCTCTATGAGGGTATTTCCCCACCCACCCACCCACTCCCGTCTTCCCTCCCTGGCATTCCTCTATACTGGGGCCTCTAACACCCTCAGGCACAAGGGCCTCTCCTCCCACCGATGTCCAACAAGGCCTTCTTCTGCCACATATTTGGTCAGCACCATGGGTCCCTCCCATGTGTATTCTTTGCTTGGTGGCCCAGTCTCCAGGAGCGCTGGGGTTCAGGCAGTTGACACTGTTGCTCCCTCCATGGGGCTGCAGACTCCCTCAGCTCCTTCAATTCCTTCTCCAACTCCTCCACCTGGGACCCCACACTCAGTCCAACAGTTGCTGTGAATTGAATCTTGGGTATTCCAAACTTTTGGGCTACTATCCACTTATCATCAGTGAGTACATACCATGTTTGTTCTTTTTGTGACTGAGTTACCTCACTCAGGATGATATTTTCAAGTTCCATCCATTTGTCTGTGAATTTCATGAAGTCATTGTTTTTAACAGCTGAGTAGTATTCCATTGTGTAAATGTACCACACTTTCTGTATCCATTCCTCTGTTGAGGGACATCTGGGTTGTTTCCAGCTTCTGGCTATTATAAATATGACTGCTATGAACACAGTGGAGCATGTATACTTATTACATGTTGGAGCATCTTCTGGGTATATGCCCAGGAGTGGTATAGCTGAGTCCTCAGGAAGTATTATGTCCATTTTTCTGAGGATCCGCCAAACTGATTTCCAGAGTGGTTGTACCAGCTTGCAATCCCACCAGCAATGGAGGAGTGTTCCTCGCCAGCATTTGCTGTCACCTGAATTTTTGATCTTAGCCATTCTGACTGGTGTGAGGTGGAATCTCAGGATTGTTTTGATTTGCATTTCCCTGATGACTAAGGATGTTGAACATTTCTTTAGGTGCTTCTCAGCCCTTCGAGTTTCCTTACTTGAGAATTCTCTCTTTAGCTCTGTTCCCCATTTTTTGATAGGGTTATTTGGTTTTCTGGAGTCTTA
>CM052718.1:61108310-61126555 GCA_028551405.1 Uromys caudimaculatus | reverse complement strand
CACACACACACCACACACACACACACACACACACACACATACACCACACACACACCACACACACACCACACACACACACACACACATACACCACACCACACGCATACACCACACCACACGCATACATCACACACACACACCACACACACACACACACACACACACAGCCTCATGTAGCTCAAGGTCACCTCAAACTTGCTATCTTGCTGCTTTAGCTGCTGACAACATTGAACGTCTGGCCCTCCTATCTGTATCGCCCTAGTTTTGGGCTTACAGGGATTCATTTCTACCCAGTTTATGTGGTGCTGGACATCAAACTCAGGGCTTCATATGTGAGGGCAAGCACTCTATCAGATGAACTACATCTCTAGCTCCTTTTTAAAAAAATTATAATGAAATGACTCTTGGTGGGACCCTGAATACTTACACACTAGGAAATGGTCACTAGAGGAAACAATCACATCATTAGACACTTGGTTGCTCAGCCCATCTCATGGCATGTGACTTACCTACACCTATATAATCAAATCACACATAAATGGCTGAGCTACCGAGGAAGGCATCCTTTGACAGGAACCAGCTGATACACAAGAAAAAAAGGCCAGTGGTAGCGGCCACAAGGGAACTAGGTGAGAACTAGAGAGGGATGGGAGGCTTTGGGATAGCCAGGACTAACTGAGAGGCTGCTTTTGGTTTTATGCTTCTAGCATGTTACGAGTAAGGCAGTTCAGGAGATGACCTGAGGACTCACATACTCTGCACATGTACAGTCACTACGCTACACCTCCAGCCCCCATCACTAGTAGGTGTTTTCACTGATATGGAGCCAACTGTATGAATGTTTTCTTGGAATACACAACCTACACTAAAAGAAGGTGGGGGAGAAAAATTCCTTGACTCAACTTCTCAAGCCTGTGTAAAGATCAGAAAAGGGGACGAACACTTACAAAATGTATTTATTAACATAGTATCCTGACACTAGAGATGAAAAAGGACACTGTAAGAATACTACAGAACAGTATCCTTGTGTGAACACTAGTGCAAATCCTTAATAAAATACTGGCAAATTCAAATACGCAGGATGTTGAAAGGATTTTATGTAACATGATCAAATAAAATTTATTTTTCAAACTTAAAGATGGTGCAATATACAAAATTTGCAAGATGTAATATACTATCAACAGAATGACAGGAAAGCCACATGGTCACTCCAACTGTGAGTAGGAAAGCCAACTGACTAAACAGTAAAATTTAACAAGAGCATCCTAGAGAGCAAAGGAGCCAGCACCATGTTACCGCAGCAGAGATCAGCTTAAGCTGTGAAAGATCAGAAGCTTCGCTGCTGCGCTTCTCTTGAGCACAACACTGCAAGTTCTAGGCAGAGCAATGAAGCAAGAAAAGGACTATACAAAGGAAATGATCTGTTTGCAGGGTAAAAACAATAAAACCTAAGAACTGTAAGAATAGATAAGTTTAGCTGGGTCCTCAGGTAGTACTATGTCCAATTTTCTGAGGATCCGCCAAACTGATTTCCAGAGTGGTTGTACCAGCTTGCAATCCCACCAGCAATGGAGGAGTGTTCCTCTTTCTCCACATCCTCGCCAGCATCTGCTGTCACCTGAGTTTTTGATCTTAGCCATTCTGACTGGTGTGAGGTGGAATCTCAGGGTTGTTTTGATTTGCATTTCCCTGATGACTAAGGATGTTGAGCATTTCTTTGGGTGCTTCTCAGCCCTTCGAGTTTCCTCAGTTGAGAATTCTCTGTTTAGTTCTGTTCCCCATTTTTCAATAGGGATATTTGGTTCTCTGGAGTCTAACTTCTTGTGTTCTTTGTATATGTTGGATATTAGCCCTCTATCAGATGTCGGATTGGTAAAGATCTTTTCCCAATCTGTTGGTTGCCATTTTGTCCGATTGACAGTGTCCTTTACCTTACAGAAGCTTTGCAATTTTATGAGGTCCCATATGTCAATTATTGATCTTAGAGCATAAGCCACTGGTGTTCTGCTCGAGACTTTTCCCCAGTTTCTCTCTCCTGGGCATATACCCAGAAGACACTCCAACATGTAATAAGGACACATACTCCACTATGTTCATAGCAGCCATATTTATAATAGCCAAATGCTGGAAACAACCCAGATGTCCCTCAACAGAGGAATGGATACAGAAAATGTGGTACATTTACACAATGGAATACTACTCAGCTATTAAAAACAATGACCTCATAAAATTCGCAGGCAAATGGATGGAACTTGAAAATATCATCCTGAGTGAGATAACTCAGTCACAAAAGAACAAACACGGTATGTACTCACTGATAAGTGGATAGTAGCCCAAAAGTTCGGAATACCCAAGTTTCACTTTACAGTAACTGCTGGACTGAGAGTGAGGTCCCAGATGGAGGAATTGGAGAAGAGGCTGAAGGAGCTGAGGGGGTTTGCAGCCCCATGGAGGGAGCAACAGTGTCAACTGGCCTGAGCCCCCCCTTCAGTGATCCCAGAGACTGGACCACCAACCAAAGAATACACATGGAGGGATCCATGGTACTGGCCACATATGTGGCAGAGGAGGGCCTTGTTGGCCATCAGTGGGAGGAGAGGACCTTGGGCCTCAGGGTGTTAGATGCCCCAGTGTAGGGAAATGCTAGGGAGGGAAGTCCGGAATGGGTGGGTAGGTGGGAGAGCACCCTCATAGAGGCAGGGGGAGGGGAAATGGGATAGGGGGTTTCTGAAGGGGAGACCTGGAAAGGGGAAAACATCTGAAATGTAAATTAAAAAAAAATCAAAAAAAAAAAAAAAAGAATAGATAAGTTTAGCAAAGTAGCAAGATGGAATTTTTTGTAATTTCTTTTTAAGAAATGCTAATGATTTGTGTGTTTATTTTTTTCTTTGTATCTTGCTATTTATAATAACATCAAAAGAATAAAATACTTAGGAATTAACCAAGGGAAAGATTTATACAGTGAGAACTAGGAAACACTACTGAAAGAAATCAGAGAGGAAATGGCAACAGAAATGCTCCCCAGGGCCAAGTTCACACTCCCTGCCTAGAAGCCAATGCTACATAAAGCAATCTACATATTCAGTGTGATCTCAAGCAAAACTTCAGAGACATTAATGAAGAAACAAAGGAAAAAATCTTAAACTTAATGGAGCCAAGCTGGGTGGTGGCTCACACCTGTCATCTCACAACTAAGGGCGGAAGTGGGATTGCCAGAACTTCAAACCCACCCAGGCCAGCATGGGTGACAAAGAACAGTCTGAACAAACCAGAAGATCATAGTTCTTATCTGAAGTTTTACTATTTACTGTCATAAGGAAAGACATACAGATGAATGAAATAGACTGCTGATCCCAGAAACAGCCCATCACATCTAGTCACAGCTAGTCACATGATCTCAACAAGCTCTGTTCTAACACCATATCAAAATGTTAACTCAAATGTATCAAAGATTTAAATGTAAGACTAAATGCAAACAACTATTAGAAAACAAAGACAGCAGAAGCTTCACAACATGGGTGATTTTCTGGATATAATCAAAAGGACACAAGTGAAAAGAAAATACAAATGGGGAGCTTCATGGTTTTTTTAAATCTCTGTAATAAGAGAGTTAAAACTCAACCCCCAAGATAGGAAAATGCAAGTATTTTGTGATCAAACAATACAGAAAACTCCTAAAAGCCAATAACAAAAGAAAAATTAGAAATACGCAAAGTACCAGAATAGATATTTCCTTAAAGATAAACAAATACCAGTTAAAGAGACGCTCAGTAGGTAAAAACACCAAAGTTTCACATCCTGCATCTGATCCCAGAATTCAGATAAAAAGCCAGATGCAGTAGCATCCGTTTCTGATCTCAGCATTCCTACAGCGAGATGGGAGATGGAGACCAAGAATGAGCCAGAAGTTTCCAAGTCAGCAAGCCCAGAGTAGATGGTGCAGCAAACACAAGAGAAACAGCCTGGTCGGGCAGTGGTGGCGCAGGCCTTTAATCCCAGCACTTGGGAGACAGAGGCAGGCGGATTTCTGAGTTCGAGGCCAGCCTGGTCTACAGAGTGAGTTCCAGGACTACACAGAGAAACCCTGCCTTGAAAAAGAAGAAAAAAAAAAGAGAGAGAGAAACAGCCTCAGCAAGGTAGGCCAGAACCTACTTACACAAACAACCTTCTGAGCACCACAATCACCAACACTTCACAATCCCGTGAGTGTGCACACGCATGTACATAAAATAATATTCTAAAGGATATACAATGGCTAATAATCACAAGAAAAATTCTTCAAAATGCTAATTATGAAAATTAGAATACTAAAGGAAAACCACCACAATGAGATGCAACTTGTTTTAGGATTATTGTTATTGTCCAAACAAAATAAAAAGTGTTAACAAAGATGGAAGAAATTGAAACCTTTGTGTGCTATTAGACGGCGGGAGAATAGTAAGGCTGCTTTGGAAAACAATATGGCAATTCCTAAAGAATTAAACAGCTGCCTTTTCAATCTAGGAATCCCACTTTGAAAGGAAAAGTGGGGTCTGCAGCTGTATTCACAACAGCATTATTCACAAAACTAAAAGGACATGCAAACCTCAATGTCCAGTGACAGACTCATGGACAAGCAAAAGAGTGCTAATGTGTACATGTATTAGTTTCCTGTTCTAGAACAAAATAACTGAGAAAATTAACACACAATTAGAAAGGTATAGGCCAAGGCCAACAGCAACAAGCCAAGAGACTGCACGGGACAAAAATGATGACATCACAAGCCAAGCATGAAAGAAGATAGAGGACCACACAGACTCGAAATCCCTGACAAACTACGGACCTCAAGGCCCCGCCTCACCACCTCCCAGTACCATCACCCAGAGGCCCAAGTCTGTAACTCATAGACCAGAAGGCTGTTTATCCAAACCATAAGAACAGATACGTGGATATTATTTTGTCCTAAAAGGAAGGAATTTCTGTGATACACTGCAAGGTTTTGCTTTTGTTTACTTGCAATGAGATCACTGATCTATGCCCGTGGCTCTTCTACCCTTCTACATGAATGGTTTGCAGCCACACTCAGAAAATAGGAGATAAGGGTGTCGTTCATGTCTGCTCTTTTTTTTTTTTTTTTCCCTCCTTTTTTTTCCGAGACAGGGTTTCTCTGTGTAGCCCTGGCTGTCCTGGAACTCACTCTGTAGACCAGGCTGGCCTCGAACTCAGAAATCTACCTGCCTCTGCCTCCCAAGTGCTGGGATTAAAGGTGTGCGCCATGTCTGCTCTTTATAAGCTCTAGATCATGGCCCTAAATGGAGTAGCATAACTCAATGTGGTAGCTATGGAAAACATGATAATGCAAAAGGTTTCTGGTCCCATCCATGTGTACTCTTTGGTTGGTGGTCTAGTCCCTGGGAGCTCTGGGGGGGTCCCGTTTGTTGATATTATCGTTCTTCCTATGGGGTTGCAATCCCCTTCAGCTCCTTCAGTCCTTCCCCTAGCTCTTCTTTCCATTGGGGTCCCTGGGCTCAGTCCGATGGTTGGCTATGAGTATCTGTATCTGTATTAGTCAGCTGCTGGCAGAGACTCTCAGAGGACAACTATACCAGGCTACTGTCAGCAAGCTCCAGCTACATATACAGCAGAGAGGAGGCCCTTGGTCCTGTGGAGGCTCGATGCCCCAGCACAGGAAGATGCTAGAGTGGAGAGGCAGGAGTGGGTGGGTGGGGAAGCACCCTCTTAGAGGCAAAGGGAAGGAGGATGGGATGGGGGGTTTGCAGAGGAAAGACTGGGAAGGGGACAACATTTGAAATGTAAATAATAAAATAACCAATAAAAAACAAAACAAAAAAATAGGCTATATAAGTTCTATAACAAAAGAAAAAAAAAAAAAAAGGTTTCTGGTCAGTCCATCTCCATTCCTTTCAGACTGGCCACCAACCCCAACCCTGCCTTCTACCAGGTACCCCACAACCACCCCAATGGTAGATAAGGGTAGATCTCATCCCTCATCAAAGAAGCTTCCTTTTGCAGCAGCAAGAAGCAAACCATTACAGAAAACCACAATTAGTCAAAATGTAAATGACAAGTACCGAAGGATACCCAGGCAAAACTGATAAATCTACAACACAGCACTGCGCCCGAGACTCAGCCCACACCACAGAAGGAGGACACAAAGTCTGTAAGAGTCGGGAGACCAGGAAGTCAGCCTGAGATTGTGCCTTCTAGCTATGGCATGGAAGCTGCACCCATGAAATCTCAGTAGCATGGCTGGTAATCAAGACCCGAATAATTCCAACAGTTAACATCCCAATGCAGATTGAGCAAGTTTTACAGAGCCTCACCCCTAGATGAGGAGCTACAAGCAATTAGCAATTCCTGAGAGAAGGGGAATAAGGCTACCCCAGGGATAAGGCTACCCCAGGGATTAACCCTAGGACTGGTTATGCAATACCAAGTAGTCAGTCCTAGAAATATATATATGCAGGCAAAACTGAACAGATTGGCAAGCTGTATTAATACATCTATTAACTTACATGTGTATGTATGGTTAAAGAAGAGGACTGTGAATTTATGGAGGAAGGCACAGAAGGAGTAGGAAGGAAGAGGGGGAGGGTAATAGATGTAATTATATTTTAATTACACTTTTAAAAATTAAAGGTTTCTGAACTTGAAATTAAAAAAATTCAAATTCCAATGTATAATGAATCAGAAGTATCTCTGCCAGGCACACTGACTCCTGATCACATAAGCTTACTATAGCCTGACTCTGAACATGTGACAGGTGTACCATACACAGCACAGACCGTCTAAACACAATGCCAAGGAACACTGTCTGAAATATGGGCTCAGATTTGAGACTACTGCATATTATGCAATGTTTTTATTATACTATAAAGAGTTTTGCTTCTAGAAATATAATGATTTAGAGCAGTGATCCTCAATCTGAAGGTTGTACATCAAATATCCTACATATCAAATATTTATCAGATTCATAACACTAGCAAAATTACAGTTATGATGGAGCAGTAAAATAATTTTATGGTTGGAGGTTAGCACAACATGAGGAACTGTATTAATGGGTTACACTTCTGACTTTAATTTCATTTTTAAAGGTTGCCACATTAATTACGACTTAGAATTAGGGCAGAACTTCCAACAATTCTGTCATTAGTATGACAGATGGGAAGCACCGCGCTCTGACGAGACGCTTAGTGATTCATGATCTGACTTTGCTGAAGGATTTGAAAGGTTCAACCTCATCCTATGAATCTACAGCATAGCAACAAAAGGTTTCCATGTGGAAACAGCCTGTTGTAACAACTAAGTAAGTCTATGCTCCTTTAGACAACAGTCTTTCTCAATAAATGTCTACTGTACTGGGCTCTACTGTACAGCTATTGTTGAACATGCTTAATGACGAGTAATGAGAAAATTAATAGTCCTATGCTTATCAAGCTTACAAATTGAGGGTCTGGAGAGATGGCTCACCAGTGGAGAGCATAAACTACTCTTGCAGAAGACACAAGCTTGGGTTCTAGCACCCACATCAGGTGGTCCGGACCTCTTATAACTCCAGCTCCAAGACCTGATTCCCTTTTCTGGCCTCCACCAGCACATGTGCATGTGTGCACATAAGCACACATACTTGCATATGTGCGCTCTCTCTCTCTCTCTCTCTCTCTCTCTCTCTCTCTCTCTCTCTCTCTCTTACACACACACACACACACACACACACATAATTAAAACATTGATGATCTACCTGCATTTGGCTTCAACCTAATAGAGGTGGAGTGGGTAGACCCAAAACTAAGCTATTTTCCTGTCAGTAAGAACTTCCTCACACTCCTCCACAAGTCAATCTGTTCCTCTTCATTTCATATCATCATCTAATCAAAACCAATACAGTTTCGAATCCCTCAGCGTCTGGACATAAGCAGAGCTTGCTTTTACACTGTGTGACACAGTATTACTTTAACAACTCATTTGAGTGTTGACAATCAAAAGAATATTTGAATAAAGTTAATGGTATGTTCCCAAAGGAGACTGCTATAGAACAATGAAAACCCAAGCAACAATGTAATCTCACAAAGTTGAATGAAGAAATCCAAATGTCGAAGCAAAGACTTCTATGAATCCAAATATAAAGCGTAAAGAAAGCAACCCCTGCCCGCATGGTCAGCAGCACACAGCTTCCCCAGATGTAAAGGGTGTGCTTATCTGATGTGGTCCATAGATTTCTACACTTGGATCCTGAATATCTGAATGTGTCAGGAGCTTTGAACCTAGGATATACTGTGGTTTCTGCCTCTTTACTACATTTTAATAAAAGAGGTTTGGGTTTGGTTTGGTTGGTTTTTTGTTGTTTGCTTGTTTTTGGTTTTTTAGTTTGTTGTTTTTGAAGATAAATAACTTCTATTACTCAGGAGTCTTTCAACATTTTGCTAGATGTTTAAGAATACAAAATAGAAATACATGGTGAATTTGTACAGTTCTAGACAGGAAAGCATTCTTTACACTTAGTAGTTTTAGTGTCAACTTCTCAGACTTCTCACATTATGCTTGCTCTAAAGGCTCACGGTCCTGGCAGGAAATCTGTGCCCCTCCCTTTGGCTACCAGACTACTGAAACAATGGTGCCTAAAGGTATTAGAATCCCCCCACCCCAGGAATGCTGGGAAAAGGGAAAGGCTGAAACATGGTTCCATCCAGAAAGGAAATTTATCTCCCAAGAAGAGATTTCACACAGTGCTGACAATTGATAGGACAGCCTAGGAGCCTAGACAATGACAGATCATGGGAAGACTACACCATGACCAAGTTCACTTAGTTAAGCTAACTATATTTAAGCTTGCCTATATTTAAGCTTAAATCTTGAGTCAAAGCCTCTGAAGACAGACCTGGGGGTGGAGTCCCTGAGCCTTTCTTTGCTCTTCTTCCTCTGTGTCTGCAATAAATGAACCTCCTCTCTCTGATTCTCACTGCACTTGTATCTTAGTCAGTGTACTGAGGAAAAGTGGCCAAGTCTAGGTTTTTATCCTAACAACCTCAGTAACATGCACATTTTAGTATATTTTAAATAAAATACCTAAAAACTTAAGGGTCACTAAGTGACAGCTGAGCTGGGCACAAGCAAAGGTTTCTGTCTGGCCTTTTCCATAAAGAAGCTGGTGTGTCACATTTCAACAAAAGCTGCTTTACTCTTAGTTGTAATTGTCAAAAGTTTCCATTCCAAAATAATCATTTTAAGCCAGAAGTTAGTCACATACAACTCCAATCCCAGCATTCAGGAGACAGAGGCAGGTGGACCTTTTTGAGTTCAAGGCTAGCCTGGTCTACAAAGTGAATTCCAGGCTGTTACATGAAGAAACCCCATCTCAAAAAAAAAAAAAAAAAATATTGTAAACACTAAGTAGGAGAAATTTTCCAAGATAGAGGCATGACATCATATCAATTTTTGATTTTGATTTTGTATTATTAAATAAAAATTACGTGAGGCCATTATTTTAGATTGAACTCCTATACTAGTCACTAAGAATCACAGAGTAAAAACCAAATGGAGTCACAAAACTAAAGCTAAATTGTTATCTGGCAATTGAGCAACTAGGAAAATAAGCAGTAATCACCAAATTTCCTAAGTCTGTTTCAATTGACACAGCATGAAGTTCCCAGATGAAGAACGAAATAAGGAGACAGTCTCCTGGTCTCTCTTAGGCATTAACTACAGTGCTCAATAGCAAGAACTTTTAAGAATATGGATTGTCTACCAGTTTCCCCAAAACACAGCTGCCCTCTGAGAGCCCAACAAGCAGCTGACTGACAGACACAGATACTTACATCCAACCACTGGTCTGAGGTCAGGAACCCCTGTGGTTGAATTAGGGAAAGGCTGGAAAAAGCTGAGGAGGAAGGTGACCCCATAGGAAGAACAACATTCTCAATTAACCCGGACCTCCGAGATCTCTCAGAC
The DNA here is from genome assembly GCA_028551405.1 of Uromys caudimaculatus. Classification (NCBI taxonomy): domain Eukaryota; kingdom Metazoa; phylum Chordata; class Mammalia; order Rodentia; family Muridae; genus Uromys; species Uromys caudimaculatus. The sequence goes on along the minus strand of CM052718.1, from coordinate 61,116,607 downwards.
ACTGAGCCACAACCAGGCAGCATACACCAGCTAATATGAGGCCCCTGACACATATACAGCAGAGGACTGAGGGTCTGGGTTCAGTGAGAGAAGAGGCAACCATCAAGAGACCTGAAGCCCCAGGGAGTAGGGAGGCCTGGTGGGAGGTTAGGTAGGCAACACATCCTCTTGGATGGGGGAGGGGACCGTGGGAGGAGGGACAGGGAGGGGTGCAACTACTGGACTGTAAAAAAATAAAAGTAGTATTTAAAAAAAGGAAAATAAATGAAAACAATGAAAAAGTTTTGCATGATAGCAACATATTTAATTAGCAGCAGGTAGGAAGCTAACTAGGAAGATGGAAACTTCAAGGTCGCCTAGGCATCTCAGAGAAACATAGTCTCAAAAAATTGAAATTATAATTTTAGAAAAAGTTTGGATAGGGGAGGTTCAGTGGTCAAGACCATCAGTTTAATTATTAGAGGGAGGTAGGAAGCTGGGGAAGGGGATAACTTTAACCTAACCAGAAGGAGCTGTCTAGAACAGTGATTCTCAACCTGTGAGTCCAACCCATCTATATCAAAAAATAAGATCAAACTTCATCTTCCTAAGATATGGAATTTCATTTTGAAATCATCTCTGTTTAAATATTTTATTTATATAAAAATTATAGCTTTACCCAAAGATTTCAAGTGGAATCTATTCCCATTCTTTAATAAAATTAAAATAATGGTGTTTAATGTCTATAAAAAATTTATCAGTCCAAATAGACACTGACTCAACCATTTCAAAAGAGATGATCAGTGTGTTGGTAGTACTGAATTAACTTGACACAAGCTAGAGTCACATGGAAAGACGGAACCTCAGTTGAGAAAATGCCCACACCCAGCTAGCCTATGGGCAAGCCTATGGTACATTTTCTTGATTGATGTGAGAGAGTGTAGCCCACTGTGGGCAGTGCCACCATTGGGATGGTGGTCCTGAGTACTAAAAGGAAGCAGGTTGAGCAAGCCAGAAAACAGCATCCCTCCATGGCCTCTGCATCAGTTCCTGCCTCCAGGTTTCTGCCCTGGCTTCCCTCAGGGATGGACTTATAAGTTGTAAGGTGAAATAAGCCCTTTCCCTCCCTGTGTTAATTTTTGGAATGGTGTTTTATCACTGCAATAAAAACTATATAATCAGGTTATACTGAAAACTCTTGGAAGAAAAAAAAAAAACACAGCAAAGACAATCTACTTCCAGCAGAAGGAAATACTGAAGATTTCAGTTCTAGGATGGAAAAGTCACAGACCGACTGTCAAATTACAGCTAATGCTTCTTTCCATTTCCTTCAAGTGCGAATTATCAGCAGGAATACTCTGTTTAATTAGGTGATTCTCAATGCATTAGGGTTTAATTTCATCCTGACACTAGGTAAATTGGCAATGTCCTTTTAAAATCACTTTGATGACATTGTATAGTCTGTTCTAAAAGAGAGAAACAGAGGGAGACAGAGACAAAGACAGAGAGAGACAGAGAGAGAAAGCATATAAGCCATAAATGAAGCACTCAGCAATCAGGGATGGAAATAAGACCTTTGTAGCTAAGCTAATACATTAAAAGACGGAAGTCTACATATGGTTTCAATTTTACTATGAATTCCCTGGCAAATTTAAAAAGAATTTCATTGTACAAAAACAAAAAGATGGTTTTGATAGGCTTTAGTCCTCTGGTTACTTTTGTTTCTAGAGTCATATGATTAGTATAATAATATGATACATTTAATATGTCACCATGTATATGGTTTTGATAAAAAATGCACCCACCAACTTGTCTCAAGGGCAAATGCATAAATGATTTTAAAATAAACAGAAAAATCCTTAATGTTTTTAGTCAGTAAAAGCCAACGCAAGTGAAGTTTCTAAGTTTATACAAAGTTAGGAATTTACATTTCTAAAAATGAGTCAAAGTTAACTCATCTTCATTTAATCATCGACGATATGAAACACTGTATAAATTGCTTATTACTTACGTACTTATTACTGTTAGTTCACAAGGATACTAAAAGTCATTGTACTAGTGAAATCCAAAATTTTTATAACAAACTATCAAACTAAGTTTTACTTACAACATGATTTTGCATAGGATCTTTTTAAAAATATATTTGTGTCTATGTGTGTGTGAGTGTGTGAACGCACACAGGTATCCAGGAGTTTGTTTGCATAGGTCAAAGCATTGGATCTCCTGGAACTGAAATTACAGTGAAGAGTCATGTGTATTGAGACCTGAACCCAGGCCCTCTGCAAGAACAAATGTTCTTAGCTGCTTTAGCCTACACTCCAGTCCCTTGAATAAGATCTTAAAAACTGACCAAGAGCTAGCCAGAGCTAGCCAGATGAGTAACCCCTAGCTGCATAAGCCTGGTGACCTGACTGAGATGCCCAAGCACATGGTGGAAGGCAAGCACTGACTGTCAAGTTACCCTCTGACCGCCATGTGCTTCCTGCTGCACATCACAACTCACTACACATCACACACAAACACACATGCCATTAAACAAACAGATCAGAACGCAACAGTATAACCCGTAAGAGGCCTTGAATGGCACCGGCTCCTGCCGGCCGACCTCGGCCAGCCGTCTCACTGCACTGTCATCCTCATTCAGGGAAGCTTCACAGCTGAGATAACTAACCTGACTCTTAGAGGACAAAGTTTATCAAGTGACCAAGGAGAGGAAAAAATACCATTGAATGCAAGGGTGACTGGCATACAAACATATAAAACCATCAGCCTAAGTGCCAGCCACAGCATCAAAAGTTTTAAAGTGTGGTACCATAAAGATGAAAAAAAAATCATGTCAGTTACAAAAAACCAAATAAAACAAAAACAATGGAACCATAGATCATCAGAGCAGGCAAACTAAGACATAAAGACATGTACTTCATTTTTCCTCTAATTCCAAAAAGTAAAAATTAAAGAGGGGCATGCAGGAGTTGGTAAGATAGTTCATGAGTAAAGGCGCTTGTCACTGGGCCTGAAGCTCTGGGTCTAGTCCTCTGAACCCACATTGTGTTGTAATGGAGGGAGAAAAACTGATTCCCCAAAGCTGTCCTCTGACTGCCACAGCATGGCATGCATAGACCCAGACACATAAACAAACATTTTAAATAAAGAAACATAATATGATTAAACTGCATTATGAAAATATCACAAAGACAGTCACTATCTTCTAATCTATGCAAAGTAACAGATTGTATGCGAACACACACACACACACACACACACACACACACACACACACACCCCTCCGTGCACACTCACATGCACATACATGTGTAGTCCAGTATCAGTGACTAGTGTTTTGAGTTTTGGTTTTTTTTCTGAAACACAGAGCACATGGGAAAACAGGACAAATGGGAAGGCAGATGCTTCACAGCCTAACAAGTGCTCTTTGGAGTACAAGAGCCAAGAGAACACAGCGAGGGACCCATGGCTCAGACTGCATATGTGGCAGAGGAGGGCCTTGTTGGCCATCAGGGGGAGGAGAGGCCCCAGTAAAGGGGAATGTCAAGGTGGGAATACAGGAGTGGGCGGGCGGGTGGGTGGGAGGTGGAATTACCTCATAGAGGTGGGGGAGGGGAGGAGATAGGTGGTTTCCAAAGAGGAGACCTAGAAAGGGGAATCATTGGAAATGTAAATAAAGTATCAAAAAAAAAAAAAAAAAAAGAACCAAGAGAAATAATACTTTATAGTAACAGCAAAAGTTGCTGCAGCAAAAGCAGCTTAAATCCTGAGGGAGTGTTCCATAGTGCAATTAATAGTAAACACTTTTAGCAAAATTAGGAAAACTTAGAGAAGCAAAACTACGCCAGTTTGAGTCAATACTAAAGCCTGTCTGTCTGCTTACACAACTGAAACTGGTATACTCCCGAGCCATAAAAACAGCTCATGAACTACCTCAGACACACCCAGAAAACTGAACATAGCAACTGGGGACGGAGCTAAAACACAGGGACTAATATGCACAAGGCCTTGGGTTTGTCCCTGACACTGGAGGGGAGAACTGGGAGAAATGGTGTCTAACGACTCAGGAAGTCCCACTTCTCTGAATAGATTCAATGACTATTAAAAACAACAAACCAAGCAATACACATGTACAATGGTTTTGGAGCTTTGATTTTAATAATCAAAAGCCAGACAGGAACTCATTTTATCCAAGAAAATGAAAAATATATAAGCATTCCATTACATTCCTGTGTGTGTATTATCATTATTTTCCATTTGTCTTAAAGCTATGACTTACAACACCCAAAACTCAATCTTGACTCCAGGAGGGGGCACCAAATAAAAAGAAAAGTATCACCTTCTATACAAAACACTCACTCTACTATGACTGAATATGAAATGCCCACAAAAGACTTGCACCGAAGGCCTGGCACACAGCTGAGATTACTATCTAGACCCTCAGGGATTAGTCTATTGATGGACCAACTGATAGTGGAATGGGCTATTAGATGGTGTGGCCCCTGTGGGGCAGGACATTGAGGGCTGTATCCTGCCCTGTTCCTCCCTTCCTCCTTCCCTCCAACTCCAGCCTTGAGATGAGCAGCTTTACGCTCCACAGCCTCCTATTAGGACCCTTCTGCCTTGTCACAGCAGACTAAGCAAGGGACCCAGCTGAACACCATGTGCCAAATTAACCTTCCTGCTTTAACTTCTGGTGTTTATAATCATGATGAAAAACTAACATTCTCCTCAAACCCTAGTACACAAATGATTAAGAAAACTGCTAGCAACAGAGAGGCTGGGAACCACAGATAATACACTGGACTTTAACACCATGAGTAGACTCTCCAGAAGAATTCACTTACTACTGAACAGGAGCAACAGGCTCTGTGAAACATCAACCTTCCTATCTCTGTTGCAAAGGAAGAAGTTAGGAGCACAACAGCTTTGACAATCAGTGTCACCAGGCACTGCTACCAAAATTTAGCTTTCATTATGGAAATTTTTGAGGGGCTTTTTAATTTTTTTTAATTCTTGGTGTATTTTAGGGAACTTTTTGTATTGAAAATATGCAAAAAATTGTTCTTTTTGGCCAGTCTAGCACATTGAGCTCCTACTAACACATTCTGATTCCCTTATAAGGCAGTCACTTTGCCATCTGCAGACCATGTCCTAGTCAACCATCATAGCCACAAGGTAACTCCCACGTCCCAGTCCAAATGCTCACAGTGACTGCTCAGAGAAAGGCACAGTCCATTCTGAAGCCCTGAGGGGCAGGACCATCATTCTTTACTACTGGATCTCTAACTGACAGCTAGAATCCAGGCTGTTGGCAGCCATCTTGTAGCTACGGAAGAAGAGTTGGGCAAAGCTGACATTAATATGGAAGTATCACAACAGACAAACTCTACTCATTCTTTCAACCCTGAATCAAGCCACATACAGTACTAATTTTACGAAGAATTAACACCTGTACTTGGGAGACAGAGACAGATCTTTCACAGTTCAAGGCCAGTCTAGTCTAGATGGTGAGTTCTAGGCCAGCTGGATCTCTGTAGTGAGACTCTCTTTAAATAAATAAATAATTTAAAAGTATGATGTGGTTTTCTATAACTTATGACCAACAGTTGAAACTGATATAGAAGCTAGCATGAAAGAGAGAAGTCCCTAAAAAAGAGCTTTGTATGTATAAAAAACTAACTCCAGAAATTACTAATGCTTATTCTGAATCTATAACACTATAAAAGCTCTGAACTGACTCCCATTTTCTGCCTCTAACAAAAAGAAATGTAATATTTGGGGCCAGTGAAAGTATAATAAAATTGTCTTTTATAAGATGCATGAGGATTCTTTGAAGATTTCCTTTTTGGCCACTTTGCCTATTCTGGCCAAACTACATGTTTACTTCAAATTGAACTGATACTATGTTCAGATTTCATGTTAGAAATCCTTCAATGATTCAACTTCCATTATTTTTAATGATACATAATATAATCAAACAGGATAGTGACCAAAACCCTTCAAAAGTAATATGAAAGCTTACATGTAAAACTTTATCTGAATAGCAGTCAATCTTCATTTTCCAACCTCTTTATGATCCAAATTCCTCTTCCTCTCCCTCTCCCTTGGTTAAAAAAAAAAATAACTGAACAAGGGCTCTTGGGTATTCAGAATAAAGAAAAGACTGGAAGACTGCAGAGCAGATCACCATTCCATACCATCTCACCAAAAGAAGAGATCTGAGAGTATAAAGTATTCAAGTTTCAAGCAAAAAAGAGTTACAGGACTCCTTCAGAACAGCACACACCTTCCTCTCAGCACAAAATCCATACGTTAGGAACATAACTAGAATACTTTAACTGTTATTATATACAAGAGGGCAAAAAGAGTTTGTCTTTCATGAAATCTGGGCTGCACATGTCTGGCAAAGAAAAAAAAGGTTAATAATCTTTCACAAAGTCCCACAGCTAGTGATCTAAAAATGAAAGCTTTCACTACTTACACCACATGTACACACACATCTACAAGCTGCTTCTAATCCCTTGATCTGCAGAGAGAGAACTGACAGTGCACTGGGAAAACGGTCAGTGGGCAGACATTTAAAGTCCTTTCCCACATGAAAAGAGTCCTGAAAAAGAGATCACAAAACAACAGAAAAGCACTCAACATATAAGAGGTTGTAAATCCAGTATGAACTATATCTATTACACAAAGAAAAAGCACGCAACAAAATGACTGGGGCAAGACAGATATGAATTAGACCAGTCATCTATAAGCTCCCAGAAAAGCACATTATGGAATACAAATTCACAGATACCAAAAGACATCTATTATCAGCCACAATATAATTGTAAGGCAAATTAAATTATAATAAGAATTTGGTATACTTTAAAGAAAAAATATGTTTAAGGAAGCCCATAACTAATATCAATATGGTAAATACATTTTAAATGCTCTAAATCCCAAATCAAAGCTACTGTGAACAAAGCATTAATTCTTTTCTTTCAAAGCATTAATTCTAAGGTTAGTGGGATCTTCAGACATTTTGAATAGCCAATGCCTAATTTTACTGAAGATACTCATTACTGTGCCTACAAATATAACGTCTTCTTTACTTCCTTAATTAACAGTAATACAAGTCTACTAGTGAGTACTAGAGCTCTATCCTTGGGCCCATCATCCTCTCCACATCTCTATGGAAACCTACCTGACGGGCACATTCAAAAGATGGCAACACTTCCTGCAGTCTACAAGGGGTGTTAAGATGTTGACAATACCAATGTATATGAGCAGGCTGTGCCAGAAACTGCTCTGACAGGTCAGTCATTTAGGTGTTATCTTTAAAAACATTCAATGAAGTAATCATCTCACTGCACTCAATGCAGAAACTAAGTCACAAAGAAGTTAGAACACGACCTCTGCCTGGGCCACCAGGAGTCCATAGCCAATGAGCACCAGGAGAAAGCTACCCTCCCAGGAGCGTGGAAAAGCCGTGAGTGGGGTTAAGGCGAGCACCACTGCTCACTGGGACCCGCCCAGAACCCTTGGGACACAGGCAATGAGGTAAAGTCGGGGACAGGAACTTTCCGGTTTCCATCTGTGCCTGGGGACCTCAGCCTGGGCCACATGGCTCCAGGAAAGAGCTGATAGCCCAGGAGTGCTGACACACCTTGGAGCACAGGCAAAACCACCACTTCTGTTCAAACTCATTGGATCAAGAGGGACCCTTGCAGAGTCATCAGGACATAGGAACCAAGGGACAGCTGGGGATAAGATCCTTCTGGTGTCTGTCTGCACCCCAGAGCTGACCCTGTGCCACAACTCTCCAAATCCAAATACCTCTCAGAGAGAGCTGGTGTTCAAGGAGTATTGACACAGAGGCCTGGAGGAGGGGCAAGCCACAGCCAGAGAGAGTAAGAACAGCTAACATAAGAGTTAACAAGATGGCAAAAGGCAAGGGCAAGAACATAAGGAACAGAAACCAAGGCTACTTGGCATCGTCAGAACCCAGCTCTCCCACCACAGAAAGCCCTGGATGCCCCAACACACTAGAAAAGGAAGACTCAGATTTAAAATCATTTCTCATGTTGATGATAGAAGACTTTAAGAAAGAAATGAATAACACCCTTAAAGAAATACAAGAGAACAGAGATAAACAACTAGAAGCCCTTAAAGAAGAAACACAAAAATCCATTAAAGAATTACAGGAAAACACAATCAAACAGACAAAGGAAATGCACAAAACTATCCAGGAGCTAAAAACAGAAATAGAAACAATAAAGAAATCACAAAGGAAGACAACCTTGGAGTTAGAAAACCTAGGAAAGAGAGCA
>CM052718.1:61091640-61107810 GCA_028551405.1 Uromys caudimaculatus | reverse complement strand
GGATATTAGCCGAAATGTTCGGAATACCCAAGTTTCACTTTACAGTAACTTCTGGACTGAGAGTGAGGTCCCAGATGGAGGAGTTGGAGAAGGGACTGAAAGAGCTGAGGGAGTCTGCAGCCCCATGGAGGGAGCAACAGTATCAACTAGCCTGACTCCCCCCCCCCCCCGCAGGACCACCAACCAAAGAATATACATGGAGGGACCCATGGTTCAGACCACATATGTGGCAGAGGAGGGCCTTGTTGGCCATCAGGAGGGAGGAGAGTCCCCAGTAAAGGGGAATGTCAAGGTGGGAATATGGGAGTGGGCGGGCGGGTGGGTGGGAGGTGGAATTCCCTCATCAAGGTGGGGGAGGGGGAGGGGATAGGTGGTTTCCAAAGAGGAGACCTAGAAAGGGGGAAACATTTGGAAATGTAAATAAAGTATCAAAAAAATAAATAAAAATAAAAATAAATAAAAATAAAAAATGAAAAAAAAAAAAAAAAAAAGATATAGACTGACAGACTGGATCCATAAAGAGGACCCAGCAATTTAGCTGCATTCAAGAAACACATCTCCGTGATAAAGACAAACACTACCTCAGAGTAAAGGGCTGGAAAACAAGTTTCCAGGCAAATGGTCCCAAGAAACAGGCTGGAGTAGCCATTCTAATATCAGATAAAATCAACGTCTAAGCCATCTCTTCATCCCCTTGCTTTTGTTTTTTTTGTTTGGAGTTTTTGTTTTTTGGTTGGTTGGTTTTTATTTATTTGTTTTATTGTTATTGGGGGTTTTGTTGCTTTTGTTTAGTTTTCAGTTTGGGGTTTTTTGATGTTGTTTTTGTTTGTTATTGTTTCAAGACGGTCTCTCTGTATAGCCCAGGCTTTCAGCCCAAACTTAGATATCATCCACCTGCCTCTGCCTTCCAAGTGCTGGGATTAAAGGTGTGCAGCACAACTGCCCAGACATTGGTAATTTATTCATTTTCTTTTTACACACATTTTAAAAATGTAAATAAAAAGAAGAGGTTAAACTGTTGCCCTACGTGAGTAGATGATGCTGCTGTGTGAAAAAAGTCTCCCTAGAGAGAAACAACAAACATGCCAACAGGCATCCCACAGCACACCACAGTACAGATGCCACCAAAGCCCAACTCTGTAAACCAATGAGCTTTACTGGGCTTACTTTCAGGACCAGAAATGACTGAAAGACAGCTGTATCACCAAAGCCCACTCCAGCATGAGTGACAGCTCACAAAAGCTGGGAACCTAGAGCTCACTGCATAGCCTTCAGGCAGTTCAGCAGGTTCCTAACAGGGAACACACCACTGTTGTCTTGCTAAATGGACATGCTGTCACAGTGCCTCCTACATGTTCATGCTTACACACATGCCTTAGTGCTTCTGTCAGCCTCAGCAAAGCTGTGCTCCCCTGCAGCAGTCAGCAGTCAATGCAGAGACTCCTAAGTGTTCAAAGTACTGAAAATAAGTAGCTGCTGATTGCTCAGCCCTAAAGGAGACCTCTAGATCGACCTCCTCCCAGCAAGGCTCAGGAAACATCATGGAAGGCAGCGAGGGGGAGCGAGAGGGGGAGGATGAGGAGGCTTGCTGTGAAAGCCATGGGCAAGGCATGGAGAGTGCCATGGAGAATCCACTGCTGCTATGGTCACCTGCACATAATCAAGCCAACTGGTCAGTCAGTGTCAACAAGCAGTATCAACTGGACCGCAGGAGAAAATAAAAAGAACAGAACAGGATGGGAGAGGGGCGTGATGTGAGGCCTGGAGGATGTGGGAGATAGGAGTTGGAAGAAGATACAAACAAGATACATCGAAAGTCTGGATAAACCATCAACCCTGGTTTAACATTGTAGCTCCTTTCTTTAAGTGACTCTAGAGCATCAGGAGTCCAAAGGCAGAAGTGGGAAATATTAGCTTCTAAATCAATGAAATGCTGCTTGGATTATCTCTGCCTTTTGTATTCAAGATTTCTAGGCTATCAAAATATGAAGTCATAGCCTTTTATAATCAAGATTTCTAGACTATCAAAGTATGAAGTCATAGGAAAAGAAAGCAAATTTTTTGAGACAAAATCATTAATGGTGATTGTAAGTGGACCACCACTTGAATCCTGATCACTGAAGAAAAGTAGCATACAATGGACACCAATTCAGAATATAGACAGCCTTCGAGAGGCCCTTGGTACCACTTCAGTCTATCTCTACCTGATGGTTGCTCTGCATTTTTAAAGATGTGTTTTTAAAATATAATATGTGTGTGTATGTATGTGTGTGCACCACATCTGTGGGTAATTTCAGAGACCAGAAGAAAGGGTCAGGTTTCTGTGGAGCTGGAGTTACAGGTAGTTGCTAGCATCCCAGTATGGGTGCAGGAAACTGAATTTGGGTCCCCTGGAAGATCAGAAGGTTCTGCTAACTAAAACAATTCTTCCAGCCCCTTCAGATGAGTTTGGAAGAGCTTAGACTATCAAGATAGAAAAGCCTAACGCGCTGACAACAGAGCTTACAGGCAGCTCCTGTGGGAATTTGATGGACCAGAGCGCACAAATTGGTGTGAGCTTTGTAACCGATGAGGTTTCATGAGGGAACAATTCTTGAAATGGCTTAGGAAAGGTCAGACTGTCCTGACCCTGCACCTCCTCCTGTCTGGGGACACATTTGCCTCTAAACAAATGATTTCTCACTTCTTTTAATGGAATGTTTTTCTACAGCAAAAGGTCTTTTTCCCTGCTGATAGAGGGTCCTGGTGTGTACAGGTGAGTCTCTGGAGGAAGGAGGGACCTGTGGGATATTTTACAAGATCACAGGTTACATTGTATAAGCCCTTTCAGTCTACAAAAAAAAAAAGAAGTTACAACACAATTAGGTGCACATCACAGGCATGATTTCAACCCTTGAATTCTGGTCTAGATTCCATGTGTTTGACAACTCTAGCTCAGATTTACAGGATAGGTGTCTTCTGACCTCCAAACTTCCTTTTACTTCTCGTTGATTCCATTTTTCCTTTGGAAAAAGGATCAACCACAGTTCTTATCTCATAGCTGGTATATCTTATGATGACTAAATATTGCAACATAATGTAAAATATTTAGAAAAGTACCTGACATGTAACAAGTACTATGTAAGTACTGTTTCACAATATCTACCAAAAGTCTCACAGCTTAAAGCAACCAAGTACCACAGTTGTAAACCTAACAGAATTTACCATGCAAGACTGTCTTGATGTATCCTTTGTAATTCTAAAGATATGGTGATCAAAAAAACAAAAATAAAAACAAAGAAAACTAGATTATTATTTCCTTTTCAAAATAACAAATCTAACACAAGCCTCTAGGGAAAGCATACACACTTGGGTTTCTAGACTCTTCAGTGTAGAATCTCCTGTCTACTAGCCCCATTTCCCTAAGCATCCTAGCATCATAGAAACACTTCATTCTGAAAAAAAGCGGATTCTAAAAGGTTCTCTAATGGAACAAATTCAATGTTGCCTGTGTTTCAAGACACACAATTTACCTCATAACTATCATCTGCACAGCCGGGTACTGGGTACTATGATAAAGTTCAACTAGAGGACAACTAAGCTATGGAGACTGGAAACCCCACAGGGGTCCCTACAAGGACGAGCGTTCTTCAACGTGTAAGTCTGCTTTTCATCTTCTGCCTTAACAACATTTTTGGACAAACCCAACTGTGTAATTCTAGTGAGACTTCTCAAAGGCTGAGAAGAACAACTGCTAGAGGGATCCTAGAATACATGTGCTCACCTGTAAGAGATAAACAGCTCACTATTCAGAGGACTTCTGTGTAGGCTGGAGGCTCACCAGTGAACAGCAGCCTTTGTTCTTCCAAAGACCTGAGTTCAGTTCCTGGCACCCACACAAAAGCTAACAAACATTTATAACTCCAGTTCTAAGAGAGCTAACGCCGTCTTCTGACCTCCCCAGGTACTCACATGGCATGCATACATACATGTAGGCAGAACACTCATATACATAAAACAAAATAATTTTATAATGATAGTCATTTAAACTCCTGAGTTTGAAAGTATAAAAGTAAATGGGGTGTGCAGCTAACACGGATATGCAGGAGGGTAAGGGCATAAGGTGCAAAAACAAACCTGAACTCCACACACTGAACGTGGAAGAAATAAAGACAGAGGAGACAAGAAGCAAGGGGAAGGGAAGGGAAGCGAGAAAGGAGAGGCAAAGGCAAGGAGGGGAGGCAGAGGGGGAGGGGCAGAGAACAGGCTAAAGGAAGCCAACTAGATGACTCACAGAACAAAAAAATAACTTAAATAAAACAAAACAATCTTCACAGCAATTTGAAAACCGTGTGCGTGCATGTTTCAGTATCATTATGTTATGGGAATGAAATAATAAAAATAAGAAGTTCTTGCAAACTAAAATCTAGCTGCTGAGATAAACAGTCAATTAGAAAAGTCAGAAAATGAAGTACAATAAATCCTCTCTCACTTCCTTCTAACAAAAGCAATGATATAGACAAAATGTGTGTGTGTGTGTGTGTGTGTGTGTGTGTATCAAGTGGATTAAACACATCATCATCCAATGAAGAAAGCAGGAAAAATATCAAAAAAGCTTTTCCAAAGGTGAGGAAACACAAGTGGTAATGCAGTGTGAAAGAATGAAGTGTGTCCTGAGCATAACCACTGACAAGGATTTAAATTGAGCCCACTCTTCTTATTATATACTTTGTTCCTTGTGAAATATCAGAAACATAAGAATAAAAAAATGTCCCAAAATGTTCAAGGGCAGTGAGAGCCACAAATAAGTAAAGTGTTGACAGACACTAAGTCATATCAACACCACCAGATTCTAAAAGATGATGGAGCCAAGTCTCTCAATTTTAAGATAATTCTTCGTAGGCTACCAACTACATATAAAAGCAAATAAATTAAAGATACTTTCAGATATGCAAGAACTCAAATAGCGGAGCTTATGTTTCATAAAGACTGTTTGATTAGACTAAAAAGCAAGAAAGAAACAGGAGCTATGTAAGATAACTGTAGCACTAACCCAGGAATCCAGTGGAAAGAAAGCCCAAGGTTGCAGCTGTACAGCAGACCTAAAAGGCAACGAGTCTACATTAGAACAAGAAATCAGGAAGATCCAAGAAAGACTCCTCAAGAAAGTGCCCACACACTTGAGAACAGACACAGTGGGGAGCAAACAGGAAGACATCAGAAAACCACAAAGAGGCTCAGGCTACTTGGTCACCACGAGAAGACAAGTGGGAAAATCTCCAGCAAAACAAATGTAACAAGAACACGATCCTCACACAGACCCCAAAACATGGCAGTTCCTAAGGACCTGGTTAAGAAAAAGGAAAGCCATCTAAACCAGAGGCCCAGAGCATCCTCCTTTGGTGAGTGAGGGTTACACTGGACTTTAGAGATGGAAGGCGCTTACTTCCTCACCTAAGCTATTTTCTGCTCTCTCTCACCTGATCTTTCAGTCACTAAGTCTCCAGTATTACACTAAGTCACTAAGTATTTACACGGCATCTTACTTGCTAAGCGCTGTTCAAAAGCTAGAGATAAAGCAACAACCAAAGTAAGCCATGGACTATCAGTCAATGGCTGCTATTCTCTTAAGAATCTGCTAAGCAACTAGTTTTCTCCTAATTGTATTAAGCTAAATATTTCTCCCTTTCTCTTTAAGAACTCTTAACTCTTTACAGAATTGCATTTATCTTCTTACATTACCATCTAAGACGTAAAGAATATAAAAAACATTTATTAGTATTAGTTACATCATTCCAGTCAACTGACATGTAAATGAGGCTATCAAGCATGCAAAGAACTATAAAGTGTTACTGTCACTTGACAGATGAGGAAGCTGAAGTTCTTTTCAATTATGTTTTTCCCCAGACCATCAGTCTAGTTCATAGAAAAATTAAAACTTAAATTCAGTATGCTGAAGGTCTGGGTTGAGTGCAAACAAGCTGCCAAAATCAAACAGCCCACAGAGGAGAGAACAGCACTGGGCAACTGCTTAGAGTGTTTCCACGTAAGATGCAAACGTTCTTCCACACATCAATGCACTGCTTTATAATTAATTACATATGGATCGTTTTGAAAACTTCTAATCCAAACTATAGCTTATCTTTAAAAACATTATATATAATGTTTAAGATGTACAAATGCTTAAGATGCTAAATGCACTTAATATATAACTGCTTATTTTTAAATTCCTTCAAAAGGAACTTTCTAATATTAATCCCATAAACATACTTAATTACTGTTTTAAATGAAATTTAATAGTAGTAGTAGTAATAGTCGTAATAATAATAATGTTTACATTAACTTGCACTTACAACACAACTCTTTTTCATGAACCAAAGGAGGTCTAGACTAAAGCTATCAAGGTAGGTATTTTTAAACATACACAAAAACATTACATCCTAACAGTCAGAAAGCCAATATTGGTATTTCACATATACTAATGTTACCAGTAAGCCAATTTTTTATGCACATTCTTTGAAATATAGCCATATCTACTCAATAATTTGTATTATTAACACCAAAATGTAACAGCCATGCAAATTATGTTATCCTTATAACACCAAATAGATGGGTAGTTCCCTGTAAATTCAACGAACATTTACTAAAGACTTGCTAGATATGAGTAGCTCTTCTAGGGACTTAGTTAGAATATTTCCTAGAAGAATATGTTAAAACTCCTAGGAAAGACAGCCATAACTACTCTCCTCCCAAACATGAAAAAAGAGTAATTAAATGTGACTTCAAAGGAAATGACAAAATAGCTGGGCTATCTAAAGAGAAGGTCGCCAAACCTACCAAGGAAAATACAAAACTTTCTTTACTAAATAAGTATGATACTAAAATTTTGTGAAGTGTTTGTAAATCCAACCTCAAAATTCTGAAATTTAAGCCCTATGTACAAGTCCTCCGGTACTTAAAAGCCAAAGGATTCAAAGAATGCTGAAGAGTGGCGTGTGTGGACAAGGCGCTCCACCGCTGGGGTACAGGAGTGCCTTCAGTCCGGTCTCCAGTCACTGCTACCAGCTTCCAGTCACCACGCGTTGCTGCCCTGTGTAGGCTGTCAGTACTTAAATGGTCAGTCCCACCCTTTATTTCCAATTCATCCTCAGTTATAATCACACTTGGGCTAATTAATCCCAAGCTTAATGCTGTGCTTTGACCTTTTCTTTGATGTTTCACAAGGAAAAAGTGCAAGTCAAGTTTAATCAGGTAACTCACGACATTTAAAAGGAAATGTGAGGCAAACTGTCAAACACGTTCTACAAATTCATCAAAAGGGCCAAGAACAACAGCAAAGGCAAAGGACGGCACTGAAGGACTGTAAACTATACCCCGGCTTGCCTGCTAGTCAGAAACAGGCAGAGCAACAGTTAGAATGTAATAGCAGGTATCATTCATTGTGCCCCTTCAAGAACAAAGATGCTACAACAGTTCTCAAACCGTGGGTCCCTTTGGGGTCAAACAACCCTTTCACAAGGTCAAAATTCAGATATCCTACTTATCAGATATTTATAGTATAATTCATAACAGTAGCAAAGCTATAGTTATGAAGTTTGAACAGAAATAAATTTATGGTTAGGGGTCACCACAACATGAGGAAGTGTAGTAAAGGGTTTCAGAATTAGGAAGGTTGAGAACCACTATACTAGAAGATTTAATCCACTTAATCAATAGATTAATATATAAACACAAATTGCTTAGGGAATAAAAGACTAATTTCAAATAAGTCAACTTTTGTTGTTGTTTGGTTGATTGGTTGTTGACAATCTTGTTATGCAGCATGGCCTGACCTCAAACCCAGAATTCTCCTACCTTACCTTCCTGCATGTTAGAACTATAAGAATTGGAAAGAGATGGAATTTTAAGCCAGGTATTTCTAGATGAAAATTATTCAAATTCACCATGCCATGAAATTGAGAAGAAGATTAAAAGGCTGAGAAGACAATGTAACATTTGAATTCAATTCTAACAACCTGCTTGAATAGATAAACAGGAGTCCACAGTGTATGACAGAACAGCAGCAAATTATAAGCACGTAGAAGGGAGGCAAAATACAAATAGTGCTTATACTATACCCTAGATAAACATGAACTGGAAATCTATAGCTGCAGGGGTAGGGGACCTCTGGGAAGTGCTAGAGACCTGGGATGGGGGAGGCTCCCAGAAGTCGCCGCCCACCCCGTCCTGGTGACCTTAGCAGAGACATAACAGGGGGGTATGGAACCTGAAGAATGAAGAGGCCACCTCCTGCAGCCAGACAGGACTCTCAGTGGAGAGATAAGGACACAAACGCACAAACAAAACTTTGACCTAAAATTTGTGCTATCTAAAAGAAATGCAAGAACAAACATGGACCAGAGACTGAGG
This sequence comes from Uromys caudimaculatus, assembly GCA_028551405.1. Taxonomy (NCBI): domain Eukaryota; kingdom Metazoa; phylum Chordata; class Mammalia; order Rodentia; family Muridae; genus Uromys; species Uromys caudimaculatus. The sequence goes on along the minus strand of CM052718.1, from coordinate 61,099,422 downwards.
GATAACCAGCCCAACTTGAGACCATGGCTAAACACGAATCCCTGACACTATTAATGATCCTCTGCTGTGCTTGCAGACAGGAGCCTATCATACCTGTCCTCTGAGAGGTTCCACCCAACAGCTGACTGAAACAGATGCAGACTCACAGTCAAACATTAGACTGAGGTCAGGGACTCCTTATGGGAAGAGTTGGGGGAAGGACTGAAGGCCCTCAAGGGGACAGGAGCTCCATAGGAAGGAAGACCAACAGACTCAACTAACCTGGATCCTTGGGCACTCTCAGAGACTGAGCCACCAACCAAAGATCATACATGGACTAAACTGAGACCCACCCCACACACACACATATGCATGTTCAACTCAGTCTCCATGTGGGTCCCACAACAACTGGAGCAGGGGCAGTCCCTAAAGCTGTTGCCTGTCTGTGGAGTCTGTTCCCCAATGGGCAGCCTTGTCTAGCCTCAGTGGGAGAGGAGATAAGTAATCCTGCAGAGACTAGGGATAGAGTGAGGGAGAATTCCATCATCTCAGAGAAGGGGAAGGGGACAGGGGAGAGGGGGCAGCAATTGGGATGCTAAATAAATAAATAAATGAGGCAGAGAGAGAGAGAGAGAGAGAGAGAAAGAGAAAGAGAGAGACATATAACCTAAATCAGATTCTTGTGCTTTTAGTTTTAAATTTTCAAAGAAACACTTGATCAAAATTTTAAATCAATAATTTTAATTTAAAAAATAAGCACAATGCCACAAAGTACCTTTTAAAAGTACCTCAAAAGTCACTGCTGTACAAACAAGCAATCACAAAAAAACACAAGCTCTACTGCCAACTTGTTAAGAAAAACTTAGGTCTGTTCTCTTCTTTTTTACAGTCAAATTTGTTTATTTTTATGGCAGGGGTACAATATTAAACAATGGTCAAAGAAAAAATGGAAAAATAAAAATATTCTTAGCACATAAACAAATATAACTTTCTTATGCCCTACCTTTTCAAATTAATAAAAGAGTCACAACCATATAAAGAGCATAGACCTATATGTGACCTGAAAAATGAAAGCAGAGTAACTTATAGACATAAAAATAAGCATTTAAGATGAGCACTTTAACATAAGAATGTATTCTTATCACCTCCCCTCTGGGCACTCCCTCTCCATCCCTGTCCCTTGCACTCTGTCACCTTCTCAAATGCATGGCCTCTTCAGTAACTATTATTAGTTCACACACACACACACACACACACACACTTCTTCTCTATAGTGAGAGAAAACAGACATGAAGTCAGTCAAGATGAAGACATAGAGGACCTTACCTTCCTACTCCTGAGTTAGGTTACTACTAAAATAGCTGTAATCTGTAGAGTACATATAAAACCAAGTGTCCTGAGTTTACACCAAACTGCATAAGAACATTTATCTGTGAGTCTATATGAATACCAACATGGCCTGACTCTCAGAACACATTTTACATTTACATTCACAATTCTAAGATAACCACAAAAAAGGAAATTCAATGATTATGCATTAGTTTTCAGATTTATGAAGGTTACAACAGAAATGAAGTTTTACGTCCACATGTTATACACAAATGCACTTTTGTGAACATAAACACAGGAAAAGCCATTTCAAGGGCATTATCAGACAAACATGTGTGACAAGTCAAATGAATAAACCAGATGAAATCCACACTCACAACAGACCCAAAATACAAGGTATGGATTTCTTGGGTCAAGATTAAACTTCTAAAATTATTAAAAAGATTACAAGGAAGAGGCCAGAGAGATGGCACACAGTTGAGAACCTAGCTGCTCTTGCAAAGGCCCCCATGCTGCTGCGCACAGCATCTGTAACTCGTCCCAAGGAATCGCACAATGCCCTCTGGCCTTTCCAGGCACAAGGCACAAACATGGTACACATACATACAGGCAGGCAAGCACTCACATGTGTGTGTGTGTGTATAATGTATAATAAAAATATATAATAAAAACAAATAAATCTTTTTTTAAAAAACTTTTTAAAAAGATAAAAAAGGAAGGACTATTGCATTAAGCAAGGACCAATACAAAGAATCAGACAGGAATTAAAGGAAGAGCACCTGGTAGAAAGTAAATAAATATTTGGTAAAAATCAAGATACAGGCTCAGAGGGGAACCAAATGCAAGGTGGACTGAGTATGCCATCACGAATACTGATAATACTCACGAGTATTCCTACACATCACCAGAAATGAACTAAAATTAGAAGCAGAAAGAGGCACCACTCACAATAGAGGAAGGGGTGAGGGGAGCACCTAGAAGCAAAGGCAAATTTTTCAAGATCTAGGAGGGCGTTTAAAGATATAAGCAAAGAAATTAGTCTTCTGAGAACTGACTGCAAAGATACTCTATGAGTAGCAAAATGTCAATTGACCCAAATTAACCTAGAAGTTAAAAAAAAGAATTAAGGTATCAAGTGTGCCTCAGATTTAGAAGCTTGTTTTGCTACAGACACAGTCCCATCATCAGCGTGACCAGAGGAGAGACTGAGCAGAGCTATGTGCACTCACACTTAGCAGCACAGGCCTAGAATCGGGCGGAAAGGAATATGGAACTGTATCACAACAAATAAACTTCCACCAGGAAAAAAAATGGAGCCCTTCCCCAAATCACACACAAAGGTGAATACCAGGGAGGTGAAAGGCTGCCACAGCAAACCTGGAGGGTCCAAGAGGAAAGGGTGTGCTAGATAAACCACACCACTCTGCTGCCAAAAGAACTAAACCACCTAGAAAAACAGACCGCTTGATATCAGCCAAGTACAGAAGCAGCATCTTGTTTCAGAGCCAATGAACATAAGCCCAACAAAAAGGACAGCTTTTCTCAAAAGATACCTATCAATTAGGAATAAAGTCCAAGAGAACAAGAAAAAGAATAAATGTTGAATGATGAGCACCAAGATTAGAAATTCAAACCTACCAAGAAGTCATTGAGCCCTATAGCCTAGATGTAAAGGCAAGCTAAAAGCCAGACTCAAATTATCTCTGATTCATATTGGATTAAAGTGGTCAGAATTGTTACCTGGCAAAATCAAGCATAAAGCTTTGGTGGAAGAAGACATCAATATTCAGAGATTCAAATCATCTCTATTATTTTTATTTTTTTATCGTTGTTGTTATTGCAGGGATTAAATCTATGGCTTCATGCATGCTGGTCAAGGACCCTACCATTGAGTCCCACATTCTTTAAAGACAGGAACTCTCTACATAACTTTGGCTGACCTGGAATTTAAAATGTAGATCAGGCTAGCCTTGAACACACAGAATTCAAGAATTCACACAGCCTGACTCTTGTCTCCCAAGTGCTGGAATTAGAGAGGCTATTTCAAAGATAACCAGGCGCAGACCAAAACCATGAAAATAATAAGAAAATATTTTTAAAAAAATGATCACAGAAACAGATTCAATAGACTGTGATACAGAGAGATAGGATGAGGGCAGGGAGGAGAAGGGGAGGGAAGAGAGGGGAGGGGAGGGGAAACAGCCAACTGAGCCGTACACAATGGCCTGCCGAAGGGCAGAGGGAGACTGCAACAAGCACTGTGTATATCAGAGCAGCTCACAGGGCTCCAACAGCAACCACAAGTGTGAAGCTGTAGAAAGAGGGCAGGCTGGGTGAGTGGGTGTGGGGAAGGCACCTGCACAGCACAGTGAGACGCCAGCATCACCAAAATCAGAAAGAAAAGTAACCTACACTGGCTATATCAAAGGGCAGGACAAACACCAAAATACATGTATCCCCCCACACAAATATAGATAGAGAGACATACATATACATAACGTTAAAAGCCTATACTATGTACATTATACTAAGCTTCTGAAAGCCAAAGGTTGAACTTTCAAAGAAGCAACAACAAAACTTAGTAGGAGAAGACAAAGGAGGTAAACAGTTACACAATGGCATTTCTAATGCTCAAACTGCCAAACAAGATTCACAGACCCGATGCGGAGGAGGCTTTGGGTACAGCTCAGCAGTGGAGAACTTCTACAGCATGCAGGAGTCACAGCGGTTGATCACCAGTACCACAGAAAAAACAAGAGCAATCCAGATTTTTTAAAAAGTTAAAAAAAAAAAAAAAAACCTAAGACTTTATCACCATCTCACACATTAAAAAAAAGGTTCTGCATGCATGCAACTGGGAAATGTGGAAAGAAATAAAGAACAGCTATAGAGAATATATATATATTCATGCACAAAGAATTGAATAACAGAGCATACAACAGAAAGTAGCAGAGCAGGTAAACACTGAAGCCACGTCCCCTTGGGAAGGCACTGTTGTATGGCCATGGAAACGACTACTAGAGTGAATGGGGGGCAGGGGACTCCCAACAACTCAATAAAAGAAATGAAATCCTTATGCTGACAATCTCCAAAACAATGTTAGTCCTTTTAAATAAACAAGAATAGCCTTGTACTAGAAAACAGGTCCCCTAATGCTCCTGAGAACGTACACAAACTGCCAAGGAGGTAACAAGCAAAGAAAACACCCAACGACCCTGATCCATCTTTTGTACCACTCCAGGCTTTTTCCATGCATAGATATAAACTGCTCTGTGAACACAGCAACTGGGCTGTTCCTAAACGCAGGAGTCACAACACGCCAGTGGACTGTCTCCTCAGAAAGGACATGGAGGGCAGAGCCCCTCCCAGGCTAAATGGTGACGCCAGCCACCCAGGACTGTGTTCACATCCAACTTTACCTATAAGAACTGTGGATAACTTCACAGTTTGTAGTTACTGGTACAAGGAAGAAACTTCTTGAATCAAGTACTTACTCTGTGCTCGCAGTGGTTAACATTCCTACTTTAAAACCATGAAAATAGATGTTCTATTTCCTATTTCCTATGTTTCTACTCCATCTCTTATTTGATAATTTTAAATGTCAAATGGAGTGAGGTTAGCCCTGAACAATTTTATAACACTTCTCTAACTGGGGTGTAATTATTTTCAATTGTGCCATTCAGGAGTCTTCTGATTTACATAAATGCTAATTAAGAATAATAGAAATTCCAAGATACTAATTAAAATGTCACAGATGATCTAATCCTCTGTCAAAACAGGGATTATTTAAACTCCTGTCTTCCTTCCTTTTAAAGAAATCCTATTTATTTTCTCCGCAGAGGGAAAACAAAGAATAAATGTCCAAGTATTTTACCAATCAGACTTTAAAATGACTCTGGTTAACCACAAACTGATTCAAGTAGTTATGTGCTTTTTCTGAATTTATGTTACCAAGACATGTTTGACAGCATAAATAACGTCATCTAGAAAGTGAGTAACACGTCATTTCACTGATAATTCTTCTCCCCACTCACATAAGAAGGCCACTAGGCCTTAGAGGGCCCAGAGAACAGCTCTACCACTTGGATTGCAAAATAGCCAGAACATCTTTTATTAAGGAGTGCACTTCACTAAACTCATTTCACACGCATTCGCTTGCATGCTTGTGTACTCGCATGTGTATGTGTGTGTGTGTGTGTATGTGTGTGTGTGTGTGTATGTGTGTGTGTGTGTGTGTATGTGTTTGTGTGTGTGTATGTGTGTGTGTGTATGTGTGTGTGTGTGCATGTGTGTGTGTGTGTGTATGTGTGTGTGTGTGTGTATGTGTGTGTGTGTGTATGTGTGTGTGTGTGTGTATGTGTGTGTGTGTAGAAAAAAAAAACCAACTACTTTTCAAAATTTCAGAAATGTGACTTCAACTATTTGCCAGCTATAGATGGTAACACAGAAAACTTAAGAGGAGGAAAGGTCATAAATGTCACGAGGGTTAAATAGCATTCTAGCCATCACTTCTGAGTGAAGATCACTATGTGGACGCACTGACTCAGGACCAGAGGCCGTGGGAAGAGGCGGCTCCTCTCAACCTCCTATCACATCCCCCTTTCCACACTAAGGTTTTCTTTGCAACAAAATACTACTTGTCAAATTCTACAGTGGAATCTTTAAAATGAGATTAACAAAGCAAGTTTAAATACTTACTGTCTTGTTTCGTAATCTAATTATGTCTGAAACGGAGCCTGCTCCACAGTACTCCATGACAATCCAGAGGTCTGTGTTCTTGAAGTAGCTGCCATAGTACTTCACAACATATGGACTGAAGAAAAAGACAGTCATGTTTAGTTCATTTGCAAAAAACATTTTTTTCTTAATCCCAATATATTCTCAACATTTCATGTTTCAACAAATCAATTTAATGAGTAAACTTCTATTTACATTGAATTGTTTGTAGCTAGAGTTCAGCAACTGTGTATAATTAGGTTTTACTTCATGGATGAAAATTTAACAAGATTACAAGCCAGAGGGGGCCCAAGTGTTTTGAGTGATTCCCAACAAAAATTATGCTTTACTTTGGCAAGGCATTCACTATGTAATATTATAAACAAATGGAAGTATTTTCCTTTAGCAAAAACATTTTAAATATAACTATTCTAAAGAATTTTTCATTGAATATTAATGTTCAAACTTCAAAATAATGTATATTTCAATGAAGGCAAGTGGGATTTTTTTCAATCATGTTGTCTTTGTAAGTTCTTGAGAAAAAAATTATTTACACACGCAGCATATAATCAATTAATACTATTAACAATTTAGAGTATTTCTTAACTGACAGTTTAAATCTTCCAGAGATAAATGAGCTGTGTTTATAACCAAGCTGTTTTCCAAAAAGCTTAAATTACACAAAGAACTGTATTACCATTACTGATTATTATTAAAGATATGTTCCATAAGACTAGTGCATAAATATCTTCCCTAATTAAAAAGAGGTAAAGTATCCTTAATCACAGAATACACAAGGAATAAACTACAAGACAGCATAAACTATGCTGCACACAATTTTTATGTCAACTAAACTCAAAAGAGACTTGACCATGGTGGGACAATCAGAGAGAACATGGTCGAAAGGACTTAATGCGAGTAAAGCTATTTCTAAATTACTCCAGCGGCTGGGACAACGGCTCGGTGGTTAGGACTGGCTGCCCTACCAGAGGACCAAGGCTCAATCTCCAGCACAAACATGGTGGCTGACAACCATCTGTGACTTAGGTTCAATGAGATCTGATGCCCTCCTCTGGCACTAGAGGAAGCAGGTACAGAAACAGTGCTGCACAGACATTCGTGAAAGCAAAACAGCCATACACATGAAATAAGATAAATAAATCTAAAATCATCTTAATTAGAGAAAGAGAAGATGAGTTAAAAATAAACATGCATGAGTAAGACAGCCAGAAAAAAACATGGTTGTTTAAAGGATAACTTGGTTATAGGATATATCTAGTCATGGCTATTATCAAAGGGTGGTTACTTTACTAGGTATCAATGACAGATAAAGAAAATACAATAACAGATTTTTTTTAAAAGTACTTTAGGGCCAGCAAGATGGCTCAGTACGTAATATTATAATATTATATATTATAAAAGAACACAGGAAGGTATTATAAGGGCAGAAGCCACAGCTCAGTGGTTGGGAACATGTACTGCTACTGCACAGGATCTGAGTTCAATTCCCAGAATGTAACCTGTGAGCCAACATCTGACCTCTGCAGATATCTGCACCCACACTCACACCCCACACACAGATACCTGCACCCACACTCACATCACACACAGGTACCTGCACCCACATTCACACCCCACACACAGATACCTGCACCCACACTCACACCACACACAGATACCTGCACCCACACTCACATCACACACAGATACCTGCACCCACACTCACACCACACACAGACACCTGCACCCACACTCACA
>CM052718.1:61071095-61091140 GCA_028551405.1 Uromys caudimaculatus | reverse complement strand
ACACAGGTACCTGCACCCACACTCACACCACACACAGACACCTGCACCCACACTCACACCCCATACAGACACCTGCACCCATACTCACACCCACACAGGTACCTGCACCCACACTCACACCACACACAGACACCTGCACCCACACTCACATCACACACAGGTACCTGCACCCACACTCACACCCACACAGGTACCTGCACCCACACTCACACCACACACAGACACCTGCACCCACACTCACACCCACACAGGTACCTGCACCCACACTCACACCCCATACAGACACCTGCACCCATACTCACATCCCTCACAGACTGTTAGGTCTCAAACCCAGGACAAGTTGCAGTCCCCGTGGCTCCTCCCAGTGTCTCTCACCCCAACCCCAACCCTGAACCTCTCCCTCCCAGGGGCTGGGCTTCCTTCCCCAGCCCAATCCCCATATAACTCAACCACTTTGGCTACTCTGCTCTCTTGGCCTCTTGGTCCTGGGCATCTCTTGGTCAGCAGCTCCTGTGTTGCCTTCCGTCCCCACTCTCTTTCACAACCCAGTTTAGTCTGCCTGCCATGTTCAGCCTGGATGCTTCCTTCAGTCTGCTTTCTCCCATATAGCTACAATAAAACCTTCTCTACACTTGAGGACTGCTCACGCCCTCCTTTTATTTCATGTTTTCACTCATAGATATATTTTCTTAAGGCATCATGAAGAGCTACAAGACATTTAGAGAAGAGTTTTCAGTAGAGCCTTAGATTGTACAAACTCTTCAAGGAAGCACAGACTGGCTGGTGCTTAGGGGCTGAATTAAAACTGGGCTGAAATTCTGTCTTATCCCGTTTCTCAGTTCCTTCTGACCTGCTTCCCCAGGTTCCTCCCCCATTATAATCAATGTTCCACAAAGTTGACCAATTGATGTAGTTACTTAAAAAAAAATAAAATGAAATAAAAATAAAAATAAGCTGCTCATACTGCTCTTCTGACTTGTAGGGAAAGAGGGTCTTAATTGCTCTGTATCAAATACACATCTTTCAAAGTTTACCTCTGTATCTGTGTCTCTCATTATCCCCCATCCTCTGCCTTAAATTTCTGGGATATTTGGCTTTGCTAGATGCTAGGTAGAAAAAGCACTATTAAGGAGTTCATGGATATTTACTCGAACCATTTAACAAAAGGTTTTGTTTCTAAACAAGTAACACTACCATAGAGACTCAGAAATTCAATGTGTAGTGAGAATTTTGGTTTCTTAATTTAAAAGCACAGAAATATTATAAGAACATGTTTTAGTTCTAATCCAGGTGTGGGACATGGGGCTGCTTCAGACTGTCCACAGCAGCTGACTAGGATTTGCCTCATGCTCTAGCAAGGGCGTGGTTTTGACAGCGGTAGATAGTTCCATCGAGTATGTGACTTCTGGAATTCTGGGGACTCTGCAGAGGGTATATGAAGGCTTGGGCCCCTAGAGGGGGTCTGTAGGTTGCGGTTTGTTAAGTAGTCATGCACAAAGAGACGACAAGAAACTAGATATCCTAATGGCAAAGATCAAACTTGCCCCAAGGAACACAACAGCCATAATCAGCAGGAAGTAGTCTATCCTTTGTTCTCTCCTACCTAGTGTAGGGCTGAAAGGGTGAAGAGGAGGAGTGGAGAAAGGTGGAAGACAAAACCACAACGCAGCCCAAACGTCGGCTAACCTGGAAGCGTGGACACTGCTTCTTTCCCATACGCTTTTCTGGTGTGGAGACTTTCAAATCTGGCCATGCTCAGAACAACCTGTGCTGGGCGGTGACTCAACAGGCCTACTTGAACCCTACAGCTGAGGTGATTCTGATATAGTCCCAGAGGTGGCCACCTGTGCTGGCTAGTTATACACTCTACACAACTTCAGAGAAGGAAATCTCAACTGGGAAAATATCCCCAGAAGACCGGGCTGTAGGACATTTTCTATTAGTGATCCATCAGGGAGGGCCAGCCCACTGTGGGTGGCGCCATCCCTGGGCTGGTGGTCCTGGGTTCTGTAAGAGAGCAGGCTGCGCAAGCCATGAGGAGCAGGTACACAGCACCCCTCCACTGTCTCGGCATCAGCTCCTGTCTCCAGGCTCCTGCCTTCCTTCAGTGATGGACGTGCAATGGAAGTGCATGGTGTTTCACTGCAGCAACAGTAATGCTAACGAAGGCACCACTTCAGAAGAGGAGCTACATACCCTTCAGACAGCTCTCTGAATGCTAATGTTCTCATTCAGGATTTAGGTAAGAGTTCAGTAACAGGAGGTCAAGAGTATCTTAACTGGCCAGGAGGGGTCCATGCCTCTAATCTCAGCACCTAGGAAGTTAGGAGAGGCTTAGCAGTTCCAGATCAGTCTGGTTTCATGGTGAGTTTGAGGCCAGCCACAATACTGAAACAAAACACACTGTGTATTACTATCTTGCCTCATATAATAAATAGTCAATGATGCTAAGGGTAGGATTGTCAGCTCTTACGACAATAAGTGATCCAAAAATTGATTCTGAGAAAGCATCCCAACTATTCTCTGAGCCTCTCATAAAGGTGAATCAAAAGAACGCTTTGGGGATAAAACTGTCTTAAAAATAGTAAATCATGGCTCATAATAATATAAAATCAAATAAATCAAGTTTTTAAAACTGTATCAAAAACAGACTCAAGAAAATTAACCTGAAAAAGTATCTAAGTAGGCAGAAGGAAACACATCAAAGATGAGCAGTCAAGTGTATTTTCTCTCTGAGAAGAAAGCCTTATATAGTACTGTACCAGACTCAATCCGACTGCTACAGAGCACTGCAGCAAAAAATAAACAGGTACTAGAAAAGTAACCTCACAGGTAAGCAAGAACAGAGGGATACTGTAAAAGTGAACTGGATATTATTTTATATTTACCATTTCTACAAAAAAATTGTTCCTAGCTCAACCCTCCACGCCATGCTCATACAAGCAATTCTAATTAAACTCAGAGGGAATAAATAAAAAAATAAATAAATAAGCAAGCAAACAAACAACGACAACAACAAAAAGGCATCAAAGTAGGAAAGGGACATGACTTGCTAGGAAGAGTTTCAGTGGAAAGGATGAAGGTAACAGGGACTAGAAGTGGCAAAAATGTACTAAAATGCATGTAAAAAATTGTAGATGAATAAAAATATGTATTATAAAATATACTAAACTACATGAAAAATGTTTGCCTATAAAAGAAAAGAATATTCAAATTCCAAGGCAGCCTTGAGTAGTAATGGGAGGGAAATGAGGGGCTGATGACCTGAGTTGGAGCCTTCAGAGCTACTTCCAAAGAGGAACATGTCATCCTGACAACCTAAATAGGGGTTCCTAGACCACAGTACCTGAAACTCTCTTATTCCCTGTGGCCCGCCAGAACTGAGTAAACACTCCCATGTGCTGGTACAATCTGCCGGAACTATCCCTAATTCTTTAAGTAGTATCTCCACTGTTTATCCCACCCTGACTCAGAAACAGCATTCAAATGGACCGGCTCTGAGGAACAGAGCACATGCATGCAAGAGTAACTCATCACAGCGATCTGCACAGGCCATCTGACAATGACCTCTCTGTACACTTTTCCTGTCTTCAAACCTAGCTCATCTGTAGCGTGGGTGTGATCTCCCCTGCGTAAGTCCCTTCATTTACCACATCACACCTCTGAGCAGACTGTACTGACACAGCAAGACTATTCATTAGCCCCCTCAATCCCTGAGGGTCCTCATTATATCCATCTCTTGTGAACAGCACGAGAGGAATGCTGATGAAGGGACAGCCACTGAAACCATGTGAGTGAGTGAACAGAGGTGCCACTGCTGCTTGTTCTCTAGAGCACAGCAGAGGACCAAGCTGACAAGTGCAGGCCCCACGCACTCACATGACCAGACACAGAACTCACCCAGCACTGCTGCCCCTATTAGCTCTACTCCTAGGAAAGTCCATCTGCCCTGAACTGCTCACCGATTTCACAGACACTGTTTTCTCCAATACTAGCCCTCAAGTCAGTCAGTATGAGTCCTCCTTTGGTCCTTAGGAACTGTATGACAATTCATGTACAGGTCTCTCTACCACTGAAATTCATTTAATGTACGTTTTAGTACCAGGAGCTAATACAAAATTTAACAATATAGCCCAATATAAGAAAATCAGTGATAATGTTTCTAATCTGCAGAATTTTTCACTATTTGAAAACAAGACTGGCTCCTAAAGGCACCTTTTTAGAACAATATAAAAGGAAAAACACTAAAGAGAAAGTCCAGTATTAACATTCTAGTTTATGAATTCAACAAACATTTATTAAATGCCTATGAAGGCACTGGAATAGAATCTGATGATTTAACAATAAACAAAGCAAGCTGGCTTCATCAAATATACTACTCAGTATATGTTTAACATTCACTAAAAGTTTAAAACATTCACTATGATTTTTACAAAGTGTAGAGAGCAAGATAATTTGCTGTCCAGAAAAAAATTTTATCTCCTTTTGTCTGACCAAAATTTCAGAAGCTGGAATTTTTCTACTTTAATTTATTTTCATCTAAATAATTTTATGTTAATTTTTCAATCATTCATCTATATTAATAATTAGCAGTTAACATGAAATGTGTTTTAACTATCATTTCCAACTCTTGTTTTACTTGCCTTTTTGTGTTTTTATGATCTTTTAACCAACTATTTTTTATTAGCTCTATTTTATGTGTATGGGTATTTTGTCTGCATGCATGTCTATATACAATGTAGTCATGAAGGCCAGGAAGGGGTATTAGATCCTCTAGAATTAGGCTTCCAGACAGCTTGAGCACCATGTGGGTGCTCGATACTGAGCCTAGGCCATCTAAAAGATCAGCCGGGGCACTTAACCACTGAGGTAACAGACCAGTCCCTTCACCAACTAATGTTTTTTCTTTTGCCATTTAATAATTATAATAAAAAATTGAAGGTTAAATATAAAAAACAGCAATCATATAGCCAATATTCATTTTAGCCTTTATTTCATTCAATAAATATTTCAGAAGTTCTTCCTATATACAAGGCATTCAGCTATAAACTGATATAAGTGTTCCAGGACTCCATTCATATTGGTGTCTTTTTCTTTCCCTTTGAAACTTTAAAGTGCATAAAAGAATATGGACCTGTGATATCCCTAGAGTTCTCATAGTCTATAATTCTCTTCTCTGTATTCCTCATACATACTAATTCCAATCATTCAAATAAAAATATACTGCAAGCCATTGGGGTACTAAGAAGTAAAATTATGATTCTTCTTCCCAAGAAATAGGAAGAGAAAAGAGATAATGGCACTTGAGAAGAAAAATGTGTAAGACTTACTGTCATCAAAAATACTAGAAAAACTAATTAAAATGATGCTCAGATTTGTAGTTAGAATTCTGAATATGAGGTTGGGGAGACGCTCAGTGGTTCCAAGCCACTTCTGTTCTTGCAGAGAGCCTGCGTTCAGTTCTCAGCACGTACATGATGGCTCAGCACCACCCACAACTCTAGTTCCGGGCATCTTGTGCCCTTTTCTAACCTCCTTGAGCACCAAGCACGTTGTGCATATACATGAATGCAGATACACATACACAGATATAAAATTAAAGAACTCTTTTAAAAATACTAACTAAATAAGAGTGCCACAAACACACAAGGAAATGGAAAGGCTTGTCTGGATTAAGAAAAACTTAGATCGATAAACCTTAAAAGTCTTAGTAGTTGTCCACACAGGAACTATATGTTCAGTGATACGCAGCAAAGCCAGGAGGTAGAGGCAGAGGCAAGTGGATCTCTCTGAATCTGAGGCCAGCCTGGTCTCCCTCCCCCATCCCACAAAAAACTGCAGTACATGGCAAGACCCAAGGATACTGAACAAATCTCACAGAATCTGAGAGTCAGGGAGCCAGGAATCCAAGTCAGCAGGAATGGAGAAGGAGTGGTGGGATGTGAGGGGCACTATGTGCTGGCCCTGGGACACTGGGACATGAGGAGCACTGTGGGGACACTGGACATGAGGAGCACTGTGTGCTGGCCCTGGGACACTGGACTTATCTAGGTAGAGATAACCCACTTTAAGGTACTAAACAGGAAACCTACATGTTGGAAAGTTCACTCTAACTTCAGGAAAACTGGTGGAGGAAAAAATGAAAGGCAATGAAAACAAGTAAGACATTCCAAAGTATCCTGGGGCCAAGGAAACAGTGGCTTTATTCCACCCATGTGTACACGTACAGCTAATAATTGGGATCATCCCTTTCCTACGGAATACCGACCTGAAATTCCTACAATATAGCACTAAGGGGTTAGATGTAGCGCAGCAATCCAGCACATATTTGCTAGCAAGACCCTAAATTTATCTCCAGCACTTCCAAGAAGCAAATAAAAAATTTTAAAAGTATGCCATCAGTCCCTACTTTATATAATAATAAAAAGTAATAAGTCCAGTAGTTCCTGGATGAGGCCTCTCTGATGTCAATTATGCTAGGCTCCGTGTACATGTACATAGGGTTCATTTCATTCACTTTCGTGTTTTCCTGGTCATGTTTGGTTCTTTACATAATAATGAAATAGCAACAGCAGCAGGCAAATATCAAGCACAGCTGATAGTTCAGCACAGTCTTCCCTTCCCTGTGTTCAAACTGTAGCAACCACATGCTCACCAAGTTACCAAGGCAATATATCAGCAAAGTCTGGGAAAAATTTGCACTTACATACTTTGATCTGAGATTGAGAAGTATATTTTCCTATTACTATTTGATTTCAAATTATGATAGAAAATATACAATATAACCTACACATATCACATATCTAAAACATAAGTAAGATATACTGGACCAATAACATTCCCCTAGGATTACTCAAGCACTTCATTAGCCAAAGAGTTTCTACTATATAGATGCCCCTTGACTCTACAGTAGGATCAGGTCTGACAAAACCTCTATAAACTGAAAACACTGTGTTACAAATGTATTTTACAAACCTGACCTACTGAACACCTAAGTAGCAATACAATACACTATGGGGTACTAACTGTTTATTCTCACAATCAGAAGGCTGATGGACTATAGCTTACTGCTGCTACCCAGCATTGCAAACACAGGCAACCCAAGGGAAGAAAAATCAAACTTTAGAATTCAAAGTTTACACTAATTTCCTGTGGGCTTCACATGAAACTGTATTATGTAAGTCAGGGAGTATCTATAAAGATTTTACACACAGCTAGGACTCTCTGTCTATAGGACCATGACTATAGACTTGAATGTGTCTAGGGATGCCACCGTGTCCAGACCCCTGTAAGTCCCCAACTAAGACATGGTGTGAGACAATTCTGACAAAGAACTTTCTTCTTCCTGCCTGGAGAGTAGACACTGGGTTTGACAGGAACAGCCCTCCTATATTGTTACTTGATAACATGCCATGACCAAAAGCACTTGGGGAAAAGAAAATGGCGTATGGGTGTGAAGGGAGTCCATCAAAGCAGACAAGGTGCGGCAGCAGGAGCAGGAAGCTGGCTGAACACATTTTCATCCGTGCACAGGAGGCGGGGAAAGAGCAGGACACTGGGCAAGGCTATGAAGCCTAGCTCAAGACCTGGTGATGCTTCCTCCAATGAGACTTCACTTCCGACCACTTCCATATCCTCTCCGAACCGGAGACCTAAGAAGGACAGTTCTCCTTCAAACCACCACACCTCTTATAGCCACGGAATAAATGATGTGGGTGCACGAGTGATTAGAAAGTACAAAACTAGGCCTGACCAAGACCAGGCTCTGCATATCCCAGAGACCCTAGACAGAACCAAACGCGACCAGGAAAAACAGAAGTGAATTAAATGATTCCTCGTGCACCCCATATACACATACACTGGAGCCTGGCATAATCGTCATCAGAGAGGCTTCATCTAGGAACTGACAGAAGCAAATGCAGAGACCCACAGCCAGACATTAAGCAGAGCTTGGGGAATCCTATGGAAGAGGGAGAGAAGGACTGTAGAAGCCAGAGAGGTCAAAGACACCCCAAGAACATGGCCCACAGAATCGATTAACCAGGGCTCATAGGAACTCACGGAGACTGAACCGACAATCAAGGAGTCTGCACTAGGTCGTACTGCATACGAGGTGCGGCTGGATAGCTTGGTGCTCTTGTGGGACTTCTAACAGCAGGCACAGGGCTGTCTCTGACTCTCTTGCCTGCTTTTGGGATCCCTTCCTCCTGGTGGGTTGCCTCCTCCAGCCTTAACATGAGGGTTTGTATGAAGTCCTATTGTATCCTGTTAGGCCATGTTTGGTTGGTATCCCTGGGAGGCCTGCCCTTTTCTAAAGGGAAATGGAGGAGTGGATCTGGGGGAAAGGAGATGCGGGGAGAGGAACTAGGAGGAGAGAAAGGAGGGGAACTGTAGTGGGGAGGTAATATACAAGAGAAAACAAATCCTGAAATACAGACACCACTATGATGACAGTGATGTGGAGGAGGGGTGGGGGAAGAAGAGGAAGAAGAGGAAGAGGAGAACTATATTCCCCTTCGCTAGGTCCCAGAGACTACACACTGCTATTTAAGCCCTCTGCATCCCTCACAGAACAAAGACCAGGCTACTGACACTGCATACAGAACCCTTTATCATCAGCCACGCTTACCTTTCCAACCTGATTCCCTGTCAATCGCTGACTCCTAGCTTCCACTACAGTAAACAAGTGAACCTCAATTTCCAGACTGCCTGTTATCCCCAGCTGAGAAAGGTACCCTGCTCTCTTGTTCTCCTTATCACTCCAAGTGCCCACCAGTCAGTATCCACTACTGTAAGGAGGGCTGTTTGTCCATGTCTTTTCATACCAAGTAGACCACAGCCCCTTGAGAAGAAAAACGAAATCTTAGATTTCTTAGTATTTCTGGATCCTGATATATTACTTGTCCAACAGGAAATGCTTTGTAAATGCTTGTTGAGTAATCAGATTTACAAAACTAATTATAGGCCAGATATAGAGAACATATCTATCATCCCATCACTCAGATCAGAGGCTGAAGTAGTAAGATCCAAAAACTGAGGCCAGCCTAAGCTACAGAGGGAGTTCAGGGCCAGCCTTAGGCTACACAGGAAACCCTGCATGGGAAAAAAAGCAAAAACATGTAATACATAATGTAAAATAAGCCACTAAATATCAAAAACTTATTATTCAACCATAAATTTGTGCTGGAAAGAGACAGGCTGTTATCCCCCTCCCTGTATATACCCTTTCATATCACTTCTTTGAATAGCTGGGAGTCCAAAGGACAAGTCTACACACTTATCCTCAGCTCTTTAGTTTTGGTCTTGCTACCAATAAGAAGTCAGGAAAAAAACAAACAGGTAACAAAAAATCTGTTTTACTATGTAACTAATGACAGTTATCAGAATTAATTCAAGGAAATCAGATCTTTTCATACCTGTCACACTGCTGCATTATGGAAATTTCTTTGATTATTTCCTGAAGGTCTGACTCAACAGGTACTTGCTTAATCGCAACAACTTGACCAGATTCCTTATGGATTGCTTTAAAAACACTTCCGTAAGACCTTAAGGAAGAAAGCCAAGACAGTCCTTTTTACATCAGCATTATGTTAAAGACTACTGTGACTTTTATGTATATTTTACATACTGTATTTTCTAACTTAAATCATCATTATGATCAAAAACAAAAGTAAAGGAATAATAAGTTCATGAAGGACCGTTACTGCTTGAATTACAAACTTAAAAGTTATCAAGTAAAAACACAGTGAGTTACTATTTTCTTATAGGAAGAAAGGAACAGAAGGTGGAAGAGACAGGAAGGAGGCAAAGAGGCTAACTTACGGTTTGTCAACTCAAATGCAGCTTAAGGAGATAGAAAAGAAAATTACAAGCATGAAAAGTAAGTTAAAGACAGTCCAAGTCTCAGGCTAAGAGGAAAAACCGAATCAAGCAGAAGCCCAGGATACCTTTCACTGTGAATCTTTTTTTTTCTTTCTTTTTTTTTTTTTTTTTATCCTTTTAGGACAGACAGGCTCTCATGTAGCCTTAAACATACTATACAGCTATCCAGCCAAGGGCAACCTTAAATTACCAAGAATGCAGATGTGCATAACACCTAACTACTGTGAACCATTTAACACTAAATAAGAAAAGCAGGCAATCCTCAACCAAAGTCCCTCAATGCTTCTTCAAGTATCATCTCTTCAAGAGAAAGATCACACACTCATGGGTAGTCACAGAAAGGGAGACAGAGGACTTAATCTCTATTCTAGCTCTTGAATGTCTATCAACTAAATATTCATGTACTTTACAGAGCAGAAGCAACAAAGAAGGAAGTCATCTGTAATTTAATATGTACTCCAAACTGAGGTTTAAAACTACTGAGTTCTAACAGTACACCAGGTACTCTGACAGAATTTAACAAGCATTAAATCTTCAGAATACCTTGAATTATGTTTCCCAATTTATAATTAATGCAATATGTTTTGTCATTTTGTAGTTATGTCTAACTTAGCCAACTGGTATCAGAAAAGGTGACTTGTAAAAATCTATCTTATAATTTGTCAAGTTTCTTTCTTTGACCATATACTTAAAAGGGAAGACTGCAAAGTATGCCTTTGTGTGTGAGAGCATAACTAAATTCAAACAGATACTTTACATAATTATTCGCAATCAGGTTTGCTAATAAAGTTTAATCCCTAAGTTTTATATCTGTCCACTTCTAAAAGAGAAATAAAAACATATATCCATTTTTACTAGATTCTACTTACTCTGCAAATAACTCTCTCATCCGAGTTAGTTACTATACTGTGTATCCAAATGATCCGATAGGATTTTCTTTTCTATCCTTATCTATGTACTTTAAGGTTGGGACCTTTTTCCCTTTAATTTACTCAATAGACACTGCCCTTTATTTACCCAATAGAAGCACTGCTCCTTTTGTTTTCCTTTTATTTTTACCCATAAGTTTGACTCTTTCTGATAGAGATTTTTTAATAAAAAACATCCCTCCTGTTTGATTTTATATGGATCTTATGTAAGCAGATTGGCTATTTTACTTTTAATTTTCTCCAAAGAGTTCATCTGTTAATGTGACAATTTACATTTACTGAGCATTATACTTCATTTTACTTTTTCCACCTTATGTTTGGAATGTTATATATTATATGTTCTTGCAAATTTAATTGTTTTATACTTACTATCAGTCTTTCTCCATGATCAGATGATATAAATTCCTCTGTCATTTTTAAACTGTTAACAATCTGTCTGCCTATACATACTCGTTTCCTCAAGATACTTATTTCAAAGCTTCTACTGGTCTTTTCCCAAATAAAATGGGTCCTAGGGTGTCAAACATACCCACAGGCACTAGCCTAATAAAGGCAAAATTGTGAAGTTTATCAATGAGAATGCACAAGATGACCAAACCTCTTACAAATCACTTTACAGCCCATCTCTTGCTTGAAGGAGAGAGAGAGAGAGAGAGAGAGAGAGAGAGAGAGAGAGAGAGAGAGAGAAGAGAAAGAGAACTTATTTTCTAAAAGACAGTGTTGCCATCCATGCTATCATGACCCGGTCTTTACAACTGGACACTGCCAGACCTCGTGGTGTTGAATTAGTAGTACTCACTCCAGCAGACATGACACACTCTGGTGCAAGCCTAGGCAACACTGCCGTCATCTAAAAGGTATATTCATGGTTCTTACTCACCCTTCTCCAAGCTTCTCCAATACATCAAAAACTTCTTCAGGCTGCTTAGTCAAACTGTCTTCACTCAGCTTTTTTAGCTTACTGATAAAAGTAAAAAAGAAAAATGCTTTCCTTAAAAGCTTTTACAAAAACAATGTAATAAGCAATATAATCAGATGTTCCAAAAGCAAGTACTATGAAAGGTGTATAGCAAGCACTCCCTTCCGAGGGATGTCCCTTGTGTGCCTAGCAACAGATGCCAATACAAATCTCCTCAAATCAGGTTCTGTGAGACTGTCATTCCTTTCCCACATTCAAACAGACAAGATAGCATTTTATACACACGCTACTTCATGCATTGCTTTCACTCAACAACATATAGTCATTTATATACTGTTAATAACATAATAAATATCCCACTTAATAAAGGGGACAGATTCCAAGAAATACTTTAGATAATTTTAACACAATAAGAACACCATGGAATATAGTTCAATAAATCAAGATAGTATATATAGCCTATTACATGGGCAGTATACGCCAATTTCTACTGTATCCATAACGAACACAACACAGGAAAATTGGGTTATCAGAGAATATGGCAGAAAACATACATAGCTTACATTTTTGTAGTAAACATTTTTATAAGTAAGAATATACTTAGAAATAATTATTAGAACTACACTACAGTAAACACATAAGCATAGTAATCATACTATCATGGCCAAGTAGTATGTATTATGCACAAAAGCATGTGTTATACTTTTATACAATTGGAGCATACTGGCTTGTTCATACCAGTACCAGCATAAACACTATGTGTTGGACTCAAAGATCACAGTGGCTACAATATCACTAAAAAATAGTAGAAAATTTTCAGCTCCACTAAAATCTTATGAGGCCAGTGTCATGCATAATTCATTACAGACCAAAACAACATTATGACTTTACAAGAATGTACCTATTACAGTAAAAATATGCTATAATTGATAACTTAAGATGACTAAAATTGTTGTTATGATATACTTTATGTTTTTCAAATATATATGTACACAGAGAGAGTCAGTCAATAGTCCTCTTATCGCTTTACTTACATAAGGACAAAAATATAGAATTCCCCCTTGCTAAATGAACAAAGTATCAAACTGCCTTCTAAATAGTTTTAAGCCCATAGATAGTTGAGCTGTAGGCTTCATCAGAGAACTCTTTGCAGTAGACAGTGGTTAATAAAGAGACAACAGTCAAAGTTCAGCAAATATGGGACTAGAGTGTTCGACCCCAAATGGAACAAAGCACGTGCACGCCGGGTGGCTCAGGGAATCTCCCAAAGAGAAGACTGGAAAGAACGTAAGAGGCAGAGGTTGAAGAAGAGCACTGTAAAGCAGTGCCTTCTGGGCTCCACATGGTTGACACACCAATGAACTCACAGTAGCTATGGTCACCTGTACTTGATCAGGCCATCAACAGTGACTGGGGAAGGGGGATCACACTCCTCAATGGAGCAGCCATTGATAAGTTGTCCAGGCTCCAGTAGATAACCTATCCCTACTCATGAAGACAACCCTCTTTAGTGAGACAGATGGACAGACACACACAGTAGAAGGAAGACTTAGTAAAAATCTAGGGGAGGAGGTGTGACAGGGTAATGGGGTAAAAAGAAATAAATTCATTTTATATATGTGTGAAACTGTCAAGGAATGAAAAGTAAATTTTTAAAAAATAATAAAAGCAAAGATAAAAGAGGAAAAAGTGCCTTCAAAGCAACTACATGAAGGAGAAACTAGGAACAACAAAAGACAGACTCAGGAACATTGAAAAACAAGAGCTGAGGAGACAGCTACAAAGAACACAAAAAGACAAGGGCCATGTCCTTACATAACTATCTTCTGTGTATAAACACCATGTTTAATGCTGTGTTCTTTCTTACCAGTACCCAGCAGTTCAGTCACATCTGTCTTGTCTTAGCTTCGTTTGTCTCTCCTTGTTTTGCCCTACCTCAAGCCCCAGTGGCTCCAACCCCAGTTCCCCAGCAGGGCAAGGAAAGTAGAAACTGTCTAAATAAAAGCCATGCTGTCCTGTGAAGAGACTGGCAGTCCTCCGCAATGACAAGTAGTTCTCACAAACCTTAACTGAATGAAATGTGATCCCTGCACACACACAGAAGAACGCCATTTTATTACCCTCATGCTTCAGGGGGCTATCAGCCAGGTTCCATCCTGAGAAGGGTCCACTGTTTGGGACCCAGCTATTTTGAGGGTCTGAAAGCTAAGAACACCCAAAATCAGGGAGCCTGATGGTATACTACCACAATCTCTGGTTGGGAGACTGACCCACCAGATGGTCATGGAGAGGAGCAAGGCTGGAAGTGGACACACTGAGAAATTCAGACATCAAAAAGTCAAGGCAGTGAAAAGTACAGCAGGCAATGACTCCACTGTACCAGAGTAAACTCCATCTGCTAAAGATACCAGAAAGACTCTCATATGATGAAATAATGGTTTATATACATATGTATGTATACAGAGACGGTATATATCATACTTGTTCATAGGTATCAAAGTATAAGTCCAGGAGTCATTGTTCTATATGCTAATTTACATGATTTTAAAAGAACAAAAGTAAGACTGAGTGTAAGCACCTCTACAGGCACTAAGCACAAGAGTGCCTTTAGAAAGCCGAGGAAATAAAACTCAGCCTAAAGTTCTAAACTAAGTCTAAAACACACCAGTCCTTGAAACAGCAAAGGTGAAGATAAATGAGAAATTATCAGTTGGGCAGGAAAAACAATCTCCAGCCTAAAACAAACTTACCACAACCCCTGCATAGGCAAGCTAAGACAGGAGGATTGTAGGAGCCAGTTTGCATTACACAGTAATTGCCAAAGAGAAAATGGGGGCAGAGATTGTGCTGAAAGAAAGACAGATGGAGCTGGGGCACAGCTCAGAGGCTAAGTGCTTGCGCTGCAAGCCCGAGGCCCACAGTTCAGATGCCCAGAACCCACATCTACTCCTGGTGGACATGTTCGTTACCTTAACTCTGCCTGGAAAGAGACACTGGGTCCCCACAGCAAGCTGCTTACCAAGACTAGCCATATCAGGGAGACCAAAAAAGGTTTTCCAACAAATGGAAATGAACACACATCATACTAAACCATGGGAAACATGGCAGAACTCCGAGAGAAGATCACAGCACCTAGATCAAAAGGAGAAGTCTCAAAGAAGCAGCCTGGTGCTGTTGCTCACTGAACTAGAACAATCAGAAAAAAATCCGAAATTAGTAAAGGAACAAAATAATAAAGGCTAAGAAAATGAAAGAAACCAAAAAGTACAAAAGATCAACTACAAGATTTCCATAAAAGATAAACCAAAATAGACAAAAAAGGGGTAGAGACTCATTAAGTAAAACCAAGGGCTAACATCACAAAACTCAACAGAAAGAACCACAAGCACCTGAACACGTAGACCGACATGAGCTGACTGTCAGAGCAGCTCTGATGGTCACCAAACACTGGGGCAGGGGAATTTTGGAGTGAATGGTATTTCCACTAGACATGCCAAGGTCCATGGCACTGGGTGATGCTAGAGACTACGTCGAAGTCCATGGTCCATGTTACCGCAGACTGTTAAGGGCAAAGAAGCTATTTTTGCAGTGGTATTGATAACTGCAGACTCACAGTTGAAGAGGACACAGAAGGCTTCTGTACAGCCACTGTACCCACCCCCCAAAAAGTAACAGCCTAGACAGGAAGCCATTGAAGAAAACTCTTAAAAGTTGTGATAAGGATGCTGACGTGTAGCTCTGCACAACTGATGGCTTCTGTAGGGGTACAGTGGAGAAGGACTCAGTTTTCTTTGCATGGATGTGCACTGGGAGTTTGACCATGCTCCAGTAAGTATATGGGCAACACAAACTGGACTTGTTTTGGTTTGTTTTTTTTTTTGGGGGGGGGGGTGGTATTTACAAGTGGGAACAGACCTAGGAGGACTGAGAAATGAGTGTGACCAGGGTGCATAATGTGAAATTCCCAAATTAATAAAAATATGTTAAAAACATTTCCAGAAGTAATAAAAGTTCCTGATCTAGATAATGACAGTTATCCTATTGTGTGCATAATATACAATTTTGACACTGGGGTTCTCAGTTACATTATGTTATAAATAAACTTAATACCATAAAAAAAATGCTTTAAAATGATTAAAATTATAAAGTCTCTGACTACCACAATTTTTCAAAGACAGACATAAGTAAGTATAAACATATATATACATACAAGAGCACAGAGCAGAACTACCTACTTTTATCTACAATTAACTGGAAAGAGAAGCCACAGACGTGAATTATATCCAAAATATATAAAGAACCTTATAAATATATATATGTATGTTACAAAAATACATACAATTATAAAAATAAAGTTTTAATGCAATAAAACTCTAAATAAAATATGCAAAATATCTAAGCAGAAATTTCAATAAAAAGACAATGAATGCTTAATATGCATATGAAAAGACATTATCAGTAATCATCAGAAAGTAAGTCTCAAGCTACAATAAGATATACTAACAAACACAGCTTAAATAAAAGGCATTATTTATAACAAGTATTAGCAAGGATATGGAACAAGAAGAAACATGGCTGGGAGAAATGCAAAATTAACTTGCTCCCTTAGAAAACAGTTTAGTTCTCAACACGCTAGACACATTTATCATATGGCTAACCAATTCTGCTCCTAGGCATTTGCCTAAGAAAAATAAAAACATCACTACCTAAGATGCAAATATTTACAGTAACTTCACTCATAACGTCCTAAAACTGAAAAATTACGGGTGCCTACCACTAGTAAGTGAATAATGGGAAATCCATCCGATAGAATACTACTGAAAAAAATACAAACTATTGATGTATTCAGATCCTGGCAAACTGTTTATCTAAAAAATTCTACATTTAAATGGTAAAAAAATTACTGATGATAAAAGAGAGAAATACTGGTGATGACAGGAGAGCAAGCTGGTGAGCTGCTGCGGGCGGTGCTCCACCGTGGCTTCCGACAGCGGAGAAGGGAGTGCAGGAAAACGCTGCCCAAGGACACTCCTGCCTGTGCAAAGCCTAGTGACTGTGGGAGACGAGTTCTACAGGGAATACAAAACAGAACAAAACTTACCAAAAGTACATGTGGGATACTCAAACAAGTACACTATTTGCGATAAACTAGTAAATATAGGAAAAGCTGAAAATGCAGAGCACAAGGAGAAAATGAAGCACACCCTGAAAAAGTGGACAAGAATAAAATCCAGGGCTTGCAGGAGACTGCACAGGTGCTCAGGACATCACTCCCAAAACAGGAGAATGGGACAGCCTGGGTTACAAGTTTGGTTCCATACTTGTAGCAAAAATAGAGGAAGTTCTCATATATTAGTTTTAATTTGCTTTATGAAGTCAAAAGGTGATTCATCTGTTGTGATTCTAGAAGTTAAATTTGGCATTTATACTGCCCTAATATTTCTTAGTCTGGCATCTGTGGATACGTGACTCTTTTGGCCCCTTGTTAGGGTTAGGAAAACATAAATTTAAAGCAGCAATCTTTGTACATATCACATTCTTCGCAGTTGCTCAGAAGCCTAAAGGTAGGCAAGGAAACAAAATACAGAACTAGTCTAGATTAGAATTTATCAGGCAGATACCCTGAAAAGCAATGAGGTAAGGGGATTCAGACTAGGCAAAGACAGAAACAGACAGGCCGGTACACACAGAGGAAAAATGAAATTGAAAGATGCTACAAACCAGGAAAAGTATTCCTTAAACTTTTAAAAGATTGACAATTGTGCATGGAATCAAAAGTGTTTATGTCCTTCATGGCTAATCAAAAAAGTGGGGAGGCCTCAGAAGAACCATATACATGATGTCATGAAGAAGACAGCACTGTAGTATGAACAAATCTTTGGAATATTGAGCCGAAGAGTAATCCATCCACTATGTAATTGCTTGGGAGATGGAAAGCCTCTTTAAAAACAGGCCCATAATCTGGCTCACCTTAAACAAACAAGTCATAGGTCGCTCAGATAAAGACAGCAAACATTTTCTCTTAGTCTTATTTTCTTAACATATAAAACTAAGATGTTCCTAATTTAACTTAAGCAAAGACACTATCTCTGGGTCATGTGTCAAGTTAAAACACATGACTTACATTGGTAAACAATTCATGTTTTCTACCAGTTTGTTATTATTCCCGTTTTTTGGTATTTTAAATGAAAACTGATCTTTTCATTTATGGTCTAATTCAAAATAATATTTGAACTGTCTGCTTTCAAACATCTATAGCTAAAAAGAGAGTTCTCAGACTGAGAAGTCAATCTAAGGCTGGAAATACAGCTCAGCCACACAGTGTTTTCTGTGCTTTACATGCATGAGGCCCTGTGTTCCATCTAAGAATCACCCCCTACACACACACACACACACACACACACACACACACACACACACACCACAAAGTACTTTTCTACTTTACTGATATAACAAACACAATATGAGCATAGTTTTATCTATGACACTAGTAGGTTTTTAACACCTCATAATCTCAACTTACATATAAAAATGTTCACTTGCTTGGTTAGAGTTACACCAAGATATTTTATATTATTCATGGCTATTGTAAAGGGTGTTTTTTCCCTAATTTCTTTCTCAGTCCCTTTATCATTTGTATAAAGGAAGGCTACTGATTTCTTTGAGTTAATTTTGTATCCATCCACTTTGCTGAAACTGTTTACCAGCTGTAGGAGTTCTCTGGTAAAATTTTGGGGGTCACTTATGTATATACTATCACATCATCATCAAATAGAGATACTTTGACTTTGTCTTAGTCAGGGTTTCCATTCCTGCACAAACATCATGACCAAGAAGCAAGTTGGGGAGGAAAGGGTTTATTCAGCTTACTCTTCCACGTTGCTGTTCATCACCAAAGGAAGTCTGGACTAGAACTCAAGCAGGTCGGGAAGCAGGAGCTGATGCAGAGGCCATGGAGGAATGCTGCTTACTGGCTTGCTTCCCCTGGCTTACTCAGCTGGTTTTCTTATAGAGCCCAAGACTACCAGTCCACAGATGGCACCACCCATAAGGGGCCCTCCGCCCTTGATCACTAATTGAGAAAATGCCTTACAGCTGGATCTCATGGAGGCATTTCCTCACCTGAAGCTCCTTTCTCTGTGATAACTCCAGCTTGTGTCAAGTTGACACACAACCAGCCAGTACAGGCTTCTTCCTTTCCAATTTGTATCCCCTTGATCTCCTTTAGTTGTCTTACTGCTCTAGCTAGAACTTCAAGTATAGAAAGGGAGAGAGTGGGCAGCCTTGTCTTGTCCTTGATTTTAGTGGAAATGCTTTAAGTTTCTATCAAAGATTCAAAAAAATGCTCTTGACTTTAAAGTGGAAACTCTTCCACATGCTAAAGAATTCTATGGAGAACAAGTTGCCCATAATGTATTTCTCTAATAGAACTTCAGAAGTAGGCCTTATATGCTTAAGACAAGCATAGCCTAGAATTGTCTTTTTAAAAACAATTAAGAGGCTAGTACAATCTGCTTTTCTAATTGGTGCATCTGAGTATGGCTGCCCAGCCAATAAAGAAAGATGTTGAAAACGAACAGCCAATGTAACTTAATAAAACACTGGACCTGCTATTCCTAGTGACAAAGGCTTATAATCCTATTTGGGAGGCTGAGAGAGAGGAACCACAGGTTTAAAGGCAATCTGAACTGAAGAAGGAGTTGAAGAGGAACCCAGGCAAATTAGTGAGACCCTGTCCCAAAGCAAAACTTAAAAGGACCAAGGACATTGCTCAGGGGGAAAGCACTTTCCTAGCACATAAGGCCCTAGACTCAATCCCTAGTATGGAGACAGGGAGTGGGAAGGGAAGAGTAGAGGAGGTGACACCTAAGGCACAAGAGCCACTTCCTTCTTGAGATTAAGGCCCATAAAAGATTTCACAGAGTTCTCTGCTTTCTGTCCTATGGAAACAGCATCACTCCTCCCCAGAGGATGCAGGAACAGGTTACCATTTTGATCTTTTTGTTGTTGTTGTTGTTGTTGTTGTTAAGAAGCTTTCAATTTTTTTTTTTTTTTTTTTTTGGATTTTTTTTTTTTTTTGATATTTTATTTACATTTCCGATGATTCCCCTTTTCTTTAGAAACCCCGTGTCGCCTCCCCCTCCCCGCCTCTGTGAGGGAATTCCTCCTCCCACCTACCCGCCCACCCATTCCCATATTCCCACCTTGACATTCCCTTTTACTGGTGCCCCTAGCACCCTCAGGCCCAAAGTCCTCTCCTTTCTCCCTGGTGGCCATCGAGGTGATTCTTCTGCCTCATATGTAGTTCAAATCAT
>CM052718.1:61041299-61070595 GCA_028551405.1 Uromys caudimaculatus | reverse complement strand
TGGGCGAGTAGGTGGGAGGAGGAATTCCCTCACAGAGGCGGGGAGGGGGAGGGGATAGGGGGGTTCCAAAGAGGAGACCCAGAAAAGGGGAAACATTGGAAATGTAAATAAAGTATCAAAAATAAATAAATAAATAAAAAGCAAAACCAACAAAGCACTTACATGAAATAAATTCACAACATACTCCCAAGAGGAAAGCATGAATGTTACAACAGAATATGTACAAAACTAAACTCTTTTCCCATTTTTCTTTGAATATCAGTGCACCTGAATGGTCACGAGTATTCTGGTCTACTTACACAAATACAATAAGGTTACATTTAGAATACTCTCATATTTTTTGGAGTAAGGTTTTTCAGGAAATTTATCTATCTTTCACTCTTTTGTTCTATCAGATACAGCTAGGATTTTGCTTTTATTTTAATTTCTAAAAAAAAAACAGGTAAAAATGATCCTAATTTTAAAACCAAAAAGTAAGCCAGGCTGTGGTGGCACATGCCTTTAATCCCAACACTTGGAAAGCAAAGGCAGGTGGATATCTTGAGTTTGAGGCTAGCCTGGTCTAAGAGGGAGTTCCAGGACACCCAGGGCTACACAGAGAAACCTGGTCTCAAAAAACAAAACAAACAAACAAAAACAAGTATTCTACAAAGTACCCAAATCATGAGCCACTGCCACGCCCCTTCTTGCTGTCTGTTTATAAAGAACATGAAGTAGAGAATAAAAGATTATAGCGACACAGGGTTTTAACATGAGGGATCCAGCAACCACACTACTGAGCACATACACAAGGAAGATAAAACCAGTGCTCTGCACTCACTCCTTACAGCCCATGCACAATCACTACACAGAAGTAACCTAAGGGTCCATTAGCTAATGAACACATAAAGAAAGATGATGTCACACTAAAGACACTGCAATTAGCCATTGAAAGGTATGAAATCTGCCATGTGCATGAGCAGGGATGAGACTGAATACCACTAGGAATTGAAAGGGTCAAGCATGAATGTAGGGGAGGGGACCAGGCCAGAAAACTTGGTAAGGTTCAGTGGATTCAGAAACCCCAGCACCCACCTGAGGACAGTAAGTATTTCATCTACTCCAGACAAGATTCCTGGCCTGGAACACGTGACCACGACTTCCCACACAGGGAACCTGGCCACTGGTCACACAGCACAGAACACAGTTCTCCATGCTAAGGAGGTATCTAGATGGACCCGGAGGGTTTGGCCAATAGGCTTCCCTTCCTGAACGTTCCTTCCTCAAAAGGTATTTAATCTCTGGTCCACGCTCAGGAAATTGTATAAACCTATTCTCCACAATGAACAATCAGTTTAGAACCAAGGATTGTCTCTCTCATCAAGAACTGAAATGGGGAAAGCCTTCACCATATAGAGCCACACTGCCTAAGTCTCCGGCAGAAGGCCCCTCTGCTCTCCCAGACACTCTCCACTAAGCAAAGCTGGAGTTCCCCCTTCCCCCAGACCCGGACTCCTCTTTGAAAGCCTGCACCCCCTTTCCCAGCCTGTACCTCTTTCCAGACTCCTTGAACTTCCCAGCAGTGTCTGGGTGTCCGGGAGTTAGACACTGGGGCTTCAGCCTCAGTCTGTGTAGTTTCTCACCCAGGCTGAGGTCCCCATTTGAGGCTGTGTTCTCCCACCCCTGAGTGGAGCACTGGCTTGTCAGTGTATGGTGAAATGCAGACTAGCTCCCTGAGTTTCTCTACCCAAGCAGAATTCACACACCACAGCAGCAAGACAGAACACAAAACCGCATCCAGCCTCGAGCAAAAACAATGGTAGGCATACCCAGCTGACGCATACCATAACTGGCGACACAGGAAGACCCTCATTAGAATTCCGGATTAAGCAAAGACTGTGAGTAACCCCTGGCACTGGCCCAAAAGACCCAGGCCTTCCCACTCCAAGACAGACACTCCAAAGGATCAGTAACAAAAACTCAGATTCCCACCCCCACCTACACTCTCCTAACACGATGCCACCAAGTCCCTATGCTTCTTCTCTTCCCACTCTACTCTTAGGGTTTACAAAAAGCAACATCCTTCTAACAATACCAGCCAAGAAAAAAACCACTCGGGAGGTGGGGGGAAGGGAGAAAGCAAGACCAGCCCAGGGATGGCCCCACCCACAATGGGCCCTCCCCCCCTTGATCACTAATTGAGAAAATGCCTTACCGCTGGATCTCATGGAGGCATTTTCTCAACCGAAACTCCTTTCTCTGTGATAACTCCAGCTTGTGTCAAGCTGACACACAAAACCAGCCAGTACAAACAGGGAGAGCATCTTCAATAAATTGTGCAATAAATCTAACTGGATGTCAACATGTAGAAGAATGCAAATAGATCCATAGTTGCACAAAACTCAAGCCCAAATGAATCAAAGACCCCAATGTAAAACCAGACACACTGAATCTAATAGAAGAGAAATTGGGAAATACCTGTGAGCTCATTAGCACAGGAGAAAATGTCCTGAACAGAACACCAATGGCTTAGGCACTAAGGTCAAGAATTAATAAATGGGACCTCATGAAACTAAAACGCATCTATAAGTCAAAAGCCATTGTCGATAGGACAAAATGTCAGCTACAGATTGAGAAAAGACCTTCACTGACACTACATCCGACAAAGGGCTAATATCCAAAATATGTAAAGAATTCAAGAAGTTAGACTCTAAAAAAAACAAATAATCCAATCAAAAAATGGGGTATAGAGCTAAACAGAATTCTCAACAGAGGAATCTCAAATGGCCAAGAACCACTTATAGAAATATTCAACATCCTTAGCCATCAGGGAAATTCAAATCAAAATGATCCTAAGTCTCTACCTTACACCAATCAGAATGGCTAAGAACAAAAACTCAAGTGACAGCAGATGCTGGCAAGGATGTGGAGAAAGGGGAGCACTCCTCCATTGCTGATGGGATTCCAAACATGTGCAATCACTCTAGAAACCACTGTGATGGTTTCTCAGAAAATTGGAACTAGTTCTCCCTCAAGACCCAGCCACACCATTCCTAGACATATACCCAAAAGATGCTCCCCCATACCACAGGGACACATACGCTACTATGTTCACAGCAGCCTTATTCTTAATAGCCAGAAACTGGAAGCAAGTTGCTCAACTGAAGAATGGATACAGGAAATGTGGTACATTTACACAATGGAATACTATTCAGCAATTAAAAACGACGACATGAATTTCGCAGGCAAATTAATGGAACTAGAAAATATCATCCTGAGTGAGGTAACCCAGACCAAAAAGAACATGCATGGTGTGTACTCACTGATAAGTGGATGTTAGCCAAAAAGTTCAAAATACCCATGATACACCCCACAGACCCAATGTTAAACAAGAAGGCCCAAATGAGAATGCTTAAATTCCACTTAGAAGGGGGCACAAAAGAATCATGGGAGGTATCAGGAGGGAGGAACCTGGGTGGGAGAGAGGGGCAACAGGAATAGGGAGGCAGGATCAGGCATGGGGAGAGACAGAAGAAAGGTCCAGATGGCCAGGAAAATGAATGGAAATATGCAACTACCAGGAGTGAGGGCTAGGGGAAGTCCCCGAGACCTAGGATGAGAGAAGTTCCCAGGAATTAATGCAGGTGGCCTCAGCCAAAATGCCCAACAGTTGGGATATGGAACCTGAAGACACCACCTCCAGTAGCCAGACAGGATCCCCAGTGAAGGTGGGGTCACCAACCCATCTACAAATTTTTTGACCCAAAATTGTCCTCTCTAAAAGAAATGCAGGGATAAAGATGGAGTAGAGACTAAAGGAATGGCCAACCAGTGACCTTCCCAACTCAAGACCCATCTCCCAAGGGCACACTATTAATGATGCTGTGTTGTGCTGGCAGCAGACAGGAGCCTAGCATAGCAACCCTCTGAGAGGCTCCACCCTGAAGCTGACTGAGACAGATGCAGATACCCACAGCCAACATTGGACAGAGGCCGGGGACCCCTGTGGAAAAGTTAGGGAAAGAATTGAAGACCCTCAAGGAGATTGAAGACCAACAGTGTCAACTAATCAGGACCTTTGGGAGCTCCTAGAGGCTGAGCCACCAAACAAAGAGCATACATGGGCTAGTCTAAGGTCCCAGGCACATATGTAGCAGACTTGTCTGGCCTCAGTGGGACAGGATGTACTTAATGCTGAAGAGACTTTATGCACCATGATGGGGGGATGAGGGAGTTGCTCTCTCAGAGAGGCAAAGGGGGGGGGGGAGAAACTGCAATGGGGGACAGGGAGGAGAGGCAGCATTTTGGGGTGTAAATAAATAATTTTTAAACAATAAAAAATAAACATTCTCTAGATTACACATAAAAATGAATCTACAACATCAAACATCCTTTCTATGTCAACTAGGGGAAGTACATTTTTCCTCAAACTACTAAAATTCAGGGGTCATCTTTGCTCATTTTTGCTTTTCAAAGGCTAAGCAATGTTTAAGTGTTCAGTAAATGTTTAGCTCTAGATTTCTATGTATCCAAGTGAAAGCTGTCCTGGTAAGTCCTCAGAGTTATGAATATCCCTAAAGATGCTGACCCTATCATAACCACGTTCTCTAAACATTTCGGAAATTATCCTCAGAGACATGTACTTTACAACTTACACTTTAACTGCCCTGTAACTCCTAGAAAGGCACTATTACGGCCACGATTTTACAAATATACTAAGACAGAGAAGTAAAATAACTTGCCTGGCACTGCAGTGCTGCGCAGAGAAGCCATGGTTATTGGAACTAAGCCCTACCTGCCTCTGATGCTTTTAAGCATCTGCCTGTGTCACTGTTCCAATAACAGACAGATACAACCTGATGCCTCACGTGCAGTTACCTTTAGAAAATGCATTAACCATGGGGGTAAGTTAAATGTTGTCACGCCATGTGCCCACACCACCTAAGAAAACAGATACAATAGAAGAAATTTTTTAATTAAATAAAAGTGTTGTTTTCAGTTCTGTCTTTCTACTTCCTCTCAGATTGGGCTCTTTGCCCAAACATTCTATGAAATTATACTTTCCTGGCAAGGAATCAAAGGCAAAAGATGAGATTCTTCTCTATCCTTTCCTCCCCGAGGTCTGGTTTTTGTTTTTTGAGAATGTTTTTCTATTTTCTATCAAGTGGGAAGTGACATTTTTCCTTATAATTTCTTATAAGAAACTTACATGATACTCTCTGTCCCTGAAGCATTTTACTGCAGTCACTTTCTTAATAACTGATATTTTTTAAAATCTGTAAGTTCAGAAAATAAAGACAAAACAACAGATTTGAAAATGCCTGAATGTATCTATGTCCATAAAAATAAAACCCCAGGTGGGTGTGGTGATACACCCTGTTAAGTTCAGCTCAGAGGGTCATCCTCACTACACAGCAAGTTCAAGGCCAGCCTGGGCTACCAGATCTTGACTGGGGGGTTGGAGGGGTACGGATACTTCTACATGAAACACACACCAGGGTCTCCCTGTGGATCTACCATAGGGGGAAAGAACAGCATAATCTGCACCAAGACACCCCTTACACTTCAAACCTGGGTCAACTCATACTTATTGCTAGTCATTTATTTCCCCAGACCTCGAATATTCCTTAACTGAGATAACACCCAACCAACCCTCTAACAGAACCTTCACGTCAGGCCAAGTTCACACTTGGACAACAGTAAAGCTTCTGAATCATTCAGCAGTCTGTATTTGATTCAGTGCTGTACACCAGCACTCACATGCAGGCGCGGGAGCTGTATAGATGACTGCTATTGTCTGCAGTCTGTACGAGCATTGCTCTGCTTGACCCCAGTTCTACCCAAATGTACAGCGACAGTACAGGTTACTTCTCAGCACTCCACAGGGATTCCATTCCTTCCAATCTTCTTTTTTTTAATTTCTTGAAAATCATGAGTACAAATTTTATTCAAAGCAATAAAATCTCTTCACTCTATATTCTGAACTTTATGGGCTGTTGAAAATGTAGGCACTCTAAAGTTGTCCTTTACATTTTCTGTGTGCACAAATACACTTTTATATACAGAAGACAAGACAAGCTAAAATTCTATTCAAAAACTCAAGGCCTGAAATCTGGCCTTACCAATAGTACTGTTGTTTGGAGTCTTTTATTTTTCTAGATCCTTTTCACTTCAAAGTAGTAACCAAAAGCACTAAAACTAAGAAACTGGGAATTCAGATCAGAGTAAACAGAGAGAACATGAAGTGAAAGTCTATAGTCTTTTATGTATCATTTGAGTCCATACATACCCAACTTCTGACTCAAACTTAGGAAATACATGTAATAGAAAGGAGCTCTGCCTTAATCAATGCTCTATTGCTGTGAAGAGACACCATGACCATGGAGGTTTAGTCCACAGTCTTCATGGCAGGAAGCATGGCGGCGCATAAGCAGACACAGTGCTGAAGCAGGAGCTAAGAGTCCCACATCTGGATCCACAGGCAGCAGGAAGAGACAGCAACACTGGGCCTGGCTTGAGCTTTTGAAACACCAAATCCCTCCCCCCCCCATGACACATTTCCTCCAAAAAGGCCACACCTATTCCAAAAAGACCACACCTCCTAATAACACCACTCCCTAATAACCAAGCATTCAAATATATGAGCCTATGAGGGCCATTCCCATTCAAACCATGAGCTCAAAATTGACAGTGCTATCATACTTCAACAGAATGAGCCAGAGTTTAAGAGAATTAATGAGTTGTCCTACCTTCAATTAGTGCCAGCATGAGGGTTTTAATATATCATTTCTCACCAAAAGAAGCCAGAGCTTCTTAAAGAAATAGTCAAATCTAAATCTGGAAGAGGAAATATACTAAATGAGCCCCAAGTGTTTTGTCACAGCTGATAAGAAAATAACCAAAGACCTTCAGGGCTATTTTCTCTCCTAAAATGACTGACAACAGATAGAACAATTTGAGCTTAAGGACAATAACTGCAGCAACTAAAAATCCATCTCTCCTCAAGGACACTTAAAACAAAGAAAGAATGTGTTCTTTGTGAAGAAAGAAAAGAACTAACTTGTTACCTTAAACACTGGCAAGTAACAGAAAAGAAGCAAGTACTTGTCATGTGGTCTTTTATTAATGATACCACTGGGAATCAAACAGAAAGTGAGAGGAAGTGATTTATAAATACAGTCCAAGTAACAAATGAAATCAAAATCATCCACACAAATTTCCACCATTTTGCAACACCAAATAAAGTAAAAGAAATAAACACTAACCATTAGCAGATGCTGCTCCCTCCCTCCCCCAAAATAGGAGACAATTAAACATTAAAAGACTCATAAGGTCTTGCCAACCCCACCTATAACTACGCCTAAGGGATCCAACTTGAACTTGATCCATCTCTGAATCCAGCTGCCCATTTGCTGGAACTACACAACACAAAGAAGTCAGTCGGACTGAACCCTGAGTAAGCAATCAGGAAAATACAGATTGTGAGAACCTACGGCTCCAATGACCTGGGTTCTTCAATGGGAAAAGAAAAGGGACAGAAGACTAACAGGTTAAAAGTGGCAGCCCCCATCTTAACTACAGGTTATTACTGAGAATGCCAAAATAATGGTTACTCTGTGGAGAAAATGCTCCTGCCTGGTTATTACAAAAACATCTGTCTTAGAATAGTTTTCCAAGCAGTATGATGGATGTGTTGCACTGGTTTTGATACTGCAACATCTAAATATCTGACCATATCTAAAACAAGTTAATCTGATGAAAGCAACAAGCAAAGGAGTGACTCTGACACCCATCTTTTCCTCCTTACATGCTCCCTCTTCCAAGGGGGTCACCTAGCCTCACGCTTGAGACCAGTACGGATCATTTTCCTGTCAGTGTGGAATTCCAAGACAGAGATGATAGCCAAACCTGT
Source organism: Uromys caudimaculatus (assembly GCA_028551405.1). Classification (NCBI taxonomy): domain Eukaryota; kingdom Metazoa; phylum Chordata; class Mammalia; order Rodentia; family Muridae; genus Uromys; species Uromys caudimaculatus. Next base: position 61,062,704 of record CM052718.1, on the reverse strand, counting down.
TCCTCTTTCAGTCGCCCCACCCCCCAGCCCCAGATGCCAAGTTGCTCAAGCACAGAGGAGTCGGGGCTAATTCTGCCTTCTTCATTCACTACATGTAGGCTATCAGTGCGTACTTCATTTCTAAATCTAAAATATGACTTTTATCTGTCCACGTCTCTTCCTCTCCACTGACTGCACCAGCTTTATGGATTATTTTAAGAGCCTCCTGTTTCTCTGTGTATGCATTTTATTCATATTTTATGTTTTATGAGTGTTTTGCCTGCACATGTGTATGCACATTGTGAGCATGCCTGGTACCCACAGAGGACAGAAGAGGGAGTCAGATCCCCTAGAAATGGAGTTTCTGACAGTTGTAAGCTCCCACGTGAGTAGTAGGAACCAAACCCAGGTCCTCTGCAAGAAGAGCAGTAAGCGTTTTTAACTGCTGAGGCAGCTCTCAAGCTCTGTGTTTTAATATAAACTCTTCATGATCTACCCAGAGTAAACATAATGGCCCCTTTAAGTATAAGTTGCTAAAAACCCTCCTTTAAACTCCTTAATGACGGCCCACACCATTCTGGCCCAACCCCAATCCCTCCCATCACTGACATCACTGCCTCTCTGACATTATCTCCCACCATCTACTCCCATCCTCCTCCCTGGCCATCATGGTCTTCCTTCAGTCTCCTCAGGCATTCTCACAGCTTTCTACACCACCATCACATGCTCCAACTGAACCTCTCAGTGTCATGTTGGAGTCTAAACCCCCATCAGGGACCCTCCTCCCAGCTCCCTGTTAAGGCTCCACACTTGTCTGTGCTATGTCCAGCTCCAGAAGCTCAAGCTCCACTTGGAGGAGATGTGACATGCAGGCAAGTTCCCCATCTGTTTCATTTGCCAATATATTCAGCAGCTGGTAATGGGAAGCAATTGATAATTACTTAATGTATAAATAAGCAAGCATATGAATGAACCCAACTCTGAAAGCCATAAGTAGTGATCACTAAGAAAACCAGTTTTCACAAGAAATAGGAGAAAGAGTAAACAACATATTATGTGGCTCAAGAGAGAGAGAATTCAGGAAATTTTGTCCGTTATCTTCAGTTTATGCCTTCCTCAAATATATAATCAGTCAATGAAGTTAACAAGTTCAACTTGCATTCCTTTCTAATTATAGTGTGTGCTAGGTCTAATGATTCAGAAAACCAGAAGTCCTAAAACTGAAGGTGACCTGGACATAGAATAATATTCTATGTTTTAAATACAGCAATCTTCCATCCTTAGAACACAAACATTTAGCAATTTCCCCAATTATTTGTATGTATCAACATTCTGATTACTGAAAATTGTATTCAATTTACCTCTATTTACAAAGATGTCAAATTAATCCAAAGACTAATTCAGACCCCAGTGCTAACTATATCAATTGTTAGTTATCATTCTGGCAATCCTCATTTTTCTCTGAAGTTCTTTTTTAAGATATAATCTTTGATGTACTTTAAAAATTCAAAGTAATCTGAGCTTTAATATTCATAGCATATAATAAGCATAATTCCAAACATGTCTGTTTCCATATCTGCTACTTCCATTCATTTAACTTGAAACTATAATGTTATTATAAGAAAATATTTTAAATATAGAATCTTTGTCCTAGAAGCTATGGACTTCTTGAAATTAGAATAATCCTAATACACATGAGACAACAAAGAAGTGGAAACTTGAAGCCAAAAAAAAACCAAAAAGATAAAAGATCTAGCACAAAGCACTTTTACGTTCTCTGCTAGATTTTATTTCTGTTCTCTTTGGGAAGGAAAATGAAAAGTCTTCATAGTTACAGATGGTGGGGCTGGGAGAGTCAGAACTGAGGTCATCATCTCTATGGCTAGATGTTTCCCACCACACACCGGGGACAAATGAGCCTCTGCCTCACGGCAGCCTTCATACCTCACATGTTCCTTCGTAAACATCAAACATCACAGGTTGCCATTTCACATTTCCCATACCTTAACTGGGCACACAGAATTATTCCCAAAACAGGAATTTTTAAATATTGTGTCCCCAGTTTCCATCACCTTTTCTGTTTCTAAAATGTTAAGAGAATATTTCTACAGCATCTGTGAGTCACTAGTGCACTGCCCATCTGGTCTCCCTGAGCAATGCCATCATCTTATTAAGTACAACGAAGATGGCAATGAAGTCAGTCCCTAACCATCACTAAAATATATACCAACAATGCTTTCTCCTACCACAAACCATAATAACTCCCATATACATACATAATAACTCCCATATACATACACACATGCAGAGGAATCTCTGGAAGTCAGTAATGTAATGTCATCTGATGTGATAACATCTCTAGTTCAACAAAGACTTGTTTCAAACTAAGTTGTTTCTTTAATTCTTCAAATTCTATCCATTCACTTTTTCCCTTTCAATCCAAACAAGAGGTATTCAATTTAAACTTTTTAATTTTAATTCAAGAATACATGAATATATTGTACTTACATAATTTCTACCTCTCCCTCCCCAACGCAACTGTCTCTCAAGGTTATGATCTCTTCTTCTGTAAATATTGATCAGGTGTATGTGTGTATGTGTGACATATACACATATGTATGTATATTATTAAACAAAGCACACAAACAACCTAATGAATCCAATTATTTAGTATTGCCCATAAGTGTTTAGGGCTCATCACTTAAGGTCCAGCAACCTCATAGTTTGTTCCTGAAGAAAACTCTCCCTAAATGGCTCCTAACAATCTATAGCTTTTCATCTAGGGATGGAGCCTTGTGTACTCTTCCCCCAACCCATGCTGGCATGTCAGTTAGTATGGTCTCATACAAGTCTTACGCTGGCAATCACCCTGTTGAAAGTTCACAATGCACTTGTTATCTTGTCCAGAAGACACACTCTCAGCAGTCCTCCCTGTCATATGGCTCTTTCCATTCCCTCTTCCAGGACACTTCCTGAGCCTGGGGTGCAGGCGTTGTATTATATTTGTCCCATCTGAGGCTGAGCACTCCCAAGTCACCTCTCCTCAGCAATCTGAGCAGTTCTGAATCTCTGCTGTAGTCTCTCCATCTGCCTGCTGCAAAAACACAGCTTCTTTGGTGAGGGGTGAGAATGGCACTTATCTATTAGAATAAGAACGAGTATTTAGAAAGAGGTTGGAAATTATATTAACTTAGAAAAATAGTAGTAACAGGTTCTCCTCTAGGGTGTGTGGCCTCTCCAGCCATGGGTTCTTAGCTAGGTTTACAGTACCAGGCATGACTTCTCTCCTGAGCAGGTCCTAAGTCCAATTAGACAGTTGTTGGTAACCCCAATATGTAAGGTCCACTACTGCATTGTTAGGAATATCTTGTTATGGTTCTCAGGCTTTATAGCTATGTAGGTAGGACTGCTGGTAACCCTTCTTCCATGACAGTTTGTATAGCAGCTTCTAGCATTATGAAAGCCAGCCCTTGGGGAGGAGGATTCTAGGTCAATACCAGCTTGATTTCTCCAAGCTCTGTGACCAAAGTGTGTGGTATCTTCAGCAATAGGATCATACCTTCAAGATCTGACAAGAAAGAATGAGCAATGGCAGTATCTATATTGTTTGGGGGATCTCTTGGAGCTCCCTAACCAACAACTCAAAAAGACTTATTCCTTGCCTGGCATTGGAGATTTTGTTAGATAGTCTACAGCTCCTGAGAGTACATTACCCTCCATGTCGGGTAACTCCATGTAAAGTAAGGTAGGTGTGTGTGTGTGTGTGTGTGTGTGAGAGACAGAGACAGAAAAACAGTGTACATGTTATATGTAGATGTCCATCAACTGATGAATAGTGAAATTGTAGTACATTTACACAATGGAATTCTATTCAGCAATAAAGAAAAATGCAATCACAATATCTTCAGGCAAATAGGTAGAACTGAAAATATTATACTGAGTGAAGTAGCCCAGAGCCAAAAAGATAAGCAGCATATATGCTCTGGATCTTACTTCCAAATATTTAGGTTTGGGTGTATCCATTGGAGTAATCATAGAAACCAGGGCAGTAGGCAAGGGATGAGGGGAAGGAGCTGTACAGAGGGAGGGGTGGGACACAGGTAGGAGGGAAGAGGAAAACAGGATGAAGAACTTCACAGGGGAAAAGAAGGAAGGGTAATGTAGAGGGAGGGGTTAGATAATAAAGGATGCTTCAAGAAGCCTTAGGAAAACCTATTATTAGGTAAGCTTACTTTAAAATACATATATAATTTATTAAAGCCTTCTTGAATGAACATTGATTACTTCAAAAAAAGGCCAGAAAGATGGATCAGCAGGTAAAGGCACTTGCCACAAATCCTGACAACCAGAGTTCAATTCCCAAGACCTACATGGTGGGAGGAAAGAATTGGCTCCCACATGCTCATATCCATGTGCATGTATAAAACACACAAATACAAATAAGCACATATAAAGGTTACTTCAGTAAAGCTGATTTGATCAACATAATTTGGTTCATATTCATATTTTTTCTTTTACATTTCTAACAAACACTTCAGTACTTGTAAATCCTATGCCTCGTTCCAAAGAACAAAGAATAAATTAATCATTGCCCAAAGTCACTTAGAGAATCAGTTTGCCTACAGTCTCGATGTGCTGCTGAAGTCTACTCACTAGAAGTGTTCCAAAAGCCACTGTCACAATCCTCTCCAAAAGAAAAAGACTATTTTATTCACTCATCTAACTTTAGAATTAGACACTTCTAGTCTGTGAATATAGATCAACAGAAGTGTGTGCCAGCATGTATGTATGGCTTTGGGTCCAATTTCCTAGTGCCACAAAAATTAGAACTAAATAAACTAAAATTAGATTAAGTTGGAACCTTGCTCTAAGTCTTCTCCCTAAGTCAGCTGTCTGCTAAACTTAAAGAGTCTGAAAGTTCATCAAAGACAACTGTAGCTCTTCACTCAGTGAATCTATCCAACAGGACACAGAATTTAGCTTCCATCCTTCCAAAGACCTATGTAGTATTATGGCTGTGGCCAAGGCCACTCTCCTCCGGCTATCACTGCAACGTTTTACCACCATCTGACAGTCTTACTATCAACTCTGAGGGCGGCGTTGTCCCACCCATTGAAGTCCTGAGTGCTCAGACGTCACAGCCAGCTCGTGGTAAGGAAAACAGGATTATTTCCTGCTGATTGCTCTTTACCTTTGCTTCTGATTCCACATAACCACCTCCAACTTCAGCCACGAACGGAATATCTGACTTAGGATTATTTTCACTTTTCAATTATGTAAATATTCTCTGAACTGCCAATCCTTTTCCCTCCATCTTCACTTTCCTTCCTTCCAGTCATTCAGTCACAGCACGTCTACAGCCTGAAGTTGCCTATCAAGGGTACGCCAACAGCTCACTCACACGCCTTTCCACTGCCTTCACTGTCCCACAGCAACTTTTTCTACTACACTCTAATCAATTCATTTCAAGTTTTACCTAACTGCCACTTTTAAATATGGTTGAAGAGCAAGACCCATTTGGTAAATCATGTCTCTCTGACAATGATATCCATCCTCGCTTCAGAAAAAATTATACAAAATTACATATACTTGCAACAAGCAGAGTCCCCATGTTTCTAAAGTCCAGTATGACAAAACTGTTGAAAATCTGGGCATCGGGCTGGAGAGATGGCTCAGCAGTTAAGAGCGCCAACTGCTCTTCTGAAGGTCCTGAGTTCAAATCCCAGCAACCACATGGTGGCTCACAACCATCTGTAATGAGATCTGATGCCCTCTTCTGGGGTGTCTGAAGACAGCTACAGTGTACTTACATATGATAAATAAATAAATCTTTAAAAAAAAAAAAAAAAATCTGGGCATCTAGAGACCATTGTGGCCCTGGGGTAAATGGTGGAGCAGCTACATGTATTAGTGTCTCTGTTTCATGCAAGCCTTGTTAGGAATACTAAATCCGTGAATTTGTGGGTGAGAGGTGTCACACGAGACTGCATAGGAGCCTGAACTGTGATCTAAAGCCTGGCTGCACACTAGACTCCCCACCTCCTAGAGAAGAGTGATAGCAAAAGAAGGAAGAGCTAAAATGACATGTTTATGTTTTATAAAGGCATGGCTGCAAAGGTCAGATGCTCACTGCAGAATGGTGACCTTCCTGGGGATCAGAAGGGATCCACTGAGAGGAGATGCACACGGAGGGTTTCATATGCATTCAGAATATTTTATCTCTTAAGCTGAATGCTGATACATAAGTATTTATTAAATTTGTTCTCATGTTTTAGATGCCTAAAATTTTGTAATACAAAAGAATATAGCACATAATCAAATGAGTATCATATTAGGAGTCCTGAGGACTATCTCAGGATGGAGAGAAGTAGCCAGAGAAGAAGCTTTATAAAGCAGGCTTTAAAGGAAGAATAAAACAGACTACAGGGGGAAAATGATAATGCTGATAACAGTGACAACTCTTCTTTCTCTTTTTTCTTTTTTTCTTTCTCTCCCCACCCCTTGAGATAGTGTCTTACTCTATAATCCAGGCTAGCCTGGACTATAATATATGTAGCCAAGGCTATCCTCAAATTTATAGTGATCTTCTTCTCTTCTCAGCCTGTGTACTAGGATTACAGGCATGCACGACCATAGCACAGATCAAAGCAAAACTAGGCATGTCCCTGCCCTATGGTCCAAATAAAGGCTCCATCTTGTCAAACAGTAACAGAATGAGCTGGGGAGGAGACCATAGACTGGATACTTTATCTCTAACAGAGGGGAAAGGCATAACAGGAATGATATTTTAGCAAAATAAACTGGAAGCTACACACAGGAAAAGTAAAGCAACTGAGTTCTATGCAAGACAGCAATGGTACAAGGATCTAGAAGCCAGGCCCCATGCCTGCCACCTCCCAAAGCACAGCCCTTCCACTGGTAAAATGCTTCCACTGCCAAACAATTTTTGAAAAGTACAACACAAAGTGCCCAGCTGGGAGGCACTGCTGCAATTTAAGTGTGTTATAGCCCTCTGAAATACAGTAGTTATCTTAAAAATGAGAAGGGGGAAAGAAAAAAATGAACCCATAAACTTGTTAATGGAAAATTTTGTGGGACCTAATGATAAACTAAATAAAGAAGGAAGGAGTAGCCCCACATGAAAAAATCAAAATGTCAACTAACAGCAGCGACTAATCATACAGGCTTGGACAAGAACAACCCAGACCCGCCATGGAAATGCATCTGAATGTTAAGGCAGCGCTACTCCAGGCAGATATGGCATCTTACTGAGACTAAGAGACAGTGAGCAGTGGGACCCAGAAGGCTGTAGAAAAGATGACCACCCCGTTATAGAATTATAAATGGCACCACTCTACATAATAAAGGAATATACCACTTTTGCAGCCCATCGGACTAAGGGGATCTGGCACTTTTACTGAGTTCACTTATGAGTAAAACGCAAGCTGCCGTGCAGTACTGAACATGCTATGAAGTTTACTGGTGGTGAAGACATTCAAATTTAGAACTAGCATAGTAGGGCCAGGATTATTATTTCCAAAAATGAGTACCTAAAGCAGGGTATGTAGCAATCTTATCACATAAAACTGTTTCAGATAGACCACGCAGATGAGGGTGCATGAGCCTTCTATACAGCTTTGTGCAAGCACACAGATACTTGCACAACGAAAATCACCTAATGAGTCCCTCAGAACAAAAGCCCCAATGTTAAGTCACAATGTGTGAGTTTCCTAGCAAACAATAAGATCTCAAAAATGGCAGCTATGCTTCATGACTGGATAGCAAAGGCCAAAAGGGCTACACGGAGATTCACTGTCAGTAACTCACAGGCTTCGATTTGGCAAACTTGTAGTATCTTCATCTATAAAATACGATTTTATAATCTTTCTGCAATCCAATCTACTATATAGAGTTGTGAGGATAATTATTATTAATTTGGAAATGCTATAAAATAAAACGCTGAGATCCCGAGATATAAAGGATTAGCAGTCTGCATCTGTTGCTTTTTGCAAATGTCTTCTTGGTGGGACACCAAGATAATTCACTGAAGACACCTGCCACCCAGCCAGATCACCCGAGTTTTAGCCACAACTCACACAATGAAAGGAGAGAAACAGCTCCTGCGAGCTGTCCTTGCACAACAGGCATGGGTTTCCACAGACACAGAGACACACACATGAGGTGGGAGGCAGGGATACCAAATAAACAAAATGTAATTTTTAAAAAAAATCCCTTCCTGAGCAGGAACTATATCCTAGTCCCAACTATTCCTGAGTCAAAGGCAGAAGGAGCTCTTAAGCTCAGGAACTCATGGTCAAACTCAACAACACAAGAGGGAAAAAGCAAAAGAGCTAAAAGAATTGCATTTCTAGATTAAAATGAGTCTTTGAAGAAATGGAAAGTTAAAAATAAGTTTGTTTTATGTGCAAGCACGGTTTTGTAAAGTATATATCACTATAGAATTGTCACCCACAACTTCTGATGGTCCGGGTTCACTGATGTCAGGTGCAGGCATTTTCTTACAGCTATAACAAAACTGAATTTACAGCCAACCAGCAAAGATTTTTTTATTTCAATTCAGTCATTCTAGTTGGCCTATGCCATGGTCTCAAAGATCCCTCCTTTACTGCCCTTCCAAAGCAGAAATTTAAAAAAGTTTCAGGTTTTCTTCTGTTATTGTGGGGGAGGGGAGTATCCAGGGACTACCAGTGGACAGACACCAATAACATGCTAGAATCTATCAACTGCCTTGCTTCCAGGGCCCTTCTGGGAACCTACCCACAGCCTCCTGTTTTTTTGCATCTGAACAGATGGTTTCCAGAACCCAAGGCTCACATATCTAATCACACAATTCACAACTGTTCTCAAAGTGCCTACCTTTTTAATTACCCCACCACATGAGTCTAACACCTTACACTACAGACCTCTAGCTATCAGAGCACATGAAGTCTTTAATCTTCACTACAGCACACTCTTGGAGAGAGTTTTGTAAATTAAAAATGAAAGAATGAGATTAAATGTTTTACACAGTGTCAAACAATTATTTTATTCATTCTTGGAGAACAGGGAGCAGACATTATTAACTTTTATCAATGGACATTTATTTAGTTTCCTAAGATCATTGAAATTATTAGTTCAAACATATTGTACACATTTGCATCCAATATGTCCATGATTAAACATAAACAATATATAGCATACCAAAGTATCACTATTTTTACATGCAAAACTATATGGGGGAGGGGTTCTAACTTAACATTCCTTCTATCTTGTATCCATAAATTCTTTAGAACTTGGGGGAGGGGGAAACACCTGTCATTGCAGCACATCCACAATGTTTTAAATTCTGCGTGGCTATTAATATACTTAATTTCTTAACTGTAAATAAACAATCCGTCTTCTCGAAGTGAATGGTAATACTGGGGGGGGGGGGACCGTCCTTATCACCAGGTTTCGTGAATTTGCTACTCAAACCCTCTTAGCCACCAGACTAGCGGGGAGCCCAGCGGCGGCCACTCAACTTGTGGCGCGCCAGGCCCGCAGGACGTCGGCACGGTGACTCGGCGTCCCCTCGGGGCCCCTGGCCTCGCAGAGGGACGCAGCCGACCCGTGGGCGCCTGGACCAGGCTGCGCTCCGCGCCGAGCAGGCGGGGACAGGATCGCGGCAGGCCGGGCCTAGCCGCCCCCACCCCGCGCCGCGGCTTCCGTCCTCATCCCGCTCCCGCCGTCGTTACCTCTTGGGCGCCGGCGGCTGCTCCATGGCGGCCGGTAGCAGAAAGAGCGGCCGAATGGACTCTGAAGGCCGTAGGAAGGAAAGGAGCCCGGGAGCAGCCGGCCAAACGCGAGGGACCACACCAAGAAACTCCCGGGAACTCGGACCAACTTTCCCGTAACTCCGCGGCGGATCTCCCTCCCGTTCCTGAACGCGGTTCCTCCCGGCCGCCCCGCCCCTCGGCCGTGGCCTGCGGCTCGGAGCCTGTGGAGAAGAGCCAGGCGCAGCAAGGGTAGGCGGGGCGGAGCGCGGCCCAGGAGGGTGGGCGGGACCTAGGCGCGGTCGGCAAGGGTGGGCGGGCCTAGCGCGGCCAGGGAGAGTGAGCAGGACGCGGCCGGGAAGGTGGGCGGGGCGGAGCACTGTCGGAAAGGGTGGGCGGAGCGCAGGCGGGAAGGGTGGGCGGGGCCAGGCTCTGGTGAGACTAGGGGAGAAAGGCCACCAAAAGGAGTACCCAGCTCAGAAAGAAGATACCATGCTACCAGAGGGGGACTTTGTCAACCCAGGAGCTACTCTGCTGATGGAGGGGCGCTAGCCCACTTGAGATTTGACTCATTGCTCTAGATTCCCCAAGAATACATTCTAATCATCTTGTAAATCTGTTTGAAGTATAACTGCCCACATTTCCCTCTCTTGTCCTGTTTATAATTAGTTACATTCCCCTAGTCCTCAAGCCACTTGGCATTTGTAACTATAGTAGTTGGGATACTTCTGGAAATTTTGGTTGATTTTGACTGTTTGCAAGCATAAGAATTACAGTCAAGCCGAGCGGTGGTGGCGCACGCCTTTAATCCCAGCACTCGGGAGGCAGAGGCAGGTGGATTTCTGAGTTCGAGGCCAGCCTGGTCTACAGAGGGAGTTCCAGGACAGCCAGGGCTACACAGAGAAACCCTGTCTCGAAAAAAAAAAAAAATTACAGTCAAATGACAGAAAATATTTACTGCAGTGATCTCTTGGCGCACAAATTTAGAGCACCAGAGTGTTGCTGCTGGCCTGTCCTGTTGGATAACATGGGAAACTTACCACTAGTTATAGTGCTTGGGAAAAGATACAAAAGAAATTTATTCCCTTTTTTCTTGGGTTCCCGACCCCTACAGCCCTAACCCCATTGTAACTTGACCCCTTACACATTAATTTGTCTACTATTTAACTATAAAATGCATACACACACCTTCTCACAACTATACAAATGAGTCTGCTTATTTTTTTTTTTTTTTTTAGAATATTCTTAAATAAGGATTGGGCAAGGTTTTCTTAAAGGTTGGAATCATGTGTCAATGTTGGTCAAAATGAGTGTGAACCCAAACGGAATAAGAGAAAGTCTTACACACATCCATCTTGATACCTGTTTCATCTACCCAGGACAATAGGAACAATGTCAAAAACTAAGCCATTAAAATGTCAATACTGGGCCAGGAGATGGTTCAGTAAGTAAAGGCACTTGCCACACAATCCTGATGAGTCCACAAGTGTGAAGAGAGAACAGACTTCACAAAGTTGTCCTTGGCCCTCCACATGTGCTGTGCTACCCTTGTCACATCTCTCGAGCACGTGCACACTTACACACACACACTATGCACACACGGTAGTGTCAGTTTTTTTAAACATCAGTAGTCAGTACTGGGAATCACCACTGAAACTCTCCTGCTCACCTCTCATTCTCCTGACTTCCACACTAACCTCGTTTTTTCCTGTTTCAGCAGAAAGCATCTTGAGAAGTTCATCTTATCATTTTTTTCAATTTATTAAATGTTAAAATGGACTCAGTTTATCATCCTTTACAACGGGTTCCTTGCCTTCGCGACTTTGTCCCCCAGGATGAAGCGCAGGTCAGCCAGCACAGCACAGCTGTGAGTGGTGCTGGCGTATGCTCAATGCGCGCGCTCTGTGCTGCACATTTTCTTCTCAGGCAGTCATCCAACCGAAATGTAAGTCATCTGAGAGCCAAACCATAGCATTCTCTCTCCCTGCTTGGCACCTAAGCAAGTGCCTGTCACATCCAGCTCTGGGCTGGGGCTTTGCTAACCCAGGTTCACTATCCTATCCTACCTACTGTATCAGCTTCCTGTGTGAATGCCAGCTAATACGATCTTCCCAGGCCACTTGTGCTTCTGGGATAGACTCAGGAGGAAGACAGAGGAAGAAGGAGCCCAAGGTTGCTATTTGCTTATTCTTCCGATGATCATGTACTGAGGTCACCTAAAGTGTTCCTTTCAAGATAGGCTAACACCTTGTCTCCCTTGCCCTTGTCCCTCTGTGACTAGGGGTTTGTGGTAGTTTGAATGAGAATGGCTCACACAGACTCTAATGGCTCCTGGTGTTATCAGATTGTAAGCTCATCAGGTTTCTTAGCAACTCTTTGAGTTGTAACTTGAGAGCCACCACAATGTTACATTATGGTTAGTGCTGAGATATTCAGAAGTCTGTATCCCTAAGAGTATATCTTGCTTTTTCCCAGGGCATCTCTCTTTCTCTCAAAATCTATGTTAAAAACATCTTTGGATAAATTGCAAGTCTTCTTTGAGAAGCTCACATCCACTTTCTTGGCTGTGTCTTTATTATTTTACTGAATGCCTTTCTTTTAATTATTAATGAAGCCCAAATTCTGCTTCATATTAGTTAGTACTGAAATTATTTACATCAAAGCCAGGGGGTCTAGGCTTCCCTGAGTCTGAGTCCCTAAAAAATATTCAACAGGCTGCAGAGGTGACAGTGTGAAGCCATGTTTCTGTCCCTGCTAACAAGATTACAAGTATGTTCCCCCACGTCTGGTTTGCACAGGAGTGGTGATTGAACCAGGGCTTTGTGCATATAGGGAAGCCCTCTACCAACTAAAAGGTATCCTTAGCCCAAGAATGCCATGTTTTAAGAGGGAGTCCAACCCCATCCTACAAGCTCCTGGGCACTTCCCTTTATTGGCCAGAAGCAGGTAGTGGAACTAATGCCAACAAAGACATGGAGAAGGGATATCAAAATGTTCACTCTGATTGTGGTTTCAATGGAACAAGACTGGGACCAGCCTGCTCTGAAGTCTGGGACTAAAAGAAGCCTTCAGAGAACAACAAAGCTGAGGTTCTTGTAATGAAAAGAATAGAAAACTGTTATTAGGCAACAGCTTAGAACATCTGCTTCATACACATTCCTAAAGCATGCATCCCCTTGGCAAGTGCTGAGGTTTGGACTTGCTGTCTATTGTAATGCTAAGTGCGGCCCCCCAAGACCTGGAGTCTGCGGTAGACCTATGACCCTACCCCCAAGTTATTTATGATTGGTAAATAAAGATGCCAACAGCCAAAAGCTGGGCAGAAAACCATAGGTGGGGTTTAGGTTTCCTGCGCTTGGGATGGGAGATGGGGAGAACCACTAGGAGAAGAAGATGCAGAAGGAGGAAGGAGAAGCCGCCATGTGTTAGGTGAGCCATAGAAACATGGCCCCGAGGGCTGGCCAACTGGAGTTAAGGCAGCCCAGATGAAACATACTATGCATAAGTAATAACTCAGGATTATCAAAAGGAAAGTAGATTCTAATACCATAGAGGATAGGGATCTGCCCAGCTCCTGTGCTGTTTAAGGCTTATTGTAAATATAAAGGCTGTGTGTGTCTATTATCAGGGAACTGAAAGGCAAGGTAAAAACCCCAGGTCAGGGTTAAGTAATTTCTACAAGTAAGTGTTTGCCCAATGAATGGATCGATTTCTACAGAGAAAACATACCACTAGTGCATGAATTATATATTGAAAGGAGAGTGAGTTGAGTGTGACTGTAGTTTCGTTTGTCTAACATGTATGAGACTTTGGGTTCAATCACCTGTGTCTCTGTTAGACCTCCAACTCTAGAACAAAGACAGAAGCAGATATAAGTGGGTGTGTCATAGATCATGCCCTTCAAACTTACCTTCATTACTGGCTCTTCAAAAGGGAAAGACACCCTTTACATTTTTTTTTATTTTTATGTATAGGAGTGTTTGCCTGCATGTGTGTATGTGCTTGATGCCTGAATAGGCCAGAAAGGGCATCAGATCCCCTGGAACTGGAGTTCCAAAAGGTTGTGAGCCGCCATATGCGTGCTGGGAACCAAATCTGGATCCTTTACAAGTACAGCAAGTGCTCTTAATCACAGAGCCATCTCTCTAGCTCTTAAATATTATTTTTCTTTACAAGAGAATATGATGCTAAACTTTGTAAAGAGCAGACACTAGAGAGATTTTGCAAAAGGAAAAGATTTACTTTCCTGCTTGGTGTGTCGTTCTTGTGGATTTCTACAGCTTGGGCAGAATCTCGGGCACTTGATTCCTGGAGAAATTAACAGCAATGTCACTCAGTGGCCAATCTCTTCCCACCAGCACACCCTGCCCCTCACCCACTAAAACACCTTGCCATGAACAGTGTTCCACAAACCTAATAGGAGGGTTTCTGGAAAGTTTGGAGGACAGAGTCCTAGTGAGCTCCAAGTGTCCTCCCACAGCAGCCTCTGTCCTTTAGCAAAACATACCTGTGCCCTGGTAGACCTCAACCTGGGACAAATGGCTAACAAAGGCACCTATTTAGCATATCACAGCAGACCTGGCTGCTAGGTTCTCCCACACCTCTCACTTCCTACCTAGTAGAGGGTCCCTCTGGCTGCCATACCCCACCCCATATGCCAAACTACTCTACCCCACCAGTTGAGCTGCCCTTTCCTAATTTGGTTATCTGGCCTTTTGCATTTTGGCATGTCCCTTAGCCTCCTGGTCTCCTGGCTCTCCTCACTCCCCTCCCTTCTTTCCTCACATGGCCTGGTTCAGGGTCAAGTTCACTCTGGACTCTCCCAGATGTCCCTCTATTACCACACTGTCTCTAACTTGCCAGCTGCTTTAATAATACTGAGAACATTATTATTTATTGTAGCTCAGCCCTTATAGTTTAGGTTCGTTCCCAACTAGCTGCTATATCTTAATTAACCCTTAATTCTAATCTAAGTTGTACAATGTGGCCTGTTGCCTCTTCTTCTAGTCTACAACCTCATCAGAGACCTAAGAAGAATAAATATTTCCTAGCACTTGGGAGGCAGAGGCAGGCGGATTTCTGAGTTCGAGGCCAGCCTGGTCTACAGAGTGAGTTCCAGGACAACCAGGGCTATACAGAGAAACCCTGTCTCGAAAAACCAAAAGAAGAAGGAGAAGAAGAAGAAGGAGAAGGAGAAGGAGAAGGAGAAGGAGAAGGAGAAGGAGAAGGAGAAGGAGAAGAAATATTACCCGAATAAACAGGACGTGCAGAAAAAGCAGCTTCCAAAGCTATACAAATGACAGAGACTGCTGGCTTCCAATATTCCTCTGCAGTGTTGGAGCATCCATCTTTGACCTACAGGCCCAGAATATCTGACAGACTTTTTGTGAAGTAGGAATTATGAAGGACTAGCCTACTTTTTCTTGGCAAAGCTGAGCAGTTGACTTTCTCCATGTCCTGCTTGTCCACAGTTTGGACAGTATGCTGTCAGCAATTGAGGCAAGGGCAGTTTTTTGCCATATTTAGAGCAAACTTCATATAAAGGTTCTTCAGTGCCCATCGTCTTCTTAGAGGTAGACTGGGGTTGCTGCCAGGAACTAAATGCCCAAGTGTCACAAAAAGACATATTATTAAAACATCTTAAGTGTCATATTCTGCAGATGTCTGAAAATGTTTGAAGAACATCTATCTATCTAAAATTTATCTGAATAGACTTGTTTCTAGCTATTTATTATTTTCTTAACATTGAAAACATCTACAAGAAGCCAAATAAAGCTATTTCTTTAACTAACCAACCTAGTATCAATCATGATCACAAGGTTAATTGACTAATTACTGTAGACTTAGACTTTTCAAAGCCTACTTTATTTAGGGTTCTTTAACACTTCAACCTTCTTCCTAGACCATGAACCAAAGGGAGGGAAGAAAGATGGTTGATAGGACAGAGGGGGTGGGCCTGTTTAGAAGTAGTTATGTGGGATGAGTCCAATCTTTATTATCAGGATATCAGCAGCTCAGTCCAATAGCAAACACCAAACACAAATCAGCAATGGCTCAATCCCACAGAAACCTTGAGGCGCTGCTGAATCAGCACTAGTCAGCAAAAGGAGCAAAAAGCAGCCAGAATACCACAAGAAGTTCTCTGGCACATTTCTCTCTATGAAGTCACAATAAGCAAAGATCAGTAAAGACCAGTGAGGTGCTGCAAGGCATAGGAAAGCAAGGGCATTGACTCACTGTCCGTGAGGTTGTTGTCCGTGAGGTTGATACTTTATACTCTGCAAACATCACCTGTCCTCCCACGTATCTGCTTCAGCAAAACATCCTCTCACAAGAAAACTTCCAGAAAAAAACTATGTAGCACAACTGAAACCAGAAATTTCCACTTTAGACTGCTAACTTGTATTTCTTAATTATCATAAACAGTTTGTAATAGCAGCTTTCAAGGACTAGAAATTTCTATTACATTTTTAAATGAATTGCATAGGTACAATGCCTAAAAAAGAGTTGAAACATATATACAGTATGTTGTAACAAAAATAAAATCCTAAATTTGCGTCAAAATACAAACTTCTATAACAATGTAAAAATATTTGAGACTTGTTGCTTTTTAATCTCCAAGCAGATTCAATAATCTACTCTTTTATCCATGCCTATATCCCCCTTTTTCTTTTCACCCGCTCTCCTGTCTTTTCCCCCAACACTAAATAAAGATGAAAGAAGAAAAAGAGAAAAAGGGATCCCTGAATCTAATCTCTTTTACTTCATTTTCTTCCTGACCAAAACCAGTAACAACCTGTGACCAGTCCCCCTTAAACGAAGACAAACATCACTCACTGAACAATCAAAAAACACCTGCCCCACCTTCTGGGAATCAGGAAACCATTCTCTTAAAATTGATTACTGCTGTCTGGGGGGAGGGGGGATGGCATCCTTTGGGTGGTCCTAAGAAATTTAGAATATAGGCCAAGTCCTGGGAGAGCTAATTGTATCATTTGTTGTCCAGTCTCTGCGTGATGTAAAAGTTCAGGGCTTAACTGAAATCTTGGCTGGAACTGTCTATGAGGCCGAACCATCTTAACTAGCCATTTTAAAGTTGTCCTGGATGCAGATTTTTGAGGAAACAGCTACTGAGGCAGTCTGAGGCTAGATCACCTGGGTTACTTGTTTTCATTGGTGTTTGGTCCTTTTGCTCCGAAAACACACAAACTCTTAAATGTTTGAAGAAGAGAAAGGCATCAAACTTTGTAAGTCTGTTTGGACTATACAACCACACTATAATATAAATCTCCTCCATCTAGGCTATATAAAGGACTGCAGGCAACAAGATTTATTGGCTACACAGAGACCTTCGTGTCTCAGGCAGCCTCAGAGCTGTTCCCACATAGAGGGATCAGCATTACTGGTAGCTGAATTGTTGTTCTTCTGGGTTTCTTCCTTTATGTCTATAACCAAGATTTTCAGGATATCTCCCCCAATCAAATCTAACCTTTATTAATTTTAAAGAAATCCACAGCTTTTCATTTCCTGTTGAGATAAAGGCATAACCTTTCCCTCAGCACATTTTCTGCCTTCCATTCTGAAGTTAACAAATCCTTAAAATATATAGACCAGTTTAATTCAGCAGGTTTTTCCACAATCCAATGGCTCTCAGAAGCTGTTGCTTTTTAATAATTAGCATTTAAAAGTTTTAAAGGTAATGGAACACTGTGTAATCTATCTCTGGGGGCTTTTGGTAGCCCTTTCTGTTTATTAAGCATATCTTTTAGAGTGTGACTTGATCTTTCTAAAAGTGCTTCTCCTATAGGATGTGAGGTATACCTGTAATATGCTTTATTTTATAATATGCAAAAAATGTTTCATTTTACTAAAGACGTATGCTGAAGCACTGTCAGTCTTAATTTGTACAGGTATACACATAATGCTCACATTTCTAATAAAGGTGTAATTACAGAATCAGCTTTTTCAGAACTTAAAGCAGTTGCCTGTTGAAATCCTGAATATTTATCTATGGGATGGTGCGCATACATTAATTTTTGAAACTGTGCAAAAGGAAATGCATCCGTTGCCAAGTTTAAATTATTTGAGTACCTTTGGGGTTATTTCCTGCAGATAATAGAGTTTTGTTATACAAATAACAAGTAGGAAATTTCCTTGGATTGTGGACAAGTGATTGAAAAAGCATTTTCCAACTCTTTCCTATTGACAAGGAAGCACATTTCCTTTTAATAGTAGATCAATTTCATCACTCCCTTGTGCTATAGAGGGTCTGCTAGACCTGTATGGGATCTGATATATGTTATATACAATGGGTGATTTCTATTTCTGATTATTTGTTGCAGTTGAACAAATAGCAAAGCTAATTATGAATCATTCTGAATACAGTCAGCCATTTCAATATGTACAACAACTCTTTCTGAATATTGAATCAGTTACTATATTAAGAGATTAAGGGGTGGCTGGAGACCTCTTCCTGGGCCACCAGGGTTCCATAGCCAACTAGCGCCAGGAGAAAGCTATACTTCCAGGAGCATGGAAAAGCCATTAGTGGGGTTAAGTCGAGCACCACTGCTCACCTGGACCTGCCCGGAACTCATTGGATACATGGACTGAGGAAAACTCAGGGACAGGAACCTCTGAACCTTCCAGTTTCTGTCTGTGGCTGGAGACCTCCTCCTGGTTCACCAGGATTCCAGAGCCAATGAGTGCCAGGAAAAGGCTACCCTCCCAAGAGCATGGAAAAGTCGTGAGTGGGTTTAAGGCAAGCACCACTACTCACTAGAACCTGCAGGGAACCCTTGGGACACAGGAACTGAAGTAAAGTCAGGGACAGGAACTTTCCAGTTTCCATCTGTGCCTGGGGACCTCAGCCAGGAACACAGGGCTCCAGGGGAGAGCTGGTATCACAGGAGTGCTGCCACACCTTTAAACACGGGCAAAATCCCCACTTCTGTTCAAACTCACTGGATCAACAGGGACCCTTGCAGAGCCATTAGGACCCAGGAACCAAGGGACAGCTGGGGACAGGATCCTTCTGGTTTCTGTCTGCATCCCAGAGCTGACACTGTGCAACAGCTCTCCAAACCCACATGCCTCTCAGGGAGAGCTAATCTCAAGGAGTATTGACACAGAGACCTGTAGGAGGGGCAAGCCACAGCCAGACACAGTAAGACCAGATAACATCAGAGTTAACAAGATGGCAAAAGGCAAGGGTAAGAACATAAGGAACAGGAACCAAGGCTACTTGACATCATCAGAACCCAGCTCTCCCACCACAGCAAGCCCTGGATACCCCAACACACCAAAAAAGCAAGTCTCAGACTTAAAATCACTTCTCATATTGATGATAGAAGATTTAAGAAAGAAATGAACAACACCCTTAAAGAAATATAAGGGAACAGAGATAAACAACTGGAAGGGCTTAAAGAGGAAACACAATAATCCATTAAAGAATGACAGGAAACACAATCAAACAGGCAGAATTACAGGAAAACACAATCAAACAGACAAAGGAAATGAACAAAACTATCCAGGAGCTAAAAATAGAAATAGAAACAATAAAGAAATCACAAAGGGAGACAACCCTGGAGTTAGAAAACCTAGGAAAGAGATCAGGAGTCATTGATAGAAGTATCACCAACAGGATACAAGAGATAGAAGAGAGAATCTCAGGAGCAGAAGATACCATAGATAACATTGACACAACAGTAAAAGAAAATGCAAAATGCAAAAAGCTCCTAACCCAAAACATCCATGAAATCCAGGACACAATGAGAAGACAGAATCTAAGGATAATAGGTATAGAAGAGGGAAAAGATTCCCAACTTAAAGGACCAGTAAATATCTTCAACAAAATTATAGAAGAAAACTTCCCTAACCTAAAGAAAGAGATGAACAAAAATATACAAGAAGCCTACCGAATTCCAAATAGATTGGACAAGAAAAGAAATTCCTCCCGTCACATAATAGTCAAAACACCAAATACACAAAACAAGGAAAGAATATTAAAAGCAGTAAGGGAAAAGGTCAAGTAACATATAAAGGCAGACCTATCAGAATTACACCTGACTTTTCACCAGAGACTAGGAAAGCTAGAAGGTCCTGGGCAGAACTCATACAGACCCTAAGAGAACACAACTGCCAGCCCAGGCTGCTATACCCAGCAAAACTCTCAATTACCATAGATGGTGAAACCAAAATATTCTATAACAAAACCAAATTTACACAATATGTTTCCACAAACTCAGACCTACAAAAGATAATAGTTGGAAAAAGTCAACACAAGGAGGGAAACTATACCCTAGAAAAAGCAAGAAAGTAATCTTTCAACAAACTGAAAAGAAGATAGCCACACAAACCTAAAAGTAACATCGAAAATAACAGGAACCAACAATCACTATTCCTTAATATCTCTTAACATCAATGGACTCAATTCCCCAATTAAAGACATAGACTGCAGACTGGATTCATAAAGAGGACACAGCATTTTGCAGCATTCAGGAAACACACCTCCTTGACAAAGACAAAAACTACCTCAGAGTAAAGGGCTGGAAAACAAGTTTCCAGGCAAAGGGTCCCAAGAAACAGGCTGGAGTAGCCATTCTAATATTGGATAAAAATCTACGTTCAGCCAAAAGTCATCAAAAAAGATAAGGAAGGACATTTCATATTCATCAAAGGAAAAATCTACCAAGAAGATCACTCAATTCTGAACATCTATGCTCCAAATGCAAGGGCACCCACATTCATAAAAGAAACTTTACTAAAGCTCAAAGAACACATTGCACCTCACACAATAATAGTAGGGGACTTCAACACCCCATTATCATCAATGGACAGATCTTGGAAACACAAATTAAACAGAGACACAGTGAAACTAACAGATGTTATGAACCAAATGGATTTAACAGATATCTATAGAATATTTCATCCTAAATCAAAAGGATATACCTTCTTCTCAGCATCTCATGGTACCTTCTCAAAAATTGACCATATAATTGGTCACAAAACAAACCTCCACAGATATAAGAAGATTGAAATAATCCAATGCCTCCTATCAGATCACTATGGATTAAGCTGGTCTTCAATGGCAACAATAATGACAAAAAGTCCACATACACATGGAAGCTGAACAATGCTCTACTCAATGATAACCTGGTCAAGGAAGAAATAAAGAAAGAAATTAAAGACTTCCTAGAATTTAATGAAAATGAAAGCACAACATACCCAAACTTAAGGGACACAATTAAAGCAGTGTTAAGAGGAAAACTCATAGCTTTCAGTGCCTCCAAAAAGAAACTGGAGAGAGCATACACTAGCAGCTTAACAGCACACCTGAAAGCTCTAGAACAAAAAGAAGCTAATGCACCTAAGAGGAGTAGAAGACAGGAAATAATCAAACTCAGGGCTGAAATCAACCAAGTAGAAACAAAAAGAACTATACAAAGAATCAACAAAACCAGGAGTTGGTTCTTTGAGAAAATCAACAAGATAGATAATCCCTAATCCAGACAAACCAGAGGGCACGGAGACAGATTCCAAATTAACAAAATTAGAAATGAAAAGGGAGACATAACAACATATTCTGAGGCAATTAAAAAATCATCAGATCCGGGAAACCTCAGCTTGGGCCACAGGGCCCCACAGCTAATCTGCGCTGGGACAAAGATCCCTC
>CM052718.1:61030790-61040799 GCA_028551405.1 Uromys caudimaculatus | reverse complement strand
TCAATTCAAAATTTGACATCCTTAAATAACCTCTAATCCAATTTATATCCCCTAATAATTTTTGAAAATCATTCAAGGTATGTAACTTATCTTTCCTCAATTCCACTTTTTGGGGTAATACTTTATCTGGGGTTATTTTAGCTCCCAAATAAGAAACTATTTCTTTCTTCTGAACCTTTTCTGGAGCAATAAACAGGCTCCACAGCTCCAATTGCTTTACCAACTCACAATAGGCTAACTTTAACATTTCTTCATCCTTAAAACACAACAAGATATCATCCATATAATGAATACATCTCACTTGAGGGAAAATTTTCCTGACAGGAGCTAAGGCTTTGGCAACAAACAACTGACACATAGTAGGGCTATTGGCCATACCCTGTGGTAACACCACCCATTCATAGCGTTGATCTGGCTCCTCATGATTTACTGAGGGAAGCGTAAACGCAAATCTTTCAGTATCTTTTCTTACCGATGGTATAGAAAAGAAACAATCCTTGATATCAATAACAATTATTTTCCAATCTTTTGGTAAGGTGGATAGCAGGGGTAAGCCCCGTTGTATGGGACCCATTATCTGCATCTGATTATTAATTTCTCTGAGATCATACAATAATCTCCATTTTCCTGACTTCCTTTTAATAACAAATATGGGTGTATTCCAGGGAGATATGGAGGACTGCAAATGTCCCAAGGACAGTTGCTCCTTCACCAATTCATGAGCTGCTTTCAATTTCTCAGAGGACAGAGGCCACTGAGAAACCCATAGAGGCTCCTCTGATTTCCATGTAATGGGAATACCTTCCTCAGTGGCCCCTATGAAAAACGCCAAGGTCGCGGGTTCGATCCCCATACGGGCCACCACTTGTTGCGACCCTCGACCAGCAAGGATGACGCAACACTCGGAGATCTTCGCAAAGCAGTTTATTCAGGCGTTGTTCAGGATTCTTCTGCTCCCGTACTACCGGTCCCTAGCTTATAAGCTTCACTCATCACCAATCGCACAATGCTTCGTGGCAGGCAGGCATAGGTTGCCAAGAGGCAACCAGCAACCCATAATAGTTGTTTGCGGCAGGAACACAGGAAACAGATGCCATCTTTAAGGCGCTGCCGTTATCGCTTACCACAGTAGATGTCCCTCATCAGAGGAATGGATACAGAAAATGTGGTACATTTACACAATGGAGTACTACTCAGTTATTAAAAACAATGACTTCATGAAATTTGCAGGCAAATGGACGGAACTTGAGAATATCATCCTGAGCGAGGTAACTCAGTCACAAAAGAACGAACATGGTATGTACTCACCAATAAGTGGATATTAGCCCAAAAGTTCGGAATACCCAAGTTTCACTTTACAGTAACCGCTGGACTGAGAGTGAGGTCCCAGATGAAGGAGTGGGAGTAGGGACTGAAGGAGCTGAGGAAGTTTGCAGCTCCATGGAGAGAGCAACAATGTCAACTTGCCTGAACCCCCCCCCACGTCCTCCTGGAGGCTGGACCACCAACCAAAGAATTCACATCGAGGAACTCATGGTTCAGCCCACGTATGTGCCAGAAGAGGGCCTTGTTGGCCATCAGGGGGAGGAGAGGCCCTTGGGCCTGAGGGTGTTAGTGGCCCCAGTAAAGGGGAATGTCAAGGTGGGAATATGGGAGTCGGTGGGAGGTGAAACACCCTCATAGAGGCAGGGAGGGTGAGGGGATAGGTGGTTTCCAAAGAGGAGACCTAGAAAGGGGGAAACATTGGAAATGTAAATAAAGTTTCAAAAAATAAAAAAAAAATTTACAAAAAGTTATTAACCAGAAAAAAAAAAAAAAAGATATTCAGGGAAATCTAATAAGACCATAAGAATCATATACAGCTCTGATTTTTGAACTGAAGTATAAGGACTCTGAGCAAGTTTACTTATTTTTCCTGACTTATAACCTGGCTTTCCTGATTTATTTGCATCAATATAGAAAGTAGAGGCTCCAACTTCAAGCATTTTTTCAAAGGTATATCTGTTTGAATCATCCAGCAAGATATCATCCATATAATGATAAATTTTAGATTGAGGAAACTGTTTAAAATTGTTTCTAGCAGCTGTTGTACAAAATATTGGTCCAAGGTAGGACGGCTTAACATTCCTTGTGGTAAGACTGTCCAATGATACCTCTTTCCTGGACAATTATTACTTTAAATAGGTATTAAGAAAGCAAGCCTTTCCCTACAGTGCTCATTTAAAGGGATTGATAAAAGGCAATCTTTTAAATCAATTATGATCACAGGCCATGGAATTCCACTCTGTAAAGAGCCCATTGGCTGAATCATCTTATTTATGGCTATTAAATCATCCTCCATTTTCATGATTTCTTTCCTCTTTCTTCTTTCTTTCTTTCTTCTTTTTTTCTTTCTCTCTTTCTAACAAACATAGGGGAATGCCATAGGCAGATGCTTCAATATGTTGAGAATTTAGCTACTCCTATATTCGCTGTTCTAGTACCTGTAATCTTTCTTTTGTCATAGGCCACTGTGCCACCCATAAAGTTTTGTCAGCCATTTTAAAGGTAGGGCAGTTGGTCCATTTGAAAGATCGACACCTATTGTGTCCTGCTTATGGACAACCTGGACAGTCTGTGACTATTCTTGATAACATCTTTCAATATTTTGTCAGAAGCATTTTTTATTTTATGGTTTACTTCTGAAAATGAAGAATGTTAATCTATCTTCCATTGCTATGACAAATCATGTCCCCATAAATTTATGGCTATATTAGCCACATATGGCTTTAATTTCCCTATTTGACCGTCTGGATCTATGCACTTAAACTATCTCACACATTGTTTTACCTGAGATAAAGTTCCATCCCCTAGAAACTGAATATCTACCTCCCAGGGAAGCCAATCTGAAAGCTACATTTGGGTGAAATTATTGTTAAATGTGTTCCTATGTTTACCAAACCTTCAATTTTAATATCATTTTCAAATACTATTAATTTTAGCCTCTGATAATCTATAGTAGTTTGCCAAAATACTTGGTTTTTTTGTTTTTATTTTTTTTGTTTTTGGTCTCTCCTGAGATATATGGGGATGGATTATTAAATTAATCTTAAACAGAACATGTTATAGCCATAATCTTACATTAGTAGAAATCTTTACATTTTGGTGCAGAATTGAGTTATAATTTCTTATATTGGTACAGAATTTATATATTGATACAAAGGTTTTCATTGGCATAAATCTTTGTATATTGATACAAAATTTAAAATTAATTTTGTAACTCTTAGAGAGGCATTGTGCCTATAAAACTCATTTAAGAATACAAGGCTTACACCTCCAGGAGAAAGACAGGGCATCAAGTAGAGGGATGGGGTTGCCATCCCACAGTCAAAAACTCTGATCCAGAATTGTTCCTATCTGAAAAAATGGCAGGGACAAAAATGGAGAAGAGCCTGAGGAAAAGGAGGTCCAGTGACAGGCCCAAATTGGGATCCAGCTTAAAGAGAGACTCCAAGGCCTGACACTATTACTGATGCTATGGTATGCTCACAAAAAGGGGCCTATCATGACTGCCCTCCAAAAGACCCAACCAGCATCTGAAAGGGTCAGATGCAAATACTTACACATGACCAATGGACAGAAGCTGCTGACCCCTGTGGTTAAATTAGGAAAAAGCTAGAAGAAGCTGAAGAGGAGGGCAACCCTGTAGGAGGACTAGCAGTCTCAACTAACCTGGACCCCTGAGATTGCTCAGACACTGGACCACCAACCAGGCAGCATACACCAGCTGATATGAGGCCCCCAACACATATATAGCAGAGGACTGCCTGGTCTTGGCCTCAGTGAGAGAAGATGCACCTAACCGTCAAGAGACTTGAGACCCCAGGGCGTGGGGAGGTCTGGTGGGGTGGGGGAGGGGTAGGAACATCCTCTTGGAGACTGGGGGAGGAGGTATTGGATGTGGAAGTCAGAGGGTTGACTGGAAAGGGGATAAACTCTGGACTGTAAAAAAAAAAAAGATTAAAGAAAAATAATAATTAAAAAAAAGAATCCAAGTCTTAGACTCAGTTCTTGTTTTCAATATTACTCAAGTAGTATATAGCTAAGAGTAATCAAGGTTTAACAGTTCAGTTATACTACATAGATATAGATAGTCTTCAAAAGCATTAGAGATCCACAGAATATGGCATTTAACATCATCCCATTAATAACTAGGAGATATGTCTGCTCCTGACAGTACCCCCATTTTGATTAGGAGACATGTCTACTCTTGACAGTACCCCCATTCCCACTTCAAAGAAGTATTGAGCATCATAACCTCCATATAGAGTTGCTCCAATTGTGGTAAGCTAGCTACTGGGCAGGAATTGCCCTAATTCATCTACAGACAAAAAATACTGTCCAGAAAAAGGACACATGATGTAGGATAGTTGACAGCTTAGCTTTCCAAGACAGAGTAAGCTAGTCCTTCATAGTTCCTGCTTCGCTTAAGGTCTGTCAGATCATTCTGGGCCAGAAGACTGAGGACAGATGCTTCAATGGTATAAGGAATATTGGGGACTGTCCAGAAAGTCAGCTCTTTCTACAAATTATATAAGTTTTGGAAGCTACGTACATCTTTGTGCTTCCTACATAGTCAGGTAATATTTAATTCCTTCTCAGATCTCTGACATAGTTGAAGACTAGTTATAGTCTCTTACTTGAACTTAAGAAAGATGTTCCAGGTTTGAAAGGATGGTTTAAGATGGTAATGCAAGTTAAAATCAAATATATTTGAGATACAGTATTATAAACTCTTTAAATCAGGATAGATGATAAAAATACTTTATCTAAATTGCCAAATATGATGGACTGGATGTTATAACTGTATATCATATTTACAGTTTACATAATTTTTATAATTATGTTCAATGTATATCTAAGAGAAAAGAACCTTTTTAATTGGACAAAAAGGGGGAAATGTAGCTACTTGTATTACAAATACTAAATATGTCATCCAAAAACTGTTTGCGTGAGAGAGTCTGCATAGCTTCTGGGATTCTGCCCCCAGTTATTTTTGATTGGTAAATAAAGATGCCAGCAGCCAATAACTGGGAAGGAGAGACAGGCAGGGTTTAGGGTTCCTGGGCTTAGGACTGTGAGGAAGCAGGAGAAGGGGAGGTCCACTATGCTTTAGGAGAGTGCGGGGAGAGGAAAGACATAGAGGCCACCCTGGGGTAGAGAAACAAGGAGAGCACCCCGGGCTCTGGGCCAAGAAGCACAGCCCAGAGGGCTGCTCAATTGTGTCTGGAGTGGTCAAGGTTGTACATAGAAATTAGTAAGTAGTAACTTGGAATTGTCGGTAGGAGGTAGATGCTAGCAGCATGGAGGCAAGGCAGTCGCCCAACTATTGTGCTGTTTAAGGCATATTAAAATATGTGTGTGTGCGTGTGTGTATGCGTGTGTGCGCGCGTGTGTGTGTGTGTGTGTGTCTATGTGTGTGTGTCTTTCATTCCAGAACATAAACCATTGAGTCAGGAAGCAACCCCTCATCAGGATTTATTAGAATAATAATTCTACAGTGCTGATCTTGCCTTCAGAGATGTAATCACCTTTCTGGATGTGGAATTAGCATTCTTAAAAGCCAATTAATACTTGCCTAGCTTCTGAATCGGATATTCTTCCATTTATAGCTGAAGTCCATCTTTGTAAGAAAAAAATCAGTGATGCTTCCTTTGGACTTTGTATAATTTTAGTAAATGGTCCAGACTTGTTTCCTGTTTCTTCAATCTTGTCTCAAGCACTTAAAGCTGCTGTATGACACAGCACCAAGGTGGCATCATAGTACTCAACCTGTGTTTGTACCTCAGTTGCTAGACCTTCGTCCAGCAACTGATCTTGGGAAATATTAATACCTCTAGCCCAATTTCTCTGTTCTATCTCCTTGGCTTCTTCTTTCCACCATGATCACTACTGTAACTGAGGAACAGCTTCTAATATTGCTTTTGTCATATCTTTCCAGTCTTGGGGGATTACTCTATTTTGAATTGCCCAAGAATGTAATATCTGCTTCATGAATGGTGAATGCATACCATATAAAATAGCAGCTTCTTTTAAAAATCTAGCATTTTAGAAAGCTAGCATTTCTACAGGATGCCATCCAAATTCTTCATAACCTTGGGGAATGCCTATTGTCTGCTGGTATTTGCTAAGGTTGTTTTCCTAATGACTTTTGGCTGACCTTTGATTTCATTATACAGTGGTATAACAAAATTAAGGCTCTGGCCTTAATTCCTCTGCTTCTGTCTGAGTATCTTTCTCATTTTTATTTACTAGTCTTTCTAATTTTTCTTGTAAGGTTTATCAATCCACTTTTCTTATTTTTCTTTTTCCTGTATCTCTAAAGCCTTTTTCTTTGAGAGGACACAGAAAGCCACTATGGCTATTAAGAATAAAGTATGAGATACCGGTATTAATCATTATTAAACCAAGCTCAGTTAAGTCATTTATCTTTTCATCTTCTGTTTTCTATTTTTAAGCCATCTATATAGGGTTTTGACGCTCTGTGTTATATTTCCCAACCCTCTTTAAGGACTTCCCAGGTTTCTCACCAAGTCTGATGACCTCTTGGCTTCTCCTGCCTTTTCCATGAGTCTGGGTGAGATTAAAGAATTTTCTGCCAGATTTCTGCTCATGCTGTGTATTTACTGCCTGGCTTTTTTCTGCCTGATTTCTCTCTCCATATATTTTTGTTGGTGTGCCTTCGCTATGCCAAGCTTTCCCACCCCACTGCCCTCTCCACAGGTGCAGGCACCTGAGGCTCAACTAGCACATGGTACTGGCTGATGGCTCTCCACCAGTCATTTTGCTAACAGGGAAGAGGCAGTTCTGCTGCTTCACTCCCAGGGCAGCTGCCTGGAGAAACTTTGACTTTTTTACACTAGGATCTATTCTGTTCACTGAGCCTCTGTCAGGTCACTGGCTGTCTTCCACCCAACTCTGGCTGCAGCCACTGGTTGTCTGCTTGAGTAGCAGCAGCATTGTTCCTTAGGCTGGCTTGTGTTCCTCTGGTTGGTTGCACCTGTCCCAGGGACATCATTTGCTCTCAAGGCTGAGACTTGCTTCAAGCTGTGAGTAATGGCCAGGAGCCCCTCTACCTGCCCCAATTGTAGGAAGTTGCTGGGCCAGTGCTGAAGCGGGCAAGCCCTCCTGCAGGATGCAGCTTGGGGAGTTGCCTGTCTGCAGGGCTGTGCACTTAGTCTGCTGCTGCTCACAGGCCTCACTCCTGTACTTGTCAGCAGTGAGCAGGCCTTGCTGCATGGTAGGGGCTCTTAGGGGAGCTGCCCTCCACACTTTGGTTTCCCTCTCCAGCCAGTCTGCCTTAGAGTATTGCTAATCAGCTGCCTCTGACTCTGGGAAGTGCTCATTCTCCACCTTCCCTCCAGATCGGCTCAGGCTCTAAGCTTGGATTTCTAGCCCCACTCATAGTGCATCACCCAACTGCCTCTGACCCACAAGCCACCCAATAATGGCACAGAGACAAATATTATGCATTATAGCTCAGGCCTTATTACTTAGGCAAATTCCAACTAGCTCCTTTGTCTTAATTAATCTAAGTTCTTCCACGAGGCTTCTAATCACATCTTCAATACCAGAACCTGTTTCTTCCTCTGTGTCTGGCAAGTGAATCTCTGCCCCTCTCTCTTCCCCAGAGTTCCTCTCTCTGCCCAGAAGTTCCAGCTATTCTCCCCTGCTTTGCTATATAGGCCATTCAACTCTTTATTAAAGCAATCAGAAGATGATGGAGAAGATGTTTACAAAACGTTGAGACAGATGATGCTTAACAATGCCAAGTCTGGCCTGTACTCAAGTCTCAGCTGGTACAGAAATCATCATTCGAACCTTTACAGTGCACAAGAAATTATCCTCTGGTTAAGCTCTCCCTTTATATATGATAAATCTTCTCCTCCACCATATGTAGGAGGGGTCACATCCTTACTTTTTATTTCTTTTTTCGTTCACCCACCTCAACATGGGTCTCAGTGCTGAGGGAACTATGTAGAATATTTAGTTCATTGTTTTGTAAGACTCTAGGGAGCCTTAACTTACCCAAGACCCCCCTAGTGAACACATGGAGTCGTGGAGTCAGGGACTGATGCAAAATGCAAGAGGGATTTATTGATTCAGCATGCTGAGGTCGCTCTGCATACCAAGACAGGAGAGTGACCACGAGGAGCCCGTTCAGGGACCTTATATACGGATTTTAGAGCAGCAGCCATTAGGCACAATGTGATTGGTAGAACAGTGTGACTTTTAAACTGGTCTTTAGGGAATGAGGTAGCAGGGGCTTAATCAGCCCCTCCCCTCCAGCCTACATGAACCTGTTTCTTCCAGGAGGGGAGGGGTGCCCATGTGCTCGGATGGGGAGGGGACCCTGGTGAAATATCTCAAAGTTCCCGAGCTGACTTCTCAGTTTGTGCTAATTTTTAGTCTATGTACACTGTCATAATAAGACACCGTAAGCTGCAGGGCTAGAAACAATAGTGACTCATTTCTCAAAATTGTCTCATCTAGAAAGTCTAAAGTTGAAGCACTGTTGAGGACCAGTTGATAATCCACCAAGGACTTTCTTCAGTTCTCCCATAACAGAGAGTGAGGAGATTCCTCCTGCCTTTTTAATGGGCACTGATCCCATTAATGAAGGCATAACCTATTTTCCAAAAGCGTATCTCACTGATGTGACAAATACCCAGGAAAAGCACACTAAGGCAGGAAAGATTTTGACTCATAGTTCAAGGAAACAGTAAATCATGACAGATGGATGAAAAATGAGAACATGACCACTCCAAGGTATGGCTGAAAAGAAGGATCATATTGTAGTTATGAGAAAGACTCCAGTCAGAGGCATCTGGAAGAGGCCAGACTGAACCAGGCCCTGAAAGGAGTGCAAGAAAAGAGGAGGAAAAAAGAGAGAGACGAGAGCCAAGACAGTGTGTGGCCAAACAAACAAACAAACAAACAAAACAAACAAAAAACAAAAACAAAAATCCCGGCAGGTTTATACAGGAAAGAGAAACTGGGTGGGTGTGAAGCCCTGGGCTGGAGAGATTTAGGGTAGAGGTGAGAAGTGCTGGGAGACGCCACATGGACTGAGTGAGCCTAGAGGCCAGTGCGCACTTTAGTATGCCTATAATCACCACAGTTAGCCATTTTCTCCTGTGGTCTGACAACAGGGAAGGCATGGTAGCCCTCACTGGCCTGTAACTCTCTATGTAGCTCAGGCTGGCCTCCAATTTAAAATGACCTTCCTGCCTCTGTCTTGGGTTCTGGGATTACAGGCATGAGCCTCCAGACCTGGTCTCTATGTTGCCCCAAGAAAGCAAATATTGATGACTTGTACTCAGTTCATATTTATTTCAAATGTGGGAAGTAGTTATTTTTATAGAAAAAAATAGATTCAATGCTAGGAAAGTGTAGACCATAAGCCTTTGGTGCATAGAATTTTCCAAGTGCAGTAATTTACAAAGTCTTAGCAATGATTCTTAAAAGGAAATAAATAACATTGTATATTTCAGCTTATAAGCCATGACATGTTTCAAATATGAACAGTGTCAATTTAATATTAATAAAATTAGTTAAATATTAGCAAGGAAGGATATTCTTTCAAGCTTCACAGAGGTATTAATGTTACTAAGGGAAAGTGCTTAATGGGTTATTTCTCCATCAGTTAAATGAGCCAATTCAAACCAGATTAGATTCTATTAAAAAGGCAGGTTTAGTGGGAAGCTGCTCTGGGGCAGGCCAGTTCCCTGGCCCCAAGGACAGAGGCAAAGGAAATCACCATGGGGAAGGGGGTGTAGGGAAGAGAGAGAGAAAGAGAGGAAGGGCTAAAGGTATGTGCTGAGAGAGAGAGAGAGAGAGAGAGAGAGAGAGAGAGAGAGAGAGAGAAGAGGAGGAGGAGGAGGAGGAGGAGGAGGAGGAGGAGGAGGAGGAGAAGAAGAAAAAGAAGAAGAAGAAGGAGGAGGAGGAGGAGGAGGAGGAGGAGGAGGAG
>CM052718.1:61008221-61030690 GCA_028551405.1 Uromys caudimaculatus | reverse complement strand
GTTAGGGGCAGGGTATGCCAGGTAGAGACTGAGGGATGCTAGGAGAACCTGGAGGCCAGGTCTGTTTTGGTACATAAAACATGCACCTCAGTCCCTTGTCCCAGGGTCCAAACCAAACAATGCTAATGACTGATAATAGGAACATGGTAATCTATTAGTTTGAAAATTAACCAGATGTTAAAAGTTGTTATCATTGTAGTTACATGGACTATCACTGTTGATGTATCTAACAGGAGGCTTTTAACTTACGAAGGAAATCCCAGGCCTACTGAAAAGTTTGAGATCGTCATGAAAAATACCCACTCTTCCCCATGTACTTATTGACTGTGAAGACACCATAACAACCTTCATCACCTATCACCAACACCTACTGAGTACTGAGAGCTTTCTATACATTTTCTTAGTTCTAATCACTGGGTTTTTACACAAATTGCTTTGGAAGCCATTCCCAGTTCACATAACAAGCACACTCTTTCAGGACTAGAACATGGACTATGAACCCCTGGGTTGAAGAAAGGGAAAGTCAATGAAAGGTGGGAAAAATATTTCTTGCTTCTCAATTCCAAGATGAGAAATGTACATATGCCCAATGACAGGATGAGCCCGAGATTTTTGTTGTGTTGCATTTTCAATTGGATCCTGCCTGCAAGAATAAAATGGAAAAAGAACTCCCAGGGGTTGTTATCAATGAGTGCACTGAATATCTAATGAGTACAGAACATTGTTGCTGTAGTTTGGGTCCAACTGACCCCCAAGCCATGTAGTAAAGGTTTAATTAGCACCCAGAATGGTGCTATTGGGATCTTGAGGAACTTTTAAGGGGTACGGCCTAGTAGGAGGTCTGTGGGCCATTGGTGACACAGCCTTGGAGGGGACATTTGGGACCCTGACTCCTTCTTTGTCTTTCACCAATTCCTGGCCATGAAGGAAGGGCTTAGCCATATTCTGCACTCACATGATAATGTACAGTCTCAAAATAGGGCCAACCACCATGGACTGAGCTATCATTATAAACTTACAATAATCTTAGTTGTCAACTTGATTGGATCCCAAATAAACTAAGGGACATACCTCTAGGTGATTTTTAAAGTAATTCCTGGAAGGCCTAACTGAGAAGGAGACCCTCCCCTAGGTGGTGGTGGTAGGTTACTGTTCTTTTGTCCTGCCTTTCTTCGCCCTTTTATTGGAAAGTATATCTACCAGACATCATTCGCTGCTATTGTTGCTACCATCTGTTCACTGACATTAGCACCTAGCTTCCAGAGGAAAGAGAACCTACTTCTTCAAGTTGTTCTCTGCCCTTCATTATGTGCACCATGAAAACACTTGCCCCCCTCCATATACGCAAAATAAATTAACCTAAAAAAATTAAATTGATTCATAAGAGACATTTTTATACATCTATTTAGAAATATACATTATTAGTAAAGACCTTCTAAACACAAATTTTTATTGTCTTTCAAAATGAAAATTCATAAATGCTTTGAACCAGCAATCTCAATTCCAGGAATAATTTTAATAAAAAACATACATATAAACAAAAATAGATGAACATCTGTTTTATTTTACCACTATCTGACTCAGGAAGAAAACTAGAAATAATGTTATGGGAAATGGCTAAAGAAATTATGAAATGGATATACATTATAGAAAAAGAGAAGTGGTTGTGATTGAAACTGCCTTTTGTTGACATAGAAGGATCTCTTAGAGACATGAGGAGATGAAGCTGGGGCCACTGCTCAGTGGTAACACACGTGCTTGATAGATGCAATGCCCTGGATTCAATTCTCAGCATCGCAAGCATGCGTGCACGTGCTCGCACGCGCGCACGCACACTCACACACACACACACACACACACACACATACACACACACAAACACATCTGAATACATATTGAGACTTACTTTAGGATTTGTCATGTGACTAAATCCTGCCCAATGAGGTTAAAGCAGAAATGTTTGTGTAAATTTCTGGGAACTTCATAGTTCCTTAAAAAAAGAAATAGCTGGTACATTTTATTGATTGGTTCTCAATAGGTCAAAACAGCAATGACGTGAATGTTCTCGCAGATCTGTGGGGCAGCCGAGACAGCCGGGCTCCATGTGTTCACACCAGGCACAGGCTGAAGGATGGCTGCTCATGGGAGGAAGCCTTTTTTGTAGCAGCAGAGTGACAGATGAGACATAGAACTTGCAAACTTCTCAGGGCCAGGGCTTTGAATGGAAACTGACTTCTGCAGACATGGTGCTCACCAAACCAGTCACACGGTCAGACCCAAAGGCATGAGGCAGGGACATGTACTCCATCCATGAGGGCTCCATGGCAAGGGTGAGCAATGAGGATTGAGGAGGAGCAATTGGGGTCAGTAATGCAGATTCCACTTAGAAACTCTAACATTCATGGCCTAAGGTGTCAGGCTTTGGAGTTGAAAAGAAAATCTACTGGATCCAAGGCCCATGCCATTTTAATCTTACCATCATGAATTTTTATGTTTTGATTCTGGTACAGTGGGATAAATTATGTGCATTATTTCACTTTTTAAAAAACTTTTCTTTGCCACCACAGCATGTTTATTGTTAAAAATGAACTTCAGAATCATGTTGTCAAATTTCCATAAACATGCACACACACACACACACACACAAGGAAGAGAAACCTATGAATTTATTTAGGAAGGTGCTGACATCCTTAAACCATTAGATATTTTTCCAAAAGAATTTTGATGTATCTATCGCTGTCTACATGATTTATGTAGGCCTATTTTACAAATGTTGTCCACAATCCTTCCAAATCTCCTAGGTATTCAATCATCCTATCTATAAATAGTAATAATGTCACTTTCCAACATTTACAATTTTTCTTTTGGTTTTCTGCCTAAATGCTGGTTTTAAATTTGGGAATAAAGTTTTGGAAGTTTTTTCACTAGAAAGTATTATGTGACAGTTTAAAATACTTTTAAATACAGTTGTGTTTTTGACTTTTATATTACATATTACATTATATATATGCACTTTACTGGTGTGTGTGTTGTCAGAGAATCAAATCTAGAACTTTGTATATGTTAGGGAAACCTACTACTGAGAAAAAAACAACTCCATTCTTCTAAACTTTTATATCATTACATTTTTATGCACTTATTTTCTATGAGTGGGGATGGGGCACTGCCTTGGTTTTGGTTTTATTGCTGTGAAGAGACACTGTGACCAAGGATGTTGGGCCTGTCACGAGCCTCCTCCCCTGGCAGTGATTGGCAGGTGGCTTGAGCCCTGGCTCCCAAGAGACCAACACCCAGCAGGCAAGCAAGTAGCTGAGGGTCACAGGGCAGGCCTCCCCAGCACATGGACAGGGAGCACTGTGCACAGCCTGGGGCAACCCTGGCCATAGGGTCAGGAAAGTGAGGGCCCAGGTGGCCCTTTGTGCAGGGGCCCCGGGTTCACAGTGGTGACCATGACAGCAAGAGCAGCTTTGGCGGCAGTGGTCCTGATTCCTCACTGACTTGCCTGCCTGCCCTCCTGCACTGGGCACCGTGTTGCAGAGCCAAGCTGGGGCATGACAGCTCTGGGCTGGGGCTCAGCCCTGGGGGGGGGGGGGGCAGCATGGTGCTGGGGGTGGTCTCCCCCTCCCGCTGTCATGAGGGCGAAAGGGTAGGGTCCCTGGCAGTGGTAGTGCTGGGCCCCATTTTGACCCTGGTTTGGGCCTTGAGGACAAACCCAAGCCTGGCTCACGTTCTGAGACCTGTCTCAGTCACTTCTGTATAGGAGTGGCTCAGCAAGACCTGTTTGGCCCTCCCTCTGCCCTGCCGTTGCTGAAATGGAGCTTCGCTATTGGCCCTGTCAGTTATCCCTTCCCCTTCCCCGCCTCCTACATCATCTCCCCCATACCTAAGTGTGCACCCCCTTTGCCTTCTCTATATAAGCAACGGCCTGATACAATAAAGTTGAGTTCCTGCTTCAAGGCTCCTGGCCTGGTGTGTTTCTTTTGGGATGTTGACACTCGCCATCCCGCTCAGCCCCTGACAGACCTGGCTGGACCGAGTTCTCTCCTCTCACCTGGACCTGCCAGCAAGGAGCTGACATAAGGCAACTCTTATAAAGGAAAACATTTAATTGTGGCTGGCTTATAGGTTCTGAGGTTCAGTCCAGTATCATCATGGTGAGAAGCATAGCAGCATGCAGGCAGACATGGTGCTGGAGGAGCCAAGAGTTCTACATCTTGATCCAAAGGCAGCCAGAAGGAGACTCTCTTCCACATTGGATGGAGCCTGAGCATAGGACCTCAAAGTCTACTCACATAGTGTGCCACTGTGTCACTTCAACAAGGCCACACCTTCTCCAATAAGGCCAAACCTCCTAATAGTGCCACTCCCTATGGTCAAGTGTTCAAATGCAGGAATCTATGGGGACCAAACCTATTCAAACCATCACAGGTAACCTCAATAGCATGTGTGTGGAGGTCAGAGGACAACTTGTGGGTGCCTGAAGAACTGAGTTTCACCCCCAGGAGCTTCCATTAACCACATAGCTCCTGGGGATAGAACTCAGGTCTTCAGACTTGGCCACTAGAGAGCCTTTACTCACTGAGCCATCTTGCTAGCTCCTTTATTCTTTTAAAAGAGGATTTTTTTTCTTAAGTTATTTATCTTCAGATGTCATTCAGTAATGATTAGATAGCTATTAAGTAATTTTTTCTATTACCTATAGGAAATCCTCATACCTTCCCTGATACCAAAACACACTGGGTTGCTAGGACCAATACTTCTTGGTTGCTGTGGACTATTCTTCAGTGTGTGTTTGGAATTGATCTAACATCTCCTATTAGGTTTTCAGATCTATCAGCTGCATATTCCAAAGCTGTGGGAGCTAGAAAAGATGGTTTTGCATATTTACAAAATATCTATTGTTTTGCAAAGCTACTACACATTTGTGGAAGGACAGCTCTGCTTTTCTTTGATTTGTAGCAAAAATACATTTGTGTATGGCAAGTATATAATATGCTTATTTTTATGGAAGAAATATAAAACTCCATGTCACACAGTTTTTGAATATTTATGCTTTCTCTGATTTCTCTATTTTATTTCTCTTGCCAATTCCACCTCTACCAGATAAAACAGTTTTCACATTTTCTTGTATACATCAGTTTTGCTCCTTAAAATTCATGTTCCTAATCTCAGGCCTTGGTGTCACTTTAAACACCTAACTAAACCCTTCAGGGTCTTCAGTATGAAGAAGTCACTTTGTGTACATTGGCCGGAATTACTACAGTAACAAATCAAAACTCTTCTATGGCCCGTCACTGATCCTGATTAATATTTTGTAAATATTCATCCTTCCTCAGTAGCCTAGAGGCAATCTAGAATTGTATCTGATTGGCTGTAATAAGAACTGATGGCCAGTAGCTGAGCAGGAAGTGGAGGGAGGAGCTTCAGGGGGAGGGAGCAGAGAGACAGAGTTACAGAGAGAGACAGAGAGAGACAGAGAGACTCTGGGAGAAGAAATGAGATGGGTGAGATTCACCAGTGGACATAGAGGTGAATGGATGGACTTAAGCGGAGCAGAGAGATAGAGCCATGTTGTAGAGCCGTGTTGTGGGTTGTAGTGGCAAGATCAGTCGGATTAATCTAGATAGCTGGCTGGGAAACTGCCCTAACTAAAGGCCTAATCTTTAAAATATTAAAAAAAAGTCTCTGTCACTCTTTATACTGCTGATGGGTCTGAAGTCCCAATATATTTCGTGCACCAATGAGGAGCAGAAAGCTAAGCACAGAAGCCAAGGAAACTGCACGGAAGTGACAGTTTCCTAGCAACCACAAAACTGTGGCCTAGAGCCTGGCAGATGGTGGAGCCCGCGGGGATAACCCACTGGACTGTGAGCTGAGAGGATGGAGCCCACCCATTATCTCCTCAAGCTACCCCGAGAAGCCCCTGATGCTGCGAGGAACGAGCACCTTCCTAGAACCGTGCAGTATGCTTGGAGCTGGCAATCCCCAGAAGATAGAGTTTACAGAAACTTAGGTACAAAAATAAATATGACTTGAAAATGATAAAAGGGAAATGAGTAAATAGATAGTCATAGAAATAAATATTGAATTGAAATATAATAAAGTGAAATCTCTGTAGGAAGGATAGAGTCATAGAAATTTAAAAGACAGAAAATATTTTCCATGTTAAAATATGGAAAACACTATGGCAGAGGGCATTTGGACCCTGTATAGTTTTGTTTTGACTGTCAGCCTGGAGATAATTAAAATTTGTTTGGTAGTAGTCACAGTTTTTATGCCCTCTCTAAGACAGAGCAACATGAAGCAGACTTGGATAGGGAGGAAACAGAGCTGGGGTGCTAAGTCACAAGCTCTGGGAATAGAGGGGTAAGGCTCTTACCAATAGAAGAAAGAAAAGAAAAGGCAGCTGGCCCTGCACCCTGCTTTCTGGCTGCAAGAGAGATGCCTGTTGGCTCTTAATTGCTTTCGGGCGCTCCACGCAGAGCACCCAAATTCCTAGTGTGGGGGGATCCGCTGCTGCAGCATGGGGTAACACAGCTGGCCAGAACTTTGACTTTTTTTGTTTCTTTCTTTGCTTGATTTTTGTTTGAATGTTTTGTGTTTCTCCCTAATAGAAGGAATAACTCAATATTAAATTTTCCTTCATGGGAAATGTTTTTCTGTTTTTCCCTAATAGCAGGAATAATTCATTAGCAATGGTCCCCTCAAAAGAGAAGAGAATTTGGGTGAGCTAAACTTCTAGTACAAAACTAAACACAAGGCATAAAGTACTAAGCCAATGCTGTTTAAATTTTCAGAGGCTTTAGACATTCCTTATATGGATGGTATCTTACTGGCTGATTCAAATGAAGAGATCTTTAAAAATATATTTGATGAGTTTTAAAGAATTTTGCCTTTTGGGGGATTACAAATTGCTCCTGAAAAAAATACAAAAGGACATCCTATTAATTATCTATAATATAAAATAGGTTTATAAATAATTCATTGTTGGATTGAATCAACCTATCTACTTGAAGGGTGGGAGTCAAGACTGTGCTGTGTTGGGGAAGAGGCTACGCTCTTGTTTCAACAGGAAGCAAACGCTGTAGATTCCTTCCAAGTTAATTAAGTAGATTTGACAAGGAGAGCCCTCTTGAAAAATCTTGGCTGCAGACACGAAAGAGCAATGCAGACAGGTGCAATGCAGACCCAGAACAACAATGAGACAGGTGACATGAATGCTGACCCCTTATATGGGAAGGATTTGGCTGAGACATGAACGTCTCTGTAGTAGACTTGAATCCCGTTGGCTATGGAATCATCAGGACTTATTATCACACGCCATCCTTTCATAGGACGTGGACAGAGGTTTATATTACAGTTTGGCAGCACAGTCTAAACACACTGATGTGACTGACAGAAGCCTTTCACCTGCTTGAGCACAGAGCAATCATTAGATGATTTGTGCACACCACACATTCTGTACATGTGTTAGTGCAGAAATGTACCTACGATATTACCTTTAAAAGGCTATGTGTTTTCAGAGCAAAAAGATCAGACTCCAATGAAGACAAAGCAAGTAGCCCAGGTGATCCAGCCTCACAGACTGGCTCAGCTGCTGTTTCCCCAAAATTTGCATCCAGGATAATTTCAAAGTACTTTCCTCAAACCGTCCAGCCTCACAGACTACTTCAGCCAGGACTTCAGTTTTCCTATCCCACAGAGACTGGACAAGGAGGAAAATAGCTGGCTCTCCTAGGACTTGAACAATACCTCAGTTTTCATAGGGTCCCCAAAAGATTCCTTAGCTCCAACAGCGCAGGAAGCAATTTAAAGAACAGTGTACCCTCATTCCTGAGAGGTGGGTTGGTTGGTTAACGGTCATCTGGTGGGTTATGGATGTTTTTCATTGTTTATGGGGTGAGTTGCAAGTTGACAATGGTCTTAGTCAGGGATAAGACAAAGTAAAGAAGTTAGATTCGTGGATTTCTTTTTCTCCCATCTATCCTTCATTTTCTCCTAACAGTAGAGTTAGAGAGAAAATGGAGAAAGGGAATGTAAGGCAAAGGGGGAAGAAAGGAAGAAAGGAAAAGAAGGGTGGATGACTGCATCTCCTTTCAGACTAGAAAGCAACAACTGTCCAAACTGTGGGCAAGCAGGACCCTGGGAAGTCAGCTTTGCTGAGACAAGGTAAGACAGTCCTTCAAAATGCCTGATTCACAGATAAGTCTGTCAGATCTCCTTGGCCTGGCAGCCAAAGGTAGATGCCTCATCGATACAGAGGAACCTTGGGTCCAGGTAGCGAGCAGTCTGTCATTTTTTAGTTTGGGAAGCTGCTTGCTCTGCACTTCTGTTTGCCCAGGTAGTATTTACCCTTCTGGGGTGTCTGATGGGGTTGAAGACTAGATATAGTCTCACAGCATTCCTGTTATCAGAGGCTAACAAGAAAACTCACAAAGAGGAGTAAAGTTTATATAGGATAAAGTCATAAAAGCTCAAGTTGTGAAGGATCTAAGAAGATGTTTTAGAGGTGGCAAATGCAAGTTGTGAAGATTGGAAGGTTTGCAAAGGTGTTTTAAGGGTAGAAATTCAACTCCTAAAGGTTAGAGAATGTGAAAACTGAAGTGATGATAGAAAGTGATTTAGGTACAGAACTTTGGACTCACCAAGATACGCTAAAGAGTGGCTGCCAAGTACCAGTGACCTGGACATTGTAATTCTTACCTGATAGTTCTCATAGTTGTTCTTATTGCTTATAGTTTACTGATGTTACAGAAAAAGCCATTTATTGGACTAAAAGGGGGAGATGTGAAGTACATTGTTTGAAGGTGTGTCCCTATATACTCAATTGACATTCTGTACTAACAGAGAGCTAGATGCTGGCAGGATCCTGGTATTATTTCTATGGCTCATCACTCACTGGGCCTCATATTTTGTAAATATTTATCCTTCCTCAGTAGCCTAGAGGCAATCTAGAATTGTATCTGATTGGCTGTAATAAAGAGCTGATGGCCAGTAGCTGGGCAGGAAGTGGAGGGCGGGACTTCTGTGTGTGTGTGTGTGTGTCTGTGTGTGTGTGTGTGTCTGTGTGTGTCTGTGTGTGTGTGTGTCTGTGTGTGTGTTGAGAGAGAGAGAGAGAGAGAGAGAGAGAGAGAGAGAGAGAGAGGAAATGAGATATGATATTACAATATGTGGGAGATTCACCAGCAGACATGGGGAGTGAACAGACAGACTGGAGCAGAGCAGAGAAATAGAGCTAGCCACATGACAGGATGTAGTGCCAGGATTAGTAGGTTAAGCTGAGAGACTGCCCTAGCTAAAAGACCTATGCTTTAGAGTATTAAAAAGCCTCTGTGTCATTATTTATACCACAGGTTGTTCTGAAAGTCCTGCTATACTTCAGCTTGGGAAAGCAAGCTATGACTTCTTGCTTGACGTGTCTAACTATTGTAACCAAAGGCAGCATGGTCCCATCTCAGTGAGTATAAACCTAAGCAAGGATGGCCAAGACAGAAAAGAGCACAGAGATTCAGTACCTGAAGTAGTTCAGGAAAATACAGTGTTACTTCCAAAACAATGCTCTTTTAGAATAAAGGAAGCATGGGGATTTTATCTGGAGACACACACATATGTTTATATGTATATATTATATGTGTGTGTATATATCATATGTGTATATTATATAGATGTATATATACATATATATGTGTATATATATATTAATATATATATATGAAAACACTTTAGAGTGTGTATATTCCTGAGCACGCTCATTAAGGAGTAAATTTTTCAGCATGCTTCATTTAAGATCATAATTTAAGGAGAGACTGCATTTTAGAGAATGTTTAGCTCAAGGAATATGGAACATAAGTTTGACAGGTTACAATGGTGATCAGGAATTACTCTAGGTGTGGACAACTTACATCATACAAAGTTTTAGCTGAAAATAAAGGAAAGAACACTCTACAGGTGCATTAATATAGGAATTTCCCCTGAAGATGTTTGACTCACAAAGTGGCTGACACTTGCGGCTCTGTCCTGTGTCTTCTCACCCCTGGACCCACCATGAAGGACTATGCTGCTCTCCTGGCAGATGGAACAACAAAACATTGAGTAGTACTGGACTCTTGTCACTTCCTCTGATACAAGTCATATGAGCATGTGATAGCCAGAAAGATGAACAGTATTTGTTATCAAGAAAGAAGAGTCACCTTTAGGATTGATTCTAAGCAGAAACTTTCTCTTCCCTGGTACTATAGTTATGGTTAATGTCAGCTGTGTAGCAGGAATCCAACAGTAAGGAGAGTTGAGTATGGAAGGTTGCTTCTGGGAAAACCTAGAGAGATTTCCAATTACCTATTTCCTTTACCCTAACTTGCAATGGTGCTCTGATCCATGCTAGAAGCAGGAGCAGGTATGCACATTTACAAAAGATATCCAAGTTACTGTGGTTCTTCACATCCTGAGCTCTCCCTATAGAGAGAGAGCACCGGAAGATTGTTAGTGGGGGAGCATTCTTAATCAATTTTGTGCAGCCCATTCCTGGCACTGTCAATGGGTCCCCACGTCACTGTGGAAGAAAGCACATAAAAGACAAGAGCAAGAGACAACAGCTGCCTCAGATATGTGGCCAGGACTGAACTTTTAAAGGTGCTTTGTTTTTCGTACTGCAAAAACACACAGATTTGCTACTTTAAACAAACAAACCACTGCTGTAATTTCTATGGGAATATATTTTGAAAGCACTCAGGCATGAAGAAACTTAATTGTAGATGAAGCTGAGTTTGTCAAAATGGATGTTCTGGCTCAAGTGGTAGGTGTTTAACTGGGTTGAAGAAGGCCAATCTGGCTCTAGCACTGGCCCTTGTTAAGGGAAGCAGAGATGCCAAAAGTCACTGGCATACATACAGGAAGAAAATTAAAGACTGATTGCCATCAGAATGTGGAGCTAAAAGTAGGTGTTCTGCCTGCACACTGGCAGCTGGCACCCATGAGGACCGAGATGACGCCCCTTCCCTCTTGAGGGAGGTTTGAGGTCTTTAACAACCAAACACTTGGAGTTACTAGTTTCTGAATATTGGAAATTGCTGGTAGAAATGCTGTGGCTGACTCCAAGAGTGGTGGCTCAGTCATCTAATCCCAGCATTTAGGAAGCAGAGGCAGGTGGATATCTTTGAGTTCAAGGCTAGCCTGGTATATGTAGTGAATTCTGGGCCCAAGGCCAGTCTCATCTATTTTCACTGAAAAGAAAACTATTTTTATGTATATATTTGCTACTATTTCTACTTTGTTATTGGTTTTACCTTTAGAAGTTCTCCTTTGGATTTCAGTAGTTGCTAGTGACAGAAAATCAACTAAGTTTACTATATTGGCCACACACACACACACACACACACACACACACACACACACACACGAATGGATGGATGGATGGATGGATGGATGGATGGATGGATGGAATGGATAGATGGACAGATAAATGAATAAATAAATAAAGATATTTTAAAAAATTAAAGAAGCCTGCCAGGCTGGCTGCTGTCACTGTAGGCCACACTGAGCTAGAAATTGCATGCAGGCTGCTGACACAGCCACTGTAAAACAGTACCAGTGCTTCTGCAGCGGTGATGGCAGGGTGATCACACCATGATGTTCAGGAACCTCTGGCAAATGTCACTCACATGCATTTAGTGGGAGTTTCATGGCAGTCAGAAATCATCACTGCAGGGCATATGGATAATTAAACTTCAATTTCCAGACTTTGGTGTGAACAGAGTCATGAGGCTGTGGGGCTATGGTGGTACTGAATGAACCAATGTTGTGATGTCTGTCAGACTAACAAATTAAGGGGATTTGTTAGCTCACAAACCTGATTGGCCCCAAAGAGAGAAGCAGCTGTGGACTCAGGAACTGCAGCATTGTTCTTTCATCCTGTTTCTCAGTTCTGATTCTCCTTCCCCTGACTGACCTGGTTGTGCATGCAGGATACCACAGCAACAGTACATCTTGGTTCTGCAGGCACTTACCTTCAGTTAGCTCTGTTCCCCCTACAGGTCCTCTGAAAATGGCCAAACCACTCCGAGAGCTGCAAGCTCTCAGACTACTTACTACTTCAGATAACACAGGAACGGGCTCTCCTCCCCCAGAATCCATATAAATTCCATGCAATAAATGACTCTAATTGGTTTTATTATTATGTGATGCATTGAAGACCAATCAGTACTGAGCAGCATGTGCCATCTGTCCTCCAGATGTTGAAGAGGCGGCTCCCACAGAGGAGAGGTGCTGAAATGACAAAAGCAGAGTAAATGTCTATTCCATTCCATTCCTAAACTACCCAAGCTCTTACACACACACACACACACACACACACACACACACACACACACACACACACACACACGTGCACACACACTCTTATTTTGTAAGTGTTTCTTCCCCCTAAAGTTGAAATTTCTCTTGAGTTAAAACACTTCCTTCTCTAAGGAAAGTACATAGACCTTTCCTTCCACTCAACAAAACAGTAACACCATTGCAGTGAGGACAACACGAATGCAATTTTATGCATCTTAAATTAATAATAATGAGTGCACTGCATTCACTGTCCACCGTGCCCTTCTGTAAAAACAAAATCCATGTAAACCAGTTTCACCTTCACGCAGGTAACATGGGAGCTCAGCACCTGCTTCACCACCTTGGCCATACTCATACTTCCTTCCTGTTCTTACACAACGGGGACTGTTTCACATTATGAATCTGAATTAATGCCACCTCCGAGAGCCCCAGCTCTGCAGAAAATGGAGACCAATGTGA
Source organism: Uromys caudimaculatus (assembly GCA_028551405.1). Lineage (NCBI taxonomy): Eukaryota > Metazoa > Chordata > Mammalia > Rodentia > Muridae > Uromys > Uromys caudimaculatus. The sequence goes on along the minus strand of CM052718.1, from coordinate 61,017,901 downwards.
ATGCCTGAAATGTGGATCAGCACCTGTGAGGCTCCGTTCAGTGGTGTGTGTGTGTGTGTGTGTGTGTGTGTGTGTGTGTGTGTGTGTGAAGATGTGGGAGAGTATGTGAGAGTGTGAGGGGTGTAAGTGTGCATGAGCTTCTGTGTCAGTGTGCTGAAGCCATGGCAGTGTGTATGCAAACACATGTAAACTGTGTGTAAACAAGTATGCGTGAGCATGTGTTAATGTGTGAGATGAATGTGTAAAAGCACATGCGTGTGAGTGCATGTGTCTGATTGCATGATAATGTGTGCGAGTGTGAATGTCCATGTGTGAGCATGTGCAGATGTGCGTGTGTGAGACTGTATAAATGGATGCCTTTTGGGAGTGTACATGTGAGCGGGTTCCTGTAGGTACAGACGCATAGATGTGCAGTTGAGAGTGTGTGCAAGTGGGAGTATATGAATATAGGGAGGTGGGAGTGTGTGTGTGTGTGTGTGTGTGTGTGTGTGTGTGTGTGTGTGTGAGGCTGTACTGAAGTGTGAATGTGTATGTGAATGAATGTGTATAAGTACGCAAGTAGCAAGTAAATAAGAGTATGTGTGTAAAACATGTTAGTGTTTAGGTATAAAAGAGTATCCTGCAGTGCACGGGAGCATGTGTGAGTGAGTGTGACTTCATGAGTTTGTGAGAATGTGTCTGAATATGTGTGACAGTGTGTTTCTTAGTGTACAAGTGTAAAAGTGATGGCATGGATTGTGAGACTGAATGTTTGGGTGTATTGCTTGTGCAAGTGTACATCCGTGTGATTCTGGGTGTCATAGGGTAAGAGTGTTCATACGTGTGTGAGAGTGTGTGGGCGTGTGACTATAGTTCTTAGTGTAAGTGTGAACTGTGAACATGTGCAAAGATGTGAGCATCTATGCATCTGTGAGCCTGTGGATGTCTGAGCATGTATAACAAGATATATGTGAGCACATGAGTGAGTGTGTCAGTGTGTGTGCTAGAGTGTGGGAACACGAATGTGTAAATGTGTTTGTAAATGACTTCATGTGTGAGAGAGTTAGTGTGTAAATTTTGAGTTCCAATGAGTGTGTGAAACACTATGTGTGAACATGTTTGAGCTTAAATGCATGCAGATGAGTAAGTATGCATCCCATGTGAGAGTCTGTAAGGATGCACACATGTCTGTGTAAGCAGAGAGGCTTGGCAGTGAACAGGTGTGTGTGAATGAGTGTCTGAGGGTATGTGTGTGAACGTATCTGTCAGCCTGCGTGAACCCTCATGTTAATTTGCACAGAAGCATGAGTGTGAATACGGGAGTGTACCTGAGTGTGCATTGTGAGTTTGTGTAAGTATATGAATACGAATTACGTGTGAAACTGTGATGATGGCGTATATGTTGATGTAGGAGTGTGTAAGTATGCGTGAGCATTATGGTTGTGTCAGTGTCTGTATGAAAGTGTATATACCTGAGCATGTGTTTTTTGAGAGATTGGGCATGCCTGCACACGTGTGAACAGGAGCGAGTACGCATGAGTGTGAGTTGCAGGATATTTGGTCTCACTGTGATGGAGTTATTTACTGGAAAAACCTGTGTTTAGTTGTAGTGTGGCTCAGCCTTCGCACACTCCTTTAAGCCAAGAGATTTCTGCTTGAATATTATAAACAGGATTAAATAAAATCAACCATTGGTCAAGGAGCAAGCAACCAGTTGACAGGAAGTGAACAGAGAGTGAGAGGAAGTCAGGAGGATGGATAGAGAGACACACAGGACGTAGAAGAGAGGGACACTCAGTCTGAAGGAGGTTTAATGAGAGAGGGATATTCCGGGTGAGACACCCACTGAGGAGGAAGGTCAGCTGGCTGCTTTCTGTGCCTCTCCGAGCTAGCAGGCTTTCACCCAGCATCTGGCTCCTGAGTCTTCATTGGTAAAGTTGAACAATTGAGATTTTGTTAAAAAAAAAAAAAAAAAAAGTGTGTGTTTGTAAGATTGTGAGTCAGAGTGTGATTGCCTAACTGTGTCCTTGTGGGTGTATGACTGTGACTGTGAGTGAACATCTGTGTTTATGAGTGTGAACACGTGTGAGTGCTTGATTGTGAGTGTATGTTTTCTAGTGTGTGTGTATATATACATGTATATATATATATATATATATGTGTGTGTGTGTGTGTGTGTGTGTGTGTGTGTGTGTGTGTGTGTGTCTTGAATGTGTTTCCGATGAGTATTTATGAGCAAGTGAGGTTGTATCTGAGTACATGTGTGTCCAAGTGATAACAAGTTTGTGACTGAGTGAGCGTGTGTGAATATGTGAATGTGTGTGGCTTTGTGTGAGTGTGTGTTAGCGCACTAGAGTATTGTAACTATGAGTGCATGAGCTGCAAGTACGTGATAGTTTTCCACGTTTGTGTGTATGAGTGTGCATTTAAGTGTGTACTTGTGAGTATGTGAGTGTATGTTTTACTATGTAAGTGTGTGTGCCGAGAGTGTGTTCAAGTAAATGAATGCATGAGTCAATAATTGAGCATGTATAGATATGACTCTATATGGGGGTGTGTAAGCATGCATGTTTGAACATGTATGAGAGTACGCATGTGCACGTACGATTGTGCCTGTAAAGATATGCAAAAGTGTGCATGAGTGAGAGTCAGCAGAGCACACGACCATGAATAGGATAAATGTGTGCTGGTGTATGCGTATGTATGTGCGGGTGTCAGCTGCATGCTCAGCCTCTTCTGACAGAGACAGGAGCTTAGCTGGCACCTCTCGGGGACTTTCTCTGTCCTTGTACAACATGTTCTTCATAGAGCTAAAGTCCATCATGAAGGCAATGGCTCAGATGCCATATTCTCCAAGGGGCCATCATCAGCCTTGACCTCTGTGCACCAGAGCCCAGAACAAGAAACTTAAATTCATGTGTTGAGTAAGCCATTCTAAGTTTCAGGCAACAGTAGCAGCCTCTCAGGTGCTGATCATTGTTGAAAGGCTGAGTCAGAGGGATCTTCAAAGGGAGCCTTTCTCCAGGCCCCTTCTTGTGCCCTACATGTAGCTGGACTATCCCAAAGCCTGCTCATGAGCTCTCTAGTTTAACAGGTATAAAGAATATGACATTTTGTTCATTCAAAAAGTATCTTCTCAAGACACACGAAAAGACTCCATTTGTGGAATAAAAGAAAATGAGGAGGAAGAGAAAGAGAAAGGTGGAGGAAAGGTGAGAAAAGAAGGAGGGAAGGAAGGAGGGAGAGAGGGAAGGAAGGAGGGAGAGAGAGAGGGAGGGAGGGAGGGAAGGCAGGCAAGCAAGAGACAAAAGAGCATCGACTAACATCTAGTAATTTTGTAACCACAAGTTACCTTTGGAGCAATGCTAACTCATTTGCTTTTCAGTTTCAATTAAAATCTTAACTCAAGCTGTCTGTGTCCACACTCGTGTCTTCACATGCTCTTTAAGGGCCTGACTCACAAGCTGAGTTTTATGGTTTTAGTTTCCGCCATATAACGTGTTGTTGTTGTTGTTGTTGTTGTTGTTGTTGTTGTTGTTGTTGTTGTTTTGCTTTGGTTTGGTTTGGTTTGGTTTGGTTTGGTTTGGTTTTTTCCCTTGAGATTTTAAACGATTCAGAGGGTGGAAAAAATCTCTGTAGGGGTGATCCTCACAGTTTATTTTTGTTGTTTCTCTCAAATCTCCTTACATGTTTATATTAGATACTGCTGTGAGTCTCATGTTATCCACAGAATCTTAAAAGGGATTATTAGCATAGCTGTGGCTTTCTCCCTTTAAAATAAACCCCAGCTTAGCTGGAATTTGTATTTCTCAAGGGATGTCTTTTTCCAGATACACATAATACTAAATATTTTAATCGAGTATGTGATCAAAAATATTTTCCATTTTACTTCTTTTATTTGTTTAATGGATTCATGTTGCTGGTTCTTTTTTAGGCAAGAACTAATTTGGAATAAAGGCTCAACTCTTATATTCTAAAATATGAGAAAAATAATATTTTGTTTCTGGGACATATAAAATATCAGTATAATTGTGCATTCTTGTCAATGATCATGTATGGTTGAAGACTAGGTTCTAAATTACATATATTAATGTTAAGTTGAATTACGTGTTCTTAGGTGTCTCTGTCACCCACTACTAAGGAGTTTAGGTTAGTCTTGAGCAGGTTATGGGACTTCTCCCAGGATTCTCATGCTATTTCAGCTTTTCTTCTTGGGGACCAATGAAGTCAATTCCACCTGTCTACATCGTTGAAGCCTTTAGCACCAAGAACTTCACCACAAGCTCAGAAAAAGCCTGAATTGAGTCAGGAGTGGGTCTAGAAATAGGCACTGCATCCTGATCGTATTGCTGTCTTTGGTCTCTCTGCCTAAGCCTTGGTCTACTTCTTCTGCTTTTTTCCTTTCCCACATTTGCATCTCCCAGTTCTAACCCTCTCTGTGGAGTCTGGTCTCCAACTGACACTATTTCATGTTTGTTCTGACTTCTCTGCTAATACACACCCTGGCTTCTGTTGCTTCACGGGTTTGATGGTCCCTTGTTCCTTGTTACTCCTGCCCACTCTTGCATCTGGTCCCATTCATTGATGCTCTAAGGTTGGTGCTGACATGACACATTTGTCAGCAGTTGAAAACAATCAACTGAGAAAGCTCAAAGCAGTATTCTAGGCCTTCTAATACTGCGACCTTTGATACAGTTCTTCATGTTGCAGTGATCCCCAACCATAAAATTATCTTTGCTGCTACCTTGTAACTCTAATTTTACTACTGTTGTGAATCATAATGTAAATATCTGTATTTTCTCATAGTCGTGTGACTGCTGTGAAAGGGTAATTCAACCCCTAAGAGGGTCGTGACCCACAGGTTGAGAACTGCTGGCTTTGAGAATCAGGAACCAAGAGAAAGGCACAAATTACCAAAACTGACTCTAGAGGAAATAGAAAACTTGTAACAAATGAAGAGACTGAATCAGGGTGTTTTGTTTTGTTTTGAGTACCCAAAATACAACCCAAGGCCTATACTTTACCATAGAATTTGCAAACTACTCAATGAAGAATTAGCATCAATTATTTATATACACTATACACATATCCAAAAAAGAAGACAAAGAATACTTCCCAAATCACACTTCTGATTAAGTATTAGGTAAGAAAAGGGAATAATATACTCATACTAAAAAAGCAAGAAATTTATTTTTGAACATGACATGATTTTGTACGTACAAAATCCTTTGAAATTTACCAGAAGTCTATTAGAACCAGTAAAGAAATTAAGCAATGTTGCAGTAGGCAAGGACAATATGTGAAAGTTAAATTTACTCTACTACAACATAAGCAATTATCAACCTGAAAATAAATTTTATAATAGCATCAAAAAAGCAAAGATGTATAAGAACCAATTTAAAAAAAGACATCTAGATATTCAACACTGAAAACTAAAATCCCTCTGTAAAGAGCATTTTAAAAATGCTGAGTAAATGGGGAAACATCTGTGATTTTGGTCAGACACTTAGCACAGGTGTGAAGTGGAAAACAGCAGTTGGCTCCTGGATGTAGTTAGAAGCTGGTGAGTGAGTTGGGACAACACATATAGACTCCATTTACAAAGAAAGAAAGATTGGAAGATCATCAGAAATCACAGAGATTGTCATGGCACTGCTGAGATACCCAGAAAGGCTACCCAGCAACAGAGTGCAAAGTGCAAGGCTCCAGCCCATCTCCCCTGAGAGGAAGAGAATCAGAGGCCAACAAGGAAATCCACATGGCCAACAAACACACGATAAAATGTGCAACATCTTTAACCAGTATGGATTCCATCTCTTTTCCCGCACCACTGGAGTCAGAATGGCTATCATCATCAGGGCAGGACTGGAGCTATCCATGGCTTGTGGGAATGCAAATTAGTAGAGCCACTCTGGAAATTAGCATGGCAGTTCCTTAACAAATAGAAGTACAGCTAGTCTATAATTTAGCTGTATCATTTCTGTGAAAATAACTGAGCCAGGTATGTAATGGCATAGCAGAGACATGTGCATAGCCATGTTTATGATGAACGTCATTCCCCAAATAAGAAAAAGGCAAAATAAGGAACCAACTAGATGTCCATAAAGAGATGAGGGGGTAAAGAGGAAGGGGCGTAAATACTCAATAGAGATTTATTCAGTCATAAAGGATTAAAAAATACCATTTGTAGGAAAGTGGATGGAACTAGAAATTGTTAAATGAAATGAACCAAACTCAGAAAGATTAATGTTAGCCATGACCTCGCCATTTTGAAAAGCTCTTTTTTCCTTTCGGGTAAAAAAGTGACAATTTTTCTGAAATCACAGTAATTAGCATTCCAAAAGGAAAGCTTGGATTCCTGCCACACCTCACTTGACCCTGCAAAAGTCTGATGAGGGCTGGCCATCATCGATGTTTGCCCCTCATCTGGACATTCTTTACCCTGCACCACTATCCTGTGTTTGCTCCTAGAAACAGCCAATCTCAACAGAAAGGCATTTCAACCCCTTCTCTTCTGCCCTGTAAGTGCTCTGCCTTGTAAGTGGACAGTGGTCACTGGTTCTTACAGAGACAATTATTTCCCCACCCAAAACAGTCCTTTAAAAAGGGAGGAGAGTGCTGATGCATTGCCACATCATAGATGAATCTTAGCACTGTGCAAAGTGAAAGAAAGCATGCTGGGACTGTGTAGCTCATAACAGAGGAATCTAGATATAGATTACTTTAAAAGTTGTCACTTAGAACAAGGAAAGATGCTGGAGAAGGGACAGAAAGGGACAGCTTAAGAAACAGAGGCTGAGCCAAATAGCGCCTGGAGAAAGCAAGCTTCCCAGGTTGCCAGGACACAGGGACGGAGGAAAAGCCTGGGACTTTTCCGGTTTCCATCTGTGGCTGGGGACCTCAGCCTGTGCCACATGGCTCCATAGCCAAATAGTGCCAGGAGAAAGCTAGACTCCCAGGAGTGTGGACAAGTCTGTCTGCTCAGAGGGACCCACCTGGAATTCCAGTACACAGTGACTGAGGCGTGGTCTTCTAGTTTCTTTCGACAGCCAGGGAGCTGATTCTGTGACACACGGCTCTATACTCAAATAGTGCCAGGAGAGAGCTGGTATCCCAGGGGTGCTGACACACCTTTGAGCACAAGCAAGACCACCACTTCTGTTCAAATTCACTGGATCAAGAAGGACACAGGAATCAAGGGACGCTGGGGACAAGATCCTTCTGGTTTCTGTCTGCACCCCAGAGCTGACCCTGTGCCACAATTCTCCAAATCCAAATTCCTCTCAGAGAGAGCTGTTCTTCAAGGAGTATTGACACAGAGGCTTGCAGGAGGGACAAACCACAGCCAGAGAGAGTAAGACCAGCTAACACCAGAGTTAACCAGATGGCGAAAAGCAAGGGCAAAAACATAAGGAACAGAAATCAAGGCAACTTGGCATCATCAGAAGCCAGCTCTCCCACCACAGCAAGCCCTGGATACCCCAACACACCAGAAAAGCAAGACTCAGATTTAAAATAATTTCTCATGATGATAGACTTTAAGAAGAAAATAAATAACTCCCTTAAAGAAATAAGAGTGTCTTAGTCAGGGTTTCTATTCCTGCACAAACATCATGACCAAGAATCAGGTTGGGGAGGAGAGGGTTTATTGAGCTTACACTTCCATGCTGCTGTTCATCAGGAAAGGAAGTCAGGACTGGAACTCAAGCAGGTCAGGAAGCAGGAGCTGATGCAGACACCATGGAGGGATGTTACTTACTGGCTTGCTTGCTTCTCCTGGCTTGCTCAGCTGGCTTTCTTATAGAACCCAAGACTACCAGCCCACAGATGGTACCACCTACAAGGGGCCCTCCCACCTTGATCACTAATTGAGAAAATGGCCTACACTAATTAAGAAAACTGAAGCTCCTTTCTCTGTGATGACTCCAGCTTGTATCAAGTTGACACACAAAACTAGCCAGTACAACAAGAGAACACAGGTAAACAACTAGAAGCCCTTAAAGAGGAAACACAAAAATCCATTAAAGAATTACAGGAAAACACAATCAAACAGGCAGAATTACGGGAAAACAAAATCAGACAAAGGAAATGAACAAAACCATCCAGGAACTAAAAATAGAAATAGAAACAATAAAGAAATCACAAAGGGAGACAACCCTGGAGTTAGAAAACCTAGAAAAGAGATCAGGTGTCATTGATGCAAGCATCACCAACAGAATACAAGAGATAGAAGAGAGAATCTTAGGTGCGGAAGATACCATAGAAAACATTGACACAACAGTAAAAGAAAATGCAAAACACACAAAGCTCCTAATCCAAAACATCCATGAAATCCAGGACATAATGAGAAGACAGAACCTGAGGATAATAGGTATAGAAGAGAGTGACGATTCCCAACTTAAAGGACCAGTAAATATCTTCAACAAAATTATAGAAGAAAACTTCCTTAACCTAAAGAAAGAGATGAACATAAATATACAAGAAGCCTACCGAACTCCAAATAGATTGGACCAGAAAAGAAATTCCTCCTGTCACATAATAGTCAAAACACCAAATACACAAAACAAGGAAAGACTATTAAAAGCAGTAAGGGAAAAAGGTCAAGTAACATATAAAGGCAAACCTATCAGAATTACTCCAGACTTCTCACCAGAGACTATGAAAGCTAGAAGATCCTGGGCAGAACTCATACAGACCCTAAGAGAACACAACTGCCAGCCCAGGCTGCTATACCCAGCAAAACTCTCAATTACCATAAAAACCAAAATATTCTATGACAAAACCAAATTTACACAATATGTCTCCACAAACCCAGCCCTAAAAAGGATAATAGATGGAAAAAGTCAACACAAGGAGTGAAACTACACCCTAGAAAAAGCAAGAAAGTAATCCTTCAACAAACTCAAAAGAAGATAGCCACACAAACGTAAAAATAACATAAAAAATAACAGGAACCAACAATCACTATTCCTTAATATCTCTTAAAATCAATGGACTCAATTCCCCAATAAAAAGACATAGACTGACAAACTGGATCCATAAAGAGGACCAAGAACTTTGATGCATTCAGGAAATGCACCTCCATGATAAAAATAAACACTACATCAGAGTAAAGGGCTGGAAAACAATTTTCCAGGCAAAGGGTCCCAAGAAACAGGCTGGAGTATCCATTCTAATATCGGATAAAATTGACTTTCAACCAAAAGTCATCAAAAAATATAAGGAAAAATACTTCATACTCATCAAAGAAAAAATCTACCAAAAGAACTCTCAATTCTGAACTTCTATGCTCCAAATGCAAGGGCACCCACATTCATAAAAGAAACTTTACTAAAGCTCAAAGCACACATTGCACTTCACACAATAATAGTAGGAGATTTCAACACCCCATTATCATCAATGGACAGATCTTGGAAACACAAACTAAACAGAGACACACTGAAACTAACAGATGTTATGAACCAAATGGATTTAACAGATATCTATAGAACATTTCATGCTAAATCAAAAGGATATACCTCCTTCTCAGCACCTCATGGTACCTTTTCCAAAATTGACCATATAATCAGTCACAAAACAAACCTCAACAGATACAAGAAGATTGAAATAGTCCCATGCCTCCTATCAGATCACTACGGTTTAAGGCTGGTCTTCAATGGCAGCAATAACAACAGAAAGCCCACATACACATGGAAGCTGAA
>CM052718.1:60979736-61001283 GCA_028551405.1 Uromys caudimaculatus | reverse complement strand
TCATCTGAGAGTGCCTGTTTTATCGAGCTCGAACTCTCCAGGGAAGAAAATTCTTTCCAGAAGCTGGAAGCTGCTCAAGCTTCCACAGTCACTTCCTGCTCGGTGGCCTTGACCACTTGCTGCAACACCACCTGCCACCTGTTCTGGGGCAACAGCGGCCAAGAAAGAGGTCAGGTATCCTGCCTTGCTCCGGCTCCCCCTTGGAGGGCTGCAACTCTTTGGCTGCTCCAGTTGGGCCAAAACCCCATGGGGATCCCCAGTACACAGACCAGCACCTAAAGACATAATGAAGCATCTAATACCAGCCTTGAACACTTGTCTTTTTGGCCTGTTATTTGATGAGACAATAAAACTTTCTCATTGGAACTACTAGCCATTTAGAATTTGTTTCTTGTAGCTTAGTTAAATCCCCGAGTGCTTTCATTGCCTCTGCTTGGACTAAAAGTTCTGTTTCCTGCATGCTATGGTTTCTTCTCTCTTGGTTGATTTCCTGTGTCAGTGGAGCATGGCATAGGTTCATGAGAAAAGTACATAATAAGCAAACTTTCATAGATTGGGGGGGTTTCAGATAAAATACGTGTTTGACTGCTATATCAAAGGACAAAGTATCAGTGAGTTAAGCAGGAGACACTTTGTGTGTCAGATGACACTCTCGGCATAAGGTGCCCGCAGCCTACACGGCGAACTTTTCTTCTTACACTACATCCTCAGTAACTTTTGTCCATGTTGAATGCTTCAGCTCCGCACACCAGCATCTCATCATAAAGGATGAAACAGGAAGGAAGAGGCCAGCTCCACTTCTTAGAGGATTGGCATCTGTCAGTTCAGCGCTCATCTCATTTGCCAGAGTGGAGTTATAGCTGGTGGCAAAAGAGGCTGAGAAAGACTACACTGACATCCAAAAGTACATATAATTATAAAACCTAAATAGAAAACAATTTCCCTCAGAGCTAGAAAAATTACTCTTATCTATAGATTGCAATGGTGTGTGTGTGTGTGTGTGTGTGTGTGTGTGTGTGTGTGTGTGTGTGTTACTGGTGATTGAGCCTATGTCCTCAACAGGTTAGGTGTAAGCATTCTGCCACTGAGCATAACTTTTAAATGAAAGTCTTATACCAAAAGATGTGAGAAATTTTGAAAAATTATTAATAGCATCTATTAAAGTTGAATAAATGTGTACCACCTTACCTCCAAATCCTTCTTTCAGGTTTATGTGCAACAGAAAAGAACAAGTATGTTTATCTCAAAGTACATTCATAGAAATAAGACTCCTAGTAACTCACAATGAACACTGACATCCATCCGTAGAGCAGATAAGTAGATATGTAAACAGCAGAGTAGGTATTGTACAGCCTAAGAACGGACTTCTGGAACTAGCTCCACAACACGCATGAATTTCACAAGTAAAATGTTGACTGAAGGAAGCCCAGATCTAATAAATGTGCTCTGTATTGTTCTATTTATATGAAGAGCAAAAACCAGGCAAAACCATCTGTTACAAGAAATCAAGATGTTGGTTCATTTTGGAAGAAGGACTGCTGACCAGTGTGGGAGCCTCTGGGTGCATCTAGGATGCTGGTTATCTCTCCTTCCCCCCCTTCCCCGTTCTCTCATGCTGCTAGTTTTATTTGATTTGAGGAAATGAGTTAAAAATGGACTCCATTACTTTGTTTTTACAGGACATTTATCTTTTCTTTCACTTAAATAGTCTATTCAAAATTAGTTACATACATGACAGAAACTGCAGACAGAAAGCTTGAAGTCGCTCCTGTTGACTGAGTACTGTGCACATGAACGGTCTATTGCAAAGTTTAGATAAGTAAACTGTAATTGTCCATGATATCCTAAGTACAAGTTATCTATTTTTTTGTTTAACTCTTTATTGATTCTTTGTGAATTTCACAACATTCACCCCAATCCTACTCATTTTTATTAATAATCCTATTATTACCCTCAGATCCACCGTCCACCCTTGCAACATCTCCCTCAAAAGAAAAAAAAAAATCTCATCGTGGAAGCTCTAGTGTGTTACAGTGTGTCCCACAGAATACCGTTTACACATCTTTGCTTGCAAATGTTTACTGCAATGTCATTGGTCTGATTCAAGGTCTCCGACTTCTACTAATCTATCAGTCTTTACCAGGACTCCTCTCAGATATCATGTTATTGCCCTGTGTCATGGAGGTCCTGCAGCTTTGGATTTGCAGGACCAGCCCCTTCATGAACTCCAACAGTTCATAGATGGGGTAGATATGGGGTGGACCAACTCAAAGCCTTAGATATGGAACTGGGTGGTAGCTGAGCTGGTCAGCCCACCACTTCTCCACACCCGCCCCACCAGGGCAAGATCTGCCCTAGCTAGATCACAATCCAGAAACCAGCAAGGATCAGGGCCAGCTCTCCTGTTCTCATTCCCTCAGGATCAGCTCACCCAAGTTCCCGCCACCAGGTGAAGTGCAGGGTCTGTTCTCCTGAGTGCTAAAGCCAGTGAGAGGCAGGGCCAGCTCTCCCTCTCTCATGACCCTGGGGACAGCTCTACACAGACCTCAGAACAGTATTGACCCAGGCAGCAGTCCAGATCAGGGATGTTCGCCTGGTCTTTGGTGTTTGCAGACTCAAGCTGCTGCAGAGCCATAGACCCAGACATGGTCATAAGCAATAGCTCAGGCCAGAAATTTACCATGGCCTTAGGTGGTGCTACCAGCTACTCACATCAGGCTGTCCCTCAATACCCTCGAGTCTCTAGTTCCCCCTCTCTTCATTGTGCCCACAACTTTCTCCTTCTCTTTCTCTTCCATCTCTCCACCACTTACTTGCTCATCTTAGTGACACCTGGGGCCTCTGGTTGCCTGGTGTTGTCTCAAGAGTGCTGTGCCCTGCCCTGCTGTGTGGCACCAGGCAGGGCTCATCTCAGGCTTGCTCTGCCCATCTGGACCATCGACAGAACAATACATGGGGTTGCTGTGGTGGTTTGAATGAGAATGACTTCCATAGGTTTATATATTTGAATTCTTGGTCTCCAGGTGATGGAACTGTTTGGGAAGGATTAGCAAATGTGGCCTTGTTGGAAGAATTGTGGGCAGGTTTTGAGGTTTCAAGAGCCCATGTCATTCCCAATTAGCTAGCTCGCTCTCTCGCTCTCTCTCTCTCCCCCTCTCTCTCTCTTTCTGATTGTAACTTGTGAAGTAATCAGCTGCTGCTCCAGTGCCTGCCTCCACACTAATGATCATGAACTCTAACACTCTGAAACTGTAAACAAGCCCTAAATAAACTCTTCCTTTATAAGCTGCCTGGGTCATAGCATCTTATCACAGCAATGAAAAAGTAACTAAGACAGCTGCCTTGGCAGTTTCTTCCTCCTAGAGACACATTCCTCCCCTGGAGTAAACAAAGACCCACGAGCTCTGTTCCCAGGCTGCAGACCCTGTGCCACTTGCTGTTCTGCTTACACTTTGAAACTGCTGTACCCAGCTCTGTCTACACCCTAAGGAGCTTAGACCACAGTGCTCACCACCCTCAGGCACGCTGATGATGGTGCAGAAATTTCAAATTTTGTCACATTCTCAAATTCCAACTGTTGAAAGAATGGCTATGTCCAGTTTTTGAATTCTGTCCATTTGAAATTTGAAAACTGTGTATTCATTCTTCAGGGTCCAGAGAAGCCTTACATAATTAACAGCAAACACTCACTATATGCTCATTATGTCTGGGGCTGTGGGCTGCTGCCTACATGGTACAAGTGAGTCTCCTCTAGAACTGGCTTTGAGCCTGTGACTGCTTAGTGCAGCCAAGGTTACACGACCCCATCCAGTTGAAAGAAGGCATTAGTTGATCCACTGAAGATAGACTTTTGACAAAGTATTTCCCTGTGGCAGTGAAATGCAGGATTGCCAAAGTTTGATGAAACGGGTGAGTCTGAGGCTCAACAAGTTATCTGGGATGGTGAGGCATCAGTAGATCTCTCTAAGGTGGGCAGGAAGCCTAGAAAAAGTTGGTTGGATACATACTGTGTGTTAGACTCGGTTTCCACAGGACAGGGACTCTGAGTATGGAAGGTTCCCTGGGAAATTACCCCAGTGAATACCTGACAGAAACACAGGAAGTGAAATGGAGCAAATAAGGCAGTGTAGCAGTGACAAGGCTGAGGAAGTACTTGGGGAGGTATTATAAGTGCAGAGAGGGCGGCCTTCACGTCCTACAATACGCTTAAGTCATTGGGCGTCAGCGGCCAATCAGGAAGGGACAGTCTCTGGAAGGGACTGTGAGCTATGGATACACAGTGCTCCAGGCAGAGGGCAGGGAGGGAAAGTGTGCTGGTCCCTATTGGGCACAGTACTGTACCCTCTACATTATATTATTTAGCTCAAATGAATGCCTGTGATGTGCCATAACCACCTTTTAAAATGAGGGAGCTGACACTCAGAGAGAGGTCTTCCCTATGGAGATTCACATAGCCAGTGTTTGAGCCAGAGTTAGACTGGTAAAAATCATGTGCTTGCTACTACACTACCCTGCCTCAGAGAGGAAATGGGACACGGTAAGAGACGGAAGTGGAGGGTGATGGAACCAGCCTCAGTTTCCGTCACAGTTCTGTCAGAAGCAGATTATGGATGTACAGTGGCAGTGCCCATGGTCTGTAGAGTTGCCTTGTTGACTTGACTCTGCTCTGCTGCTCTCGTTAGGGTAGCTTCTTGTTCCTCCCTCTCCTTGTCTGCACAATGAGATAATGGTACATGCTCCCTCAGGGCCGTGAAGTTCAAAGGGAAGAACGCGGTTGCGATGTAGCTCCATGGTAGAGCAGTTGCATAATATGCACAAGACCCTGCTTGGGTTCAGTGTGCAGCATCGTTTTTAAAAAAGGGAGAGGAGGAGATAGGGAGTTGACAAAGTGCTTACCTTGAAGCATGAGGACCTGAGCTGAATTCCAAAACTTGTGCAAAAGACAAACAAAACAAAGTAAACACACAGAAAAGTTAGGCATAGTCGCACAAACTTGTAATCCCAACGCCAGAAAAGTAGAAATGTAAAACTAGGCATGAGTGCTCCAGCAGTTCATAGATGGGATAGGTGCTGGGGTGGGTCATCCTAAAACCCTGGATCTGGGTCTGGGTGGTGGCTGAGTTATGCGCTCTGCTTGCCAGCTTCCCTGTACCCACACCATTGCCTTGGCTAGCTCAGCCCAGTACCACAGCTGGCCAGGGCAAGGGAAAGCTCTCCTGTTCTCGAGACCAGCTCAACTGTGCTGCCCAGACGAGGGATGGGGTCAGCTCTCCTGAGTGCCACAGCCAGTTGGGGTGTAGTCAGCTCTGTCCAGCTCTTGGACATCAACACGATTCCAGGCAGTATCCCAGATCAGGGACTTCCACATGGCCTTTGGTGGTAGCATGGGCCACAGATACTGACACAGACCCCCCCACACACTACTGCAGGGCCACAGACCCAGACATGGCCCTCAGCTGCAGCATGAGCCAGTACCTCACCATGGCTTCAGGTCACAGGGCTAGCTACCTACATCAGGCTCCTCACCACCCTCAAGTCTCTAGCATTGCCCCTTCACAGTGCACAAATTGGTCTGCTCCTCTTTCTCCCCCATCTCTCCACCATATGCTTGCACACTGTTGTGGCGTCAACATGAGGTGGGTGACATGTCAGGTGGACCTTTGGATGGCTTCCATCTGCCCTTGCTGCATGGTGGCAGGCAGGTATCAGGAACTTTAACTATTGTTGCAACATTCTCATTTGCAGTAACTTTTGACAGCGCTGGACATGCTATCTTGAAAACCTCGCTAAGCCTGGCTCCATTTCCACCAGATGACACATCCTTGGCACCACACACAGCCTCGTCAGCAGTGGTAATCCTAGGATCCAGCTTTTAGATGATTGGGTGATGCCAAATGCTCACCACACCTAAACCTCCATGCATAATTCTGGAGGCAGAATAATCAGAGAGCTGCTAAAACAACTCTTATTGTCTGAAAACAAACAAACAAACAAAAACTCTGACTGAAGTCAGCTTTTTAGACCTCACAGACAGTGCCTGAGTTAAGGCTAAGCTTCAAAGACGACTTGGTAGAGTTTTGTAATATAAATCCCACAGTCTGGGGGAGAGACCATTAACCTTATTGTAATTTTGCTGCCACTTCTGGCTAACAAGCTCAGGGAGCTTAGCTTCGATGCATGCTTCTCCAGTGTGCAGCCCACATTATACCACTGCAGACTCCCCCAGGAGCTTCTCAGAGACTCAGAGAGTATTGTGTAGCTAAGAATAAAATTATAAACCAAGTTTACAGGGTTAAATGGCGCTACTACCACCACCAAATCTATGTTTATCTAAAACCCGTGAATGTGACCTTATGTCCTGAGTAATCCAGATAATCAAAATAACAAGTCCCCTTATAAGAAAAGACAGAAGGGCATTTGAGCCACAGAGAAGATCACGTTTTCTGCAGGAAATGACAATGTTAATGCACGGACTCATAAGTGCCCAGTGCTGAGGATGGGAGAGTGCTCAGTCACCATGGGGCAGCTATGCTAACTCCTGCAAGAATCAGGAACATCAGAGAAGAGGGAGAGAGAGCATAAGAGACACAGGATGGGGAGGGTGCTACGACATGGTCTTCTAGACACTACAGGGTTGATACACTCCTGGACTGACTACAGCTATGGCTACCTGCACAAGTCCCAGACAGAGGGCTCACATAGCTCTCTAATGACAGCACTACTTAAGCTCCGCGGCTGAGGGGAATGTGAAGCTGAGAAGGGATGAATTGATGGTTGTCTGGGGAGGAGTGGGGAGGAGTTGCGGATAGATGTACAAAATTGTCAAAGGATTAATAAAAGATAGTTCTAAAAGGAAGTTCATGGAAAAGTATAAGTAGGGATCATAACTATACAGCCACCAGCAAGGAAATGTCAGAGCTACCAGAAGGTAAAGAGACAAGGGGGGATTGTGTCCTAATGTCGTGCAGGAATTAACATAGATGTCCCATGTGTGACTGAGCACTCTCTCATCTTCAACACTGAACATAAACCCTACAGAGACCTTCATTTTAAGCTTCTAGAACTGTGAAGAAATAAAATCTGTGTGTTTGGTTATATGACAGTCTTACTCTAGCCCACACTAGCCTTGAACTTCTCACCTTTCTAGTTTAGGCTCCCTAGGATTAAAGGCATGCAATTCCTTAACAAGTTCAGTCCTCTTTGAGCCTCCAGGTTTCATCTAGTTTGCCATAACAGCCCCAAAAAACGAATGCACTACATGTATAATCCTGCTTGGTGGCTTTCCCATAGAACCCACAAGTGTGACTGTATTATTCATCAAGATGCTTATGACTTGAATATGCCAAATAAAAATCATTAGAAGGTGGTCTGTCTGTGTGTGCACCAGAAAATGGCTCCCACGTTCTGTCCTCTTGATGAGGTATGGGAGGTCATACTTGGGAATGGGCTATCTCTCTGCAGGTCATATTTGGGAATGGGCTATCTCTCTGCAGGTCATACTTGGGAATGGGCTATCTCTCTGCAGGTCATACGTGGGAATGGGCTATCTCTCCGAATTATTTGGAAATAATGAATGTTTTTTCCAATAAAAACATGAATGCTAGGGGCTTGAGAGATGGCTCAATAGTGAAAAGACTGGCTCCTCTTTCAGAGGACCTCAGTTCAAATCCCCAGCACACATGGCAGATCACATTCAATTTAACTTCATACTTAACTAGGAGATTTGACTCCCTCTCCAGGCATGCAAGTAGTGCATAGACATGTATGCAGGCAAAACATGCACTGTCTTAGTTACAGTAACTATTGCTACAGTGAAATACCAAGATAAAAGCAATTTAGCGAGGAAAGGGTTTGTTTGGCTTACACTTCCACATCACAGATCCTCCCCAAAGGAAGCCAGGGCAGAAACTCAAGCAGGACAGGAACCTGGAGGTAGGAGCTGATGCAGAGGCCATGGTGCCTAACTGGCTTGCTTAGTTTGCTTATAAAATCCATGACCACCAACTCAGGAAGGTACCGCCCATAATGGGCCAGGCCTCCCCCCCCCACCTCCCGTCAATTACTAATTTAAAAAATGCTCTACAGGCCTGCCTACAGTCTGATCCTATGGAAGCATTTCCTTAATTGAGGTTCCCTTCTCTCAAATGTCTCAAGCCTGTCAAGTTGACATAAAACTATCCAGCACACCCACATACATAAAAACAAAACAAAACAAAAAAAACCCTCATTCTAGAGATCAAACACTGGTGTGTGTATAGCAGCCAGACAGAACTGCTCTTCCATGCCCTGGAGTCACAGAAGACATGCAGGTTTGCTGGGCACTCTACTGATGGAGTTTTCAACCGCCCCATCAGTTAATTTTCGCAGGAGTTAGGCTGAAAGTTATAAAAGCTGACCTTTCTGGAGAGAGAATAGAAGTTTAGATTTTTATATGTAAGATATATATATATGACAATCCATTTCAAGTTTCAAGTTTTCAGGCCAAATAAAACACAGAAGTTCTGGCCCAAGTTTCTCCTTGTGAGTTAGAACTTTACAAATAAAGGCCATTTCATTCCATTTTGGAGGTTAAGAAAAATAATCAAGGCCTCAGAACAAAACGCCTGAGAGAGATATGGGAAATTCTGATCATTCTTTGCTGATGAACCTTGAAAATAAGCTACAGCTACTTTTGTTATCAAATTGTTCTGCCACATGAAGTAGTTTTTAAAACCTATTTTACTAAGCAAGCAATATGTCTGGCTCAGTAAATGGCAGCTGCCATCATAGACTTGACAGCTATGACTTTTCTCCTTTGGTTAGTCCTACAGCATATAGAGATGGCATAAATGCAGAAGGAAACTGTCTGAGAGACTGAGGAGGGAGGAGAGAGAGGTTATAGGGCAGGGGGCGTGGGGGAGTGTGCTTAAAGTGTATTACACACTTGCATGGAAAAGGCTTTGTGTAGCACTGCACAATTTAAAAATAAATTGTAAAAAAGCCTTTCTCCCTCAGGTCACCTCAGTAGTTGATGTGCATTGGCCAAGCTTTTGGGGTTTGTTCAAAGGTGAGGGACCTTACTCTCTCCATTCCTTTTGGGGATACCTACAGTCACAGAAGCCCCCATGGTGTTACCAGAGGCACCTATTTTAGGTGTTCGATCTGGTCTCCCCAGGGTTTGACATAAACATTCTCATCTCCATCACAAGCCCGTTGTGACAGAAAAAGACAGTGTAGAGGTTCCTCCATCTTGTATTCTTCCTTAGGCCTTGTCAAGTTTAACTAGAATTTGATCTCCTTGATATGAAGCCCTGGGGAAAATTACTCAACTCTATTCTAGGACCCAAGGTCAAGATGCCCCAGATAAGTTGTCTTAGCTTCTATTAAATTGCCTGTTGAGAAAAACCCTCTCATGCAGCTGCTGAGTGAGATACCGGGATGTGGGTTTTGCCTTTAAGGACCCCTTACTCTAAATGCCACACTTGGGTTCTGAATATCTGAGTGTAATCCCAGCTGGAATAAAGATGTCTAGCCGGCTATCCTGTGTCTGAGTAGTCATCTCTGGTGGAGTCCCTTTGTTGTGAGTCCTTCTGAGATCCCCTAGACTGGACCCTATCATTTAGGGGCCACAGGACCCCAAGAACAGGGAAGAGTGTGCCAGCTGGAAAGGACTCCTAAGGAGTGCACACTCCAAGAAGTTCTAGGACCCCTAGAAAATTCCCCCTGGCCAATTGTTGAGTACTCTGAAGGTACCTGGCACTGATACCCATCCCCCAGGGCAAATTAAATGGCATCTGGTCTGAACACCTCAGAGGTAAGTTTGTTCAGTAGGAGACACCACTTGCTTAGGACACAAGAGGAGAGGTTACATATGACTTTAGAGCTTATTTCCAGGCCTGGACTCCCCTGGTCTGTTTGGGTGTATGAATCTGTGGTAGCCACTACTAAATGTCTTTACTACATGTCTCTCTGCATGTTGGTTATTTCTGTTGTTTGGAGAAACAGATCTAAAATGGAAGGGGGAGTGAATCATCCCTAGATCATAGCCTCTGCTTCCCCTAGACTAGACTGCACACAAGGGCAGTGGCCACCCACCCACATTATAGTGCCCCTCCGTTCCCCAGCAACTGTGGTCATACAGCTGCTGTTGCTAGGAAAATGCTGATATTCTTGAGCAGTGGGGTACACCTCAGCCACCAGTGTCCCAGTACTAACCAATGGCTTTCTCTAGTGGAAGTCACACATTCCCATCTGACTTGAGACCTGTGTCTTTTGTTGGCAAACTGAACCCTTTAGCTACAGCCAGATTACCTAGAGAAACCCCAAATCTCTGCCTGTTCTCTCAGGCCCTCTGAAGGAAATTGACCTTCCTCCTCCTTCAGCTCCAGAGTGCTCCCTTCTGACCTGTTTAGTTGCTTGACTCCAACCTATGGTCCTGAGGTCCTGGTCTTGTTCCTTATGTGGAGGTGGGGAAGGAACCATCCTCTCATGGGGTGGGGGCGGGGCTGCAGTCTAAGCAGAATGAGCACAGGGAGGAGTAAATAGCTCCCGGAGCTGTGCTCTCTCCCAGACCCCCTCTAAGTAGCTGGTCCTATCCAAGGAAAGGGGTGGTTCTGCCAGCTACCCATAGGGAAGGAGGAAGTAGATGTTCAACTCCTTCCTCATTCATGGTTTATGTCTCCTTCTCTACCAGTAACTTGTATAACTGGAAGACTCAAAACCCTCTTTTTTCAGAGAAACTGCAGGCCCTTATCAGCCTGTTTTTTATACAAGCCAGCCGTCTAGGGTAATTGTTGGTAGCTCCTAGACAACATGTTTACAGTGGAGAAGAGATACAATCCTGCTGGACAGTAGGAAGTTGGCTCTGGGGCTGAGTGGTGGGACACTGCCTGATGCCTGAATAGAGTGAACCTTCCTGTCTACGCAACCCTGTTTGGATCACAATACCAATGAAGGTAAGAAGGTATTAGATGCTTTTTTGCCAGCCATTACTGGGAGGATTAAAAGTGGCAGGGAGAAAAATCTACCAACTTATCCGTGGTTCGTCAGGTCACTCAAGGGCCTGATGAATTGCTCACTGGGTTCCTGGAAAGGCTCTCTGAGACATATAGTGTATTTACTCCAATAGACCCAGAAACCACCCCCCCCAAAAAAAAACCCAGCAAGCCACTAGCATTGCCTTTGACATGCAGTTATTTCCAGACATAAGGAGAAAGCTCCAGAAATTAGAGGGATCGAAAGGGATGAATAGGTCTCAACTTTTGGAAATTGCTCACAAAGTTTACCACAACCAAGATTTAGCAACAGGCAGACAGAAAAACTCTCCTGTGTGGTAATTGCTACCCTTAGGGAAACAGACAAGAGAGGAAATGGGGAAATAGGCCACAGAAAGGGTTCAAAAACTAACCACCATTGTTTGATAAAGACCTGAGCACAGATCTGTTGGAATTTAGACAAAAATACCCACAAAGTACCCGCTCAGTGTATACAGATGGCTTCCTTGTAGCTTTGACCACTGGGAAGGCTCATACACAGGCAACAAAAGGTCTTTTTGAAACCCTCAAAGCCCCGGGGTACTGAATCTCAGTCACAAAGGCTCATCTGAGCATCCCAGGTCAGTCACCTAGAGGGAGGAGAGTGAACACTCCCATGACTGAATTTCAGCCATCCTACAAATCCCTGAGATAGTCAAGCCCCTCTATTCTAGAACTGAGTGTGCACTCCTTTTGGAATGTACTGAGACTGAGCAATGGTCCTTTGAAGCCTTGAGAAAAACTCTGGTGTCTGCCCCAGGTATGGCCCTCCCAGACATTACTAAGCCATTCCACCTGTACATGGATGAGGCCAGAGGGATTGCCAAGGGATCCATATGCAAACCCTGGGACGGTGAAATAAACCCTACAATAGACCAGTGTCATATCTGTCCAAGAGACTTGACCTGTTTGTAGTCCTAGGGCCAGCATGTATAAAGACCAAATGAGGTATTCACAAGTGGGAGCAGTTTCATCTAAGATGGAATCAGATAAGTAGGAGCAGTAATGGTGACCCCAGATAGGACTATCGGGGTACAATCTTTAAGCAGGGGACTGCCTGGGACACAGCCTGGATGAGATTGAATAGGCAAAACAAGAACTGGCCACACAGGTTAAACAAGGATGGTGGGCATGGCCAATGGCAGACCCATCCTTCCTGGGAGTCTGGGAAGGCAACAGCTTACAGATCTTCACCACGTCACCCACCCAGAGGCCACAAACACAGCTGAACTCCTCAGAACCAGGTATCTTTATTTGGTGTCTGTATATGGGAAGGACCCCCAGGTGGGGCAGTCTCCAACTGGAACCAACAGATTGGGAAAAGATCTTTTCCAATCCTACATCCAATAGAGGACTAATATCCAATATATACAAAGAACTCAAGAAGTTAGACTCCAGAGAATCAAATAACCCTATTTTAAAAACGGGATACAGAGCTAAACAAAGAATTCTCAACTGAGGAATATCAAATGACTGAGTAGGACCTAAAGAAATGTTCAACATCCTTAGTCATCAGGGAAATGCAAATCAAAACAACCCTGAGATTCCACCTCACACCAGTCAGAATGGCTAAGATCAAAAACCCAGGTGACAGCAGATGCTAGAGAGGAGGTGGAGAAAGAGGAACACGCCTCCGTTGCTGGTACAATGATTGCAAGCTGGTACAAAGACTCTGGAAATCAGTCTGGTGCTTTCTCAGAAAATTGGACAAAGTATTACCTGAGGATCCAGCTATACCACTCCTAGGCATATACCAAAAGATGCTCCAACATGTAATAAGGACACATGCTCCACTATATTCATAGTAGCCTTATTTATAATAGCCAGAAGCTGGAAAGAACCCAGATGTCCTTCAACAGAAGAATGGATACAGAAAATGTGGTACATTTACACAATAGAGTACTACTCAGCTATTAAAAACAATGAATTCATGAAATTCTTAGGCAAATGGACGGAACTAGAAAATATCATCCAGAGTGAGAGAACACAGTCACAAAATGAATATACATGGTATGCACTCACTGATAAGTGGATATTAACCCAAAAGCTCCGAATACCCAAGATACAATTCACAGACCACATGAAGCTCAAGAAGAAGGAAGACCAAAGTGTGGATGCTTCAGTGCTTCCTAGAAGGGGGAACAAAATATTCATGGGAGGAAATACGGAGACAAAGTGTGGAGCAGAGACTGAAGGAAAGGCCATCCAGAGACTCTCCCACCTGGGGATCCATCCCATATACAGTCACCAAACCCAGACACTATTGTGGATGCCAGGAAGTGCTTGCTGACAGGAGCCTGATATAGCTGTCTCATGAGAGGCTCTGCCAAAGTCTTACAAATACAGAGGTGGATGCTCACAGCCAACCATTGGACTGAGCACTGGCTCCCCAATGGAGCAGTTGGAGAAAGGACTAAAGGAGCTGAAGGGGTTTGCAACCCCATAGGAAGAACAACAATATCAACCAACCAGACTTCCCAGAGCTCCAAGGAACTAACCCACCAACCAAAGAGTACACATGGAAGGACCCATGGCTCCAGCTGCATATGTAGCAGAGAATGGCCTTGTCAGGCATCGATGGGAGGAGAGGCCCTTGGTCCTGAGAAGGCTCAATGCCCCAGTGTAAGGGAATGCCAGGGCGGGGAAAAGGGAGTGGGTGGGTGGGTGATCAATCTCATAGAAGCAAAGGAAGGGGGATGGGATAGGGGATTTCAGGGGGGAACCTGGAAAGGGGATAACATGTGAAATGTAAGTAAAGAAAATGATCAATAAAAAAAAAAGTTTTTTAAAAAGAAATAACATGATGAAATTTGCAAGTATGTGAAACTACAAAAAAAAAAAAAAAAAAAAAAGAGTGAGATAACCCAAACCCAGAAAGATTAATATGGTAAGTATTCACTTATAAATGGATGTTCACTTATAACCTACAGTCTTTGGGGTTAGGGAAAGCGGAGTCTAGAGGGGATATATGGAGCTCCCAGGGAAAGGGAAATAGAATATATTTTACCAGTGGACTTGGGGAAAGTAGGGATAGGATTATGATGGATCAGATAGGTGTAGGAATGGAGGGGGGGAGAGGGAGGGAGAAGGAGACAGGGAGGGAGAAGGGAGGGAGAAGGGAGGGAGATACTGTAGGAACTGTGGAGCATTTGGTGGATGGCATTCAAACAGTGTAGCAGAGTAGGGACTGGGCACATTTAGTTGATTTGTCGGCCAAGGGAGTCCCACAGAAATCACCAAACAAACCAAGTTCATGCTAAGGTAAAGGATTACTCTCTATAAACTGACATTGTGGCCCTTTTGGCAAAGACAATATCCACAAAACTCACTGAACATGGAGAAATCCAGCTGGTACACAATGGAGCCTTTACTCCTAAGTTCTAGTTTCTTTGATGTGGGAAGTTACTCTGCAAGCTACTAAATGAGAAATGTGAACACTAACTTGGTTATGATATCCTTTACCTACAGTTTGTCCTGCCTGTAAAATATGGGAGGGTAATGGTGGCACAGAACTTGGGAGAGTATCCAAACAATGTGTGACTTAACTTAAGGCCCACTCATGAGAAGAAACACATACCTTCTACTAAATGCAAAACAAAGATCCAGAGACTAGATATCCCAGAAATCTAGGGTAAAATCAAATACCACTGGCCAAAAGCAATCAATAAACAAAAAGTAAAATGGTGACTAATGAGTTATTCTGCTAAGCTCACATATACCCAGTGATCATCAGAGAAGCTTCTTCTGTGGCAGATGAAAACAGATACAGAGACCCACAACCAAACGTTGTGCAGAGTAGGGTCAAACTGGAGGTTTCTATCAGATCCCTCCCCTCAGAGCTTGGTGAATTCTGTGAAACAGAGGGCAGAAAGGCTGTAAGAATCCCAGGGAATGGAGAACAAGGCCCTCTAGATCAGAGAAGACCCATGTGAGCTCCTAGGACTGAAGCGGACCGCACAGGGCCTGCATTGTCCTACAGCAGGTCCTGTATCACGTCATTCTAGCTCTTAGCTTAGTGTTACTGTGGGGCTCCTGAGTGTGTATCTCTGACTCCTCTTCCTGCTCTTGGGACTATTTTCCTCATGTTGGGTTGCCATGTCCTACTTGGATATGAAAATTTTGCCATGTTTTCTTGCTAACTTTTAAAAGTCTTTTCTTTATAAATAAGAGACAGAAAAGAGTTGGATTCTGAAGGAAAGGGAGTGAGGAGGAACTGAGAAGGGTAAAAAGAAAATATAATCAGGATATATTGTATGAGAAAGCTATTTTTAAAAAGGAAGATATAAACACTATTTGTGATATATAATCATAGTTTCTATAAGTTATATCAAAACATAACAACCAAATAATGCTTAGACTTCTAGTAATATGAAAAATAGAAAAAGGAAGAAATTATTAATCCATATGACAAAGTTGTCACAACAGGTCACAAAATGATTCAGTTCTTTAGATCACTTTCTGCCTATGCAAAGGACATAGAATTCAGTTCCTAGCATCAGCATATATGGTAAACAACTGCCTGTACCTGGAATTTAAAATGATCAGATACCCATCTCTGGCCTCTGTGAGCCACATCTTCTCTGTACAAATTCCATGCACATACATATATCCCCACACACAGACAGACACATGTTCATGTTCACAGGCACACACATGTGCATACACACATGCACACATACTAAATAAAGTAAATCTTTAATTCTACATGTACTATATTATAGTGGCTATTCCTGATTGTCAACTTGACTATATCTGGAGTGAACTACAATCCAGAATTAGAAGGTTCACCTGTGATCCAGATCTTGAGTCTGGAAGACACAAGTTTCAGGTATGGTTGTACACACCTTTAATCTGGGCCACACCTTCTGCTGGAGACCTACATAAGGACGTTGGAAGAAGGAAGATTCACTCAGACACAGTCTGAGTGGTCATCTCTGGTGGACTCCCCATAACACAGCCCCTCCAGAGGCACAGCATCCAGTGGTCCACTCAGCTTCCTTGAGCCTTAAAGCCCTGCTGCTGTTTGGATAATTTAGGACTTCTAGGAGCCTAGGGTAAGAGAAAGCATTTAATTCCTCTAAGGAACACAAGCAGGACTGCCACACAGGCTTTCCTGGATGCTTTAAAATATGTCAAAGACCAAGAAGGTTCTAGAAACTCATCTCATTGTCCTCGTGCATTCTTACTGTAAGAAAGAGAGAAATTAGTTCCTCAAGGTCTCTAGATGTGACAGTATAATCTTCAAGAAAACAATGCCCTTAAAATCCAGACTCTGAAGTCAGCAAAGGAGTGAGAAACTACTGGTCTTCAGCTGCTGCAAATAAAAGGGAACAGACAAGACTGCAGGTGGCCGACTAAGGGTACAGGCAAGAGAGAGATAGATTTTCTGTTGGAAGAGGAACCAGCACCCTTCCACCTCTCAATAGGGACAGCTCAAAGCTTCTTCCCCTGGAGGTCAGGAGATGTCCCTTCCTCTCAGTGTGGCTCAACAAAGTGCATTCCTTTGTCCTCTCAGGAATGTGAGGTGGTTTCCATCTCAGCTTCTTCACATGTAACCAACAGCACCCTGTCTACTGCAGGGAGTTACACAGATCCAAAGAGGGAAACGTGTTTGCTTTGGAAAGTCGGCAATATGCTCGTAAATTTGCCCTTTAAAATTGAGAAATCTTCTTGAGCAAAACTGCCAACTCCCCACAGAAAAGATAAAGGCACTTTTACTCTGCCCAGAACAAAAAGATCCTGGCTGTCCTAATAGAACACCAACCTTGTACCATTATCTAAGAATTTGTTCCACATTTTGTAAATCCTTCTAGCCAGACTGACTGATTAGATAGGTAACTGTGATATCGAATTATGGCATTTACTCAGAAACGGTTTTGAAATGAGCTATTGTGTGGCTAACTAGTAATCTAAAGAAACTGTTTCTCTTAAGGCTCATGTAGGCCACAGAATGGCTGTGCTATCGGTTTATAGTTCAGTACAGAGGGCATCTTGATCACAAAGCAAGTCTAGTTCTACCATTGGTGGTTCTGGCATGTACAGTAGTAAGTGGGCGGAACTCCTTATTCCACTGTCTCTCTGGAAACTCAAGAGACTCCCTGTCTGCTTTTCAAATCTCAGAGATGAAGCTGTTACAACAACCTTTTCACTGTTTTTTCAGATTTTATAACTTTTTAATATTGTATTTTTATTCATTCTTCGAGACTTTCATACAAGCATTTTGATACCACTCATCCTCCACTGCTACGCATAACTCCTCCCAAATCAACTCCCAATTGTGTGTCCACCCCTTTAGAACTAACCCACTGAGTCCAATTTGTGCTGCACATACACTAGTGGGTGCAAGCCCATGGGGACATGGCCAACCTACCAGGGGCTTAAAGAAACTGACCCTCCTTCCTCAGCAGCTGTCAATGGTTCTGTTGGCAATTCCTGTTTTATATATATAATATTTTACAATATATATACATGTATGTTAATAGTTCCTCAGTTAGCTTTGGAAGCTCATTTTAAAATTTTTAATAGTGAAGCTATGATAATAAAGAGCCAATCCAGACTTATCAAAGAAAGGAAAACTTGAAAAAAAAACACTAAAATCATTACCAGATCATATTTTTAAGATGTTTTCTACTTTCAAATCACAACGACGAAACCAAGTACAGGATCTGAGGAACCTGAGGAAATCTATTTCATTCTCTAACCTTACAGGTGAGGAGAGTGGCCAGCAGACCTTCATTATCTACATATTCAAAGTGGTCCTGATAAAAACACTTTCAAAAGATGGGCATTACAGACTGGCCCTCTTACTGCAGCTAGTTGTTAACTGTCACGGGATCTGCAAAATATAATTAATGAATTAATACATGTTGACTATAAAAGATGAAACTTCAGGGTCTTCTCTATTTGTTAGTATTGTTTATACAGTAGCTATGCATGATAATGTGTTTGATTATGACTTTTATTAATACATGCATTAATATATTTTTATTTTAGTCACATCATTATGTTTCTGAGGTTAACCTTGAACTTCTGATATTGTTGCCTACATTCACTCAGTACTGGGGTTGTGAGTGTGCATCATCACGCCTTGGACTCCTTCTCATGGACACTAAGATACAAAGGCTCTAGTCAGAGCAGCCGAAATACCATATTCCATAAGTAGACAGAGCTGCCCTAAGATCCAGTCCACAGTGGTCCACACCAGAATCACCAGGAGTAATGGCAGCCAAGGTTTTAAGATAACAGCACCCTAGACTTTTGTCGTATGTATACACAGATAAATACACATAATCTGACATAATGCATGGATAGGAATTCTATCAAAGGCAAATTTAAAATCTGCAGTGGTTGGTTGTTATCATCTGTTACTACTTGAAACAGAAATGAAAAACTTAAACTATCCTTTTTTTCACATTTGAAAATGTTCATGTTTCCTTTTATGTTTTATTGTTTACTTTGTATGCATGCAAGTACATGTGTGTGCCATGTCACACATCATCCGACTTTCGGGAGCTGTCTCTTCCCGCCATGTGGGTCTTAAGGACAGAAGCCAGGTCATGGTGGCAAGCGCCTTACCTGCTAAGCCATCTCTCCAGTCCCATGTTTCCACTTCTCCTGATGTCCCCACAGAATTGTGTCCTGTTGTGGCAGCTTCTTTTTCATGTTGGCAGTGATTAGGAACTAAACCTAAGGGCTCAAGTATGTTAGGAAAAGACTCTACCACTGGGCTCTATCGCCTTGTTTAGGGTTGGTGGCATGAGCACTTGGGAAGCTGAGGCAGGAGAACGCAAGCTGGGGTTCCTGTTTCCATAAAGTAAACCTTACCACAGCTGCTGGAATGCGAAACCAGCCTGGAAGTCAGTCTGGCAGCGTATCAGAAAACCCAGCAGACTCTGTGCCCACAGCCTTGGACCTCATAGTGACACAAATAGCCAAGAACTGTATAATATATGTCCACATAAAATCCTGTTTGTAAGTATCTATAGCGACTTTGTTCAGATCGTTATTCAGAGAGAAAGGGTCTTTATATTCCTAGTACCTAAAACAATCGCGTCTGGCACCTACTATGTGTTCAGTGAATGGCTGTTGATTAAGCAAATGAGTAAACACGTCTTTTCAAAGAATTTTGTGTGTCAGGCAAAGTGGCAAACACCTTTAATTTTAGCACTTTGGAGGCAGGGCAGGTAGTTCTCTGTGAATTCGTGATTTCGAGGCCAGCCTGGTCTATGCAATGCATTCCAGGCCAGCCAAGGCTATGTAGTAAGACTTGTCAAAAGTAAAAATTTGAAACAAAATAAAAACCTTCATGATATTTGGAACTCTTGTTAAGAGAGTTATTGATTCCTAAAACTCAACTCCATAATACCATCAAGTTCTTTGTGTGATTAGGCATGGCTTTGTAAACGACATTAAATAAATCTCAAACAGTAAATCATGTGTTAGACAAATCAGCTATAACTCCATTGTAGCTGGCCACACAGTTGTGCAGAATAGGCATAGAGATTATTACTAATGTCTTATCACACACCAAAGCTTATTCTTACCAAGGCTATGAAATCTCTAATTAGCTGAACCAAGGGAGACCTGCTGCCTTACTTACCCTCACACAGATATTCTCTGATTTCAGCTCATGGCTCGTGTTTAAAGGTAAGCCAAAGTGACTGCAATCAAGACTTTACCAGTGACCAGTAATGCTGAAGCCAAGTCTTCCTTCTCTTTTGAAGAAAAATGACTGTCTGAGACAGTGAATGTTTAACATGCATGAGATCCTAGACTGACCCAACTGTGCTCTGGCTCTCCCACACACACATACACACACATATATAAACACATAAATAAATATACACACATATACATACATACATATACATACGCACATGTACATATATACATACACACATATACACACATTGGTGTTATTCTCAACATTTATAGGGTTTTTTTTATTTTATGTTTAAATCTTTAATTGTCAGGAATCCAAAGCATTTACCTGTAACTCCTTCAAATTGGAAACCATTCAAAAGGTCCTCCTTAGCTCTTAAACAGTAATAAAGACTATGGAATACTACTCAGCCTGCAAGAATAACAAACTACCTATACAGAGAGCAGCACAGGTGGACCTCAAAGGAATTGTGTTGAGAGGAGAAAACCAAAGGCCTTGTCAAATATTGACATATTATATAATTCCATTTGCAAATGTCTCAAAAATGACAAAATTACCCAGTTAAAGAACAGATTACTAGGGCTGGGGACCTCAGCGTGGGCCACAGGGCTCCATAGCCAACTAGCTCCAGGAGAAATCTACCCTCCCAGGAGCATGGAAAAGCCCTGAGTGGGGTTAAGATGAACACCAATGCTCACCGAGACCCGCCCGGAACCACAGGACACAGGGACTGAGGGAGTCGGGCATAGGAACATTCCGGTTTCCATCTCTAGTGGGAGACTTCTGCCCGGGCCACCAGGGCTCCATAGCCAATTAGCGCCTGGAGAAAGTTACCCTCTCAGGAGCATGGAAAAGCCATGAGTTGGGATAAGACAAGCACCACTGCTCACCATGACCTGGGGAGCTCAGCC
Source organism: Uromys caudimaculatus (assembly GCA_028551405.1). Classification (NCBI taxonomy): domain Eukaryota; kingdom Metazoa; phylum Chordata; class Mammalia; order Rodentia; family Muridae; genus Uromys; species Uromys caudimaculatus. The sequence goes on along the minus strand of CM052718.1, from coordinate 60,980,698 downwards.
TATGCCACAGGGCTCCAGGAGAGAGCTGGTATCCCAGGAGTGCTGATACACCTTGTAGCACAGGCAAAACCACCACTTCTGTTCAAACTCACTAGATCGAGAGGGACCCTTGCAGGGCCATCAGGACACAGGAAGCAAGGGACAACTGGGGACAAGATCCTTCTGGTTTCTGTCTGCACCCCAGAGGTGACCCTGTGCCACAGCTCTCCAAACCCAAACACTTCTCAGAGAAAGCTGGTCTTCAAGGAGTATTGATACAGAGGCCTATAGGAGGGACAAGCCACACAGTCAGACAGAGTAAGATCAGCTAACATCAGAGTTAACAAGATGGCAAAACGCAAGGGCAAGAACATAAGGAACAGAAACCAAGGCTACTTGGCAACATCAGAACCCAGCTCTCCCACCACAGCAAGCCCTGAATACCCCAACACACCAGAAAAGCAAGACTCAGATTTAAAATCAGTTCTCATGATGATGGTAGAAGACTTTAAGAAAAAAGGAAATAACACCCTTAAAGAAATACAAGAGAACACAGGTAAAAAAGTAGAAGCCCTTAAAGAGAAAACACAGAAATCCATTAAAGAATTACAAAAAAACACAATCAAACAGACAAAAGAAATGAACAAAACTATCCAGGAGCTAAAAATAGAAATAGAAACAATAAAGAAATCACAAAAAAAGACAACCCTGGAGTTAGAAAAAGTAGGAAAGAGATCAGGAGTCATAGATGCAAGCAAAACCAACAGAATACAAGAGATAGAAGAGAGAATCTCAGGAGCAGAAGATACCATAGACAACATTGACACAACAGTAAAAGAACATACAAAATGCAAAAAGCTCCTAACCCAAAACATCCATGAAATTCAGGACTCAATGAGAAGACAGAACCTAAGGATAATAGGTATTGAAGAGAGTGAAGATTCCCAACTTAAAGGACCAGTAAATATCTTCAACAAAATCAT
>CM052718.1:60953310-60979236 GCA_028551405.1 Uromys caudimaculatus | reverse complement strand
GAATGGATACAGAAAATGTGGTACATTTACACAATGGAGCACTACTCAGCTATTAAAAACGATGACTTAATGAAATTTGCAGGCAAATGGATGGAACTTGAAAATATCATCCTGAGCAAGGTAACTCAGTCACAAAAGAATGAACATGGTATGTACTCACTAATAAGTGGATATTAGCCCAAAAGTTCAGAATACCCAAGTTTCACTTTACAGTAACCGCTGGACTTCGAGTGAGGTCCCAGATGGAGGAGTGGGAGAAGGGACTGCAGGAGCTGAGGGAGTTTGCAGCCCCATGGAGGGAGCAACAGTGTCAACTGGCCTGACCCCCCCCCCCCGGTCTTCCTGGAGGCTGAACCACCATCCAAAGAATACACATGGAGGGACCCAAGGCTCATACCACATATGTGGCAGAGGAGGGCTTTGTTGGCCATATGGGGGAGGAAAGGCCCTTGGGCCTGAGGGTGTTAGAGGCCCCAGTAAAGGGGAATGTCAAGGTGGGAATATGGGAGTGGGTGGGCGGGTGGGTGGGAGGTGGAATTCCCTCATAGAGGCGGGGGAGGGAGAGGGGATAGGGGGTTTCCAAAGAGGAGACCTAGAAAAGGGGAAACATTGGAAATGTAAATAAAGTATCAAAAAAAAAACAAAACAAAAAGAACAGATTACTAGAGAGTACTAGAGGTTTCAGGTGAGGGGAGACAGGGGCATGACTGTGAAAGATAAGCACAACAGGCTTTTGTGACAGAGTAGCTCTACATCCTGACTGATGTCTCCAATAGTTCATATGTAGTCACCCAGCGTGGAGCTTTACCCACACACCTGAGAGCCTGCCACTGTCTGCACATGCTCTGGGAACCAAATCAGCACCAGTTTCCTAACGTTGATACTCTACCGAATACCATAAAGTTAGGTGATTTCCCCTAATGCCTCCGAAAAATCTCTCTGCTACTTTTGCAACTTCTAATAATGACTTCACAGTAAAATTCCTTTTTAAACAATGTTCAGCACACATGTGTGCCTTCTCTTTCTTCTGAAGACCCTGTTAAAGAATCAAAGGAATAAAAAAGGTGTCGATTTAAAAGAACACATACATAACAGTACGCAACCACAGAAGTCAAAACAGTGGAGGCTGGAGTGTAGCTCAATGATAGTGCATTTGCCTACATTAAGGCCTTGTGTTAGAGAGAGAGAGAGAGAGAGAGAGAGAGAGAGAGAGAGAGAGAGAGAGAGAGAGAGAGAACACTGCATACAAATGAATAAAAGATACTGTTTATAGCTCTTTCCCTGCCTTCAGAGCCAGGAAGTCAGCAGAGATGATTCCATCCTGGACAAGGTTGCTAAGAAGATCACACCTTGGACAAATGACCACAAGGCCTCACAGCTGGAGACGAATGGCAGGCAAGAATGCCACTGATCTTCTCTGTCTTTTAGGCAGGTTCTTGGCAATCTGACTAGGTGCCAGTCATTTGAAGACAAGGAGAATCATGGGAAACTTTTAATGGGGCAAAAGCTGAGGGAGGGTTGACTATGGGCTTAGGGGAGCATTTACACACGGGCTTAGGGGAGCATTTACACAAAACCAAGTAGAACCCTAGTCCTCAGTGCCTCTGTAGTTTGAGGTTTGTCTTGTGCACTCATAGGATCACTAACTTGACTTACAGAGTACAGGTGAGGCTGTACACGTCTATCTAAGCCAGCGGTCCTCACACTTTATAGAGCAGCAGAGTCTTCTCTCCAAAGAAAACCAAAAATGAAAGTATAAACAACCAAATTAAGTAAAGTGCCAGGGGGCTGTGCATTGATAGCCCTACAAACAGCCTATGTCACCCCTGGTTCAGGTATCACACACCCAGATGTTAAAGGACAGGACACATGTCTATTGAGAAGTCAGGCTCAAACCCAGATTTTTATGTGTGTATATTAACTAGAATGTTTCCGGTCTCTGTTGGTGAAATCTGAAAAAGGAAGCTTTGAGTTAGCACACCAGTAATTGTTTTCTGTTGGGCCCTGCTAGGCAGACCTCTGACCTCTGTAATTTAGCTGGTTAAACCTTTTCCTCAGACCAGACAGCTAAACTTGAGCCAGGTGGGCTTAAACACATTGACTAATTCAGAGTTTACTTTCCAACAATGAAAGACAAGATTGTGCCAGCATCTTCCGCTCATCTATCCAAGTTCTCAAGAGCGGAATTCAGCCCTCGTCCCCTCCCAGTTACAAAGCAGAGAGGCCTGCCCAATATAACTTGAAACAGCAATGCTGCAGCCCTCTCCAATAAATTACATCAGACAAGCCAAAGCAAAGGCAACTGTCTTTACCAGTTTCATAAGGAATTGCCTGGGAACCAATCCTTTTCAGACCTAATTATAAACTCAGGTTCGAATTACAGAACAAGATGCTATGAAAGTCCATGTGCAACAAGCAGAACAAACATGCAAAGATAAAACACAATGGGTTCCCACCCTAGACCTGTGGCCAGCAACAGGAGAAATGGCTTGCCTGCAGCCAAGTCTGGGGCACCCTGGAAAGCTTCATCTCTCTCCAGAGAGGCAGTTCTCAGAACCCCAATCTCCTCTCCTTGGCAAGGTATTCCTATAATAAATAAACTACATTTCCCAGAAATCTCTTTGCCCAATTCTGGGACTATACTTTAAAGCCAGCTTTTTGTTGTTGTTGTTGTTGTCATTAATGTGACAACCTTTTGACATACCTAGTTGACTCAGCTTATTTCAAATCTCATCTTATCACAAGTGTCCTTGGGCTTGTTTTCAAAGATCAAAGTTCAGTCAGTTGACTGTTCCAGAATCAGAATAACATAACAAGGAGCCCAGTGTTACTTACACTCAAGGTTATGTATTACCCTTCATTTAAATGAGTGATCCTTAAACATTAATATGTGTCAGAATGACTTGAGCTGCTGTTCACACACAGCCTGCTGGACCCCACCTCCACAGAGTGATTCAGTCAGCATGGAGACAGTCCAATAAAGTTCACTGCTTGCAAGTTCCCCAGGGATGCACATGCTACTGGTCCCTAGATGACACTTTAAGAATTGCTAAGAGGTCAGAAGTGTAGTTTAGTGGCAGAGCACATGATTAGCGTGTGTGAGACTCTGGGATCAAGCTCTATCATCCCCCACTCCCTAAAAGTAAAATCAAAGGCAGGGGTTGGAGAGGCAGCTCAGTGATTAAGAGCACTTCCTGTTCTCATAGGACTGATGCTCAGTTCCCATCACCCCACATCCGGCAGCTCAAAACCTGTAACTGAAGCTCCAGAGAGTCTTCTTCTGGCCTCCTCAAGCATTGCACACACATGTGTGCATATATACACACACTTGTGTGCACACGCACACACACACACACACACACACACTCACACACACCCGTACACACACACACGGATGCACTCATACACACCCATACCCATGCTTGCACCCCACACACACACTGGCATGCACACACCCATGCACCCATAGGTGTGATTCCTCTTCTAAATTCCCAACCCAAGAGTTCCTCCCTCCAGTCCAAGCTGGGCAGCCTGATTAGTCATAGCAGCCTTTAGTCACAGTGTCTAGTGACAAATTAGTATCATGTATCTAATTTTCTGTCTGCCTCGTTCATGTGACAGCAACTAATAGAGTCTTAGGAAACACCAGCAGGACCATGCACCAGTCTGCCAATCTGTGATTAGAAAGACATCAAGCTTCAACAAACGGATTTGGCACACGGATTCCTTCCACTAGCCCCTGGGGGTCATGTAAATGGCACTTTCACCTGGATTTTGTCATTCACAGACTACTTCTTCAGCCCTCATAGCATATGACTAAGGAACTGGAGTCCCTTGAGAAATAATAATAATAATAACTCTAGAACAAGTTTGGTTTTCTTTTAATTCCAGGGACACGAGACTCTTTAGGCCACAGTTCACAACTGTCCATTAGCTGAAAGCATATATAACAGATAAGACACTATTTTGGTAGAGATACATCTTCTAAATACAACTAAGCCTGACACTATGCTTGGCCTTGGATTGAAGAACGATTCCTTTTTATTGTCTTAGCCTTGAATATAGTTATCGATGCTAGCTATGTTTCCTGACTCACCAATGGCTTTTATTCAGACGAGAGGGTCTCTGGAACACACAGAGATTTGGGTTTGTACACTGTTACACATTGAGAATCTGACTTTCTGATGTTTATAGTTGTTGTTTTGTTTTGTTTTGTTTTGCTTTGCTTTGTTTGTTTTATAGACACTCTTGGCAATAATAATTGTAAAAATCCAAACAAAATCTACATTCTGGGGCTGTAGGGAAAGCCATCAGCTCAGGGATTCCAGCAGGAGACATAGGAACCATCTCTAAATGTGGAGCCATGGATTAGCTCCCCACTCCCAAGGGCTTTACTCAATGTTCTCATTTTTAACTACTATTTGTGGTGCTGCAAAATGAACCCAGGGCCTGATCTAGGCAATGTGCCAGTGAAGGGAGCTGAGAATGCAAGTTAAGAACTTGTGCAAGCAGTTCTGTCAGGCTGGGCAACAATCACAGCCACAGGAGGGCACTTCAGTTCTTCTGCCTCAGCCACCATATTAGCTAGGGCTATGGCTACCACCATTTTCAACTTTACTTTCACAAAACTAAAATGTGTGTGTGTGTGTCTGTCTGTCTGTCTGTCTGTCTCTATGTGTGTCTGTGTGAGTGTGTGGGGGTGTCTGTGTCTCTGTGTGTCTTTGTCTCTGTATGTGTTTGTGTGTGTTTGTGTCTGTGTATGTGTGTCTGTGGGGGGTGTCTGTGTGTGTCTGTGTGTCTGTGTGCTTTTCCATGTGTCTGTGTCTGTGTGTGTGTGTGTGTGTGTGTGTGTGTGTGCATACATATGTGCTCTGTATAAACAGTAGTAAATGAAGGCCATTTCAGTTCAGTATGTCACGCTGTTAAGAGACCTGCAGCTGTCAGCTCCTCACACTATAAACAAGAGGTATAAAATGGAAAATGGAATCCAGAGGGAACAGAAATTTTATGGAGGGAAATTTTGTATCCTGAGTGTCTGGGGATTAGACTCAAATCATCATCAAGGTGAAAATAGCTAATAACTAAATAATCCTGGGAAACCTCTGTGGTCCTTTGCTGGACTCTGAAAACATTCAGCCCAAGGACACTTCAGGTCCCTGAAAGACAAAAGATCTCCATTAAACAAGTAAATGCAAATGAACTTATCACTTGTACTGACAGGTAAACACTGGAGTAGGAGCTGTTTGCATATGTGATTTTAGGTGTAGGGACACACCCCACATCCCCAAATGTCCGTGCTGTAGACCTGGGTCACCAACATCTATAATTCTCCCACAAGGGAGTATCTCTGTCCAGGTCAGAAGCAGACATCCTTCCCTTCGTTCAGCCAAGCGTTGTTCACCCTGTACAGCTCACCGCTCTGTCCCTGTCTTCATGCTGACAGTACAGCAGGCCAGGTCACCAGGAATTGCTGCACAGATGACTGAAGTTGTCCCCTGACTGTCTCAAGGCTACTAGTCTTCTCTAAACTTCAGTGACAACCCAGTCTTTCTAAAATACAAATCTGTTCATCACAACCCCCAGAAAGCCATGAGTGGAGGATTTGCCTGTAATCCCAACTCTTGGGAAGCAGAGGGAGGAAGGTGACCTTTAACCCAGGAACTCTGAGATCAGCCTCAGAAAACAGCCATAGCCTATATTAGCCAGCCCTTCGTAGCCCTCAGAATGAGCCTTTACTAGGTCCTCCTGCTGTGGCTGCTGTTGACCACCCTGGGCCCAAGTCTTGCAACTGCTTCTCCATCCATACGCTCAGCTTTTCTTAGTCCTTTGCCAGACAACTTTCCATTACTGTAGCATATATTAGAGGAGTTACCTTAAAAGGAGGAAAGGTTAGTCATAGGTATACCCTCAGTGCTGTAGGCTTCTGACCATGACTAACCAGCCTTCGCCAGGGCCTCACTGTGATATGGAGTTTGAGATGAAACACCTTATTTTATGACTTGAAGGTTTCCACTTCTTAAATGTTCTACTGCTTCCCAATAACACCAAACTGAAAATCAAAACTCTGATGTGTGGGCCTTTTGACTATTACTACCCATTGTTCTCCCTGTTCTTGCTTGGTTTCTGCTGCTGCAATAAACACTATAAGCAAAAGCAACCCAAGGAAAAAAGGGTTTATTGTATCTTATACTTCTGGGCAACAGTCCATCACTAAGGCAGATAGGAAGGAGTCTGGGAGCAGGAGCTGAAGCAGAGATCACAAAGGGACACTGCTCCGGTGTACCCAGGTTCATCTTCAATTGCCTTTCTTATACAGCCCAAGTCTACTTGCCTAAGGACAGTACCACACCAATCATCAATCAAGAAAATAGTCCAGAGATGCCCATAGGACAATCTGATGGAGACAATTCCTTGCCTGAGTTTTCCTCTTCTAAGGTGTGTCAAGTGATTAGAGTAGTCATCACCAAGGTCTTTGCCCATGCTGTGGCCACGCTCACTTTTCTAACATCCTCAAAGACTATGTGTTATTCTTACTTACCACTTTCTTAATACGTAAACTTCATCTACACATTTCATGAATGACAGAAATGTCATTTATTCACTGCTGTATTTCTAAGACATAACACAATGCCAGTCAACATAATAGTCACTCAATAAATGTTTGCTAAATAGATAAACAAATGAATTCCAGGAAACATCTTCCATTATCCTTCCAATGTTGGTAACTCATGCTTGGGTGTGATTTTCCTTACTACAACACCCTGAGGACATATTTCAGAGGGTTAAAGACACAGAGGCATAGTTGTCTGTAGAGAACCAAGGAATGACTTAAAGGGAGTGATTAGTTAAAAGACAAAGGACTGGGGAGGACGAAAAACAGATACTAGGGGTTGAGGTGAGGAGGGATTCATGCATTCAAAGAAAATAGCAAGTACAACTATGTTTCATCCCAGAGGCAGCCACATGGAAAGCCAGAGCCGCAGTATGATTACATCAATGAGATACTATTACTTGGGCTGGTGTCTGCATCCCGGGCTAGCCTAGTGGCAGTGTTCTGCCCCCAGGCCTATGCCATAAACTGTAAAGAAAACAGTTTCAGCAGTAGATTGAACAGGCTCCAACCTGACCAATTTGAACGCCTCTAGACGCTCATGCAGATGACTAATTGCTTATCACAGACTTTCATAGGCATATTAAAATTTCTCCGGCTCATACTTTATATAGTCACCTCTTCCCTTGTAGGAAATGTACTTCTTATCTGTGACCAGCACAGAGAAAAGATAATACGTAAAATTATCTTGCTCTAGTTTCTTCTCTTGCTGACCTCAATCAACCATGCAGTAAGGGCAGGGCAACGATATCTTCTGTCAACCCCGTGGTTAGAGGCGCTCTCCAGCTCAGCCATGAACGCTGATGGTTCCTGTTGGCATTCTGTCTAAACTCCACCCCACAGTTACCTGGCAACAGCCAGGTATGCTCCTCCCCACAGTTTCCTGGCAACAGCCAGGTGGGCCTGGCCCAATATAAAAGGGGCTGTTTGCCCCCTCCTCTCTCTCTTATCTCTTTCTCTTGCCTCTCTCTTACTTCCCTTACCTCTCCCCGTTCCCTTCCCCCCTCTCTCCACGTGGTCATGGCCTTCCCTTCCCCCCTCTCTCCACGTGGTCATGGCCGGCTTCCACTCTTCTGCTTCTCTACTCTCTCCCTCTCTCTGCCTTTCTCTGCCTCTACTACCCTCTTAACTCCCCTTCCCATGCCCTAAATAAACTCTATTTCTATACTATACCTTTGTGTGTGGCTGGTTCCTCAGAGGGAAGGGATGCCTGGGCTCGGGCCTACTGAGGCACACCCTTCCCCCACACCTACCTCCCCATAACCCCATAGAACATATCTCTCTATATATTTTTATAAACACAACAGTTTCCCCCCTCCCCCCCCCCCCGCCTTCCCTTGATGAACCAGCGCTATATAACGGCCCTCACGTTTAGACTTACCCTAAAGAATCCTAAGCCTACAGTGCCCACCCTGACCTAAGTCTCCAGGTCTACGTCTGCATTGTTTCTAGGACATTTTCATTTGCATATTTCACCAAAATCCGAAACTCAACAAATCCAAATGACTTGTAATCTTGCTGCCATTAACTAATATTTTTGAGGGGCTGGAGAGATGGTTCAGCAGTTCAAAGTGAGTGCTGCTTGGACCTGAGTTAGGTTTCTAGCCCCCAGGCCCAGTGGCTCACACCCACCAACTGCAGCTCCATGCACAGCAGATCCACTACACACTTTTGGCTATACAGTACACACACACACACACACACACACACACACAAATATATATATATATATACACACACATATATGTACATATATATGTATATATATATATATATGTATGTTAATATAAAATAGTAACAGTGGGCCACATCTGAGTGTCGTTATTTTACCAGTACTGCCATCACTGTAGATTCCCACTAGAACACAAACTGTCATCTCTTCAATGAAGCCTACCCCGTGTATACTACTTAAAATCGCAAGGCTCAGTCTACCTAATTTCCCCCTTACCTGCTGTGTTTATTCTATAGCACATATGTTCTCCTAACATAGTAAGTGACTTGACTTTATTACTTACCAGTCTCTCCCCAACAACTTCAGAAACAGAGTTTGGCATCTGCGTGTGCTGGTATCCACCGCTGTGACATCAGTAGCCAGAATCATCTCTGAAGTGCAGAAGGCCCTCAGTACATACTTGTTGGATAAGTTCACTCATTCAAGTACATATAACAAATAGCATAATTTAAAATACATCTGAATAGAACTTAAGCTTTCTAAGGTGACAGATTTCATTCATCTTGTCCACTGCTGTGCACTCAGAATCACGTATGTGTGTGTCATAGGTGTCCCACAAAAAAGCTAAAAAAACAGATGGACGGGTAGGAACTCACCAGCATGATTTGGTACCAAGCTAAATATTTGCTTAAGTATTTTATGATCAATTTTATATCAGCAGACCCTTTATTATGAGTTTGATTTTAAAAAGATCTATTTTTAAAATGTATGTGTATGTGCCCACATGAATCATGGAACTGGGTGTCAGGTCCTCTGGAACAGGTGAGGTGCCAGGTGGACTCTGCAAGTCCTCTGAGTCGGCCCTGATTCTATGATAACGGATGTACAATGTGATGACGATGTGCGACCGAAATGGAGACAGACGCCATGGGAGTCTAACGTTTATTCTTAACAATGGGGTCTTGAAGAAGATGCTTAGAGGAGCTGATCCCAGCCCAGGCTCCAGGGAAAAGCGGATTTGAGCTCAGAGTCAATTCATGCAAGGTGTTCCTCACACAGGTGAGAATGGAAATGGGAATTAAGATTGGGTCTGTTTGGGATTAAGTTCCTTTTTTTCTAGTGTCTTCATCAAGGAAGCTTGTGACTTGACCAGTGTAAGTAGCTGTCCTAGGACATGAGGAGCCTCCATCTCGGGAAGAAGCCAATGCTAAGGACACCCAGCAAATCAATGAAGAGAATTGATGGTGTTACCCAGCTGCTAACTGTGCTGCGAACGGAACTTATGCTATCTTTGATCTCCCAGGTGGGTGAAACAATGTGTGCCTATTGTTTATTTAACTGTGACGCTAAGACTTTTCTTGTTTGCAGCACAAATCTTTCTAATGGTTACATACAGCTGTGAAGTGACTAAATAGTGTCTATGTAATGTACTATCCTAAGTAAACCAAATGGACACAATTCTCTACTTTTATAAAATTTATAACTTAAGGGAAGGGGCAGTGACCAGACTGTAAAAAAATAAAAGTAGTAATACTAAAAAATATGAAAAATTTATAACTTAAAAGATTAATTTGATAAAAGTCCAAATTTCCAAAACAAATACAATTTTTATTTTACTTATCATTTATTTCCTTGGATTGGGACTATTTTCCCCCTAAATGGTAATTAGTCAGCTCTATCTTCATGCAATTGCCTTAATCTGAATCAAAGCCCCAAAAGGCAGCACAGAAATAAAAATAAATAAAATTTCCATGGAACATTCTCTGTTGATGTAGTTATTTTTCAAGTTGGTTTTAGGTAAGAAACTTCTAAGTCAAAACACTGTTCTCAAAGATATAATACATAAAATGGACAAACCAGTGTGCCATAGAGGGGGATGGGCAGCCAGCATTTCACTCAGCCTACTCTACCCTGCCACCAACTGGCTCCTACACACCCCACCTCTGAAGGCCCCCTTAGCTCTATTGGTGCCTTCCTCTTCTAGGGTTGAATATGGCCTTGTTCTAGGGTCAATTAAAGGCTTCCACTTGTCATAATGGTCTGCCTGCTTCTCTGCCACCATTCCTGATTCAGCCCAGTCTCCCCACATGCGCATTCTTAGTTCTTTGCCCAGGCTGTTTCTTGCATCAAGAATACTGATGCAACCTTTGTCTTCCCCTAAAACTGACTTCCTGTGCCATTGCAGGCATTACCAATCTGTTCCAGTCCAAAGTGCTTTCTTTCCTTTGGTTTGTAGTTCCACAGTCCTTGCCTGAGCAGCACATTAGCCTAACACTACCACTCCAAAGACCATGATTCAAAAAGGCACATCTCTTGATCTCTTGTCTCTGTCTTTCTCTCAAGTCACGTTACTTCTAATAAAGCATCTTCCTGTATACGATTCCTCAGGCTATAAATAAGGGCAAGGCCTGTATTTCTCTATGAGCCCTTCAAGTCCTAGCTCACTTAGACAAACATTAAGATATTTTATCATGTAGGCATGCTTCTATGAACATGGTACATACATAGCATAAAGACACACTCTAGCTTAAGGAGCTTCAGTCTTGAGACAGAATAGAAGGGCTTGACATACCCAAGGGGTGCTTTGTATTTTTCTATATCCCATCTTTGAAAGTCATGGCTGTCCCAATCTCTTAGAAAGTTTTACTTTATGGATAGAAAAGATGGCTGAGAGGATAGAAGTGCTCGCCTTGAAGTCAAAACCTCGAGTTCAGCTCCTCAGGACCACATGGCAAAGGAAAGAACCAACTCCTGCCAGTTATCCTCTGACCACCACATATACAAACACAAAATAAGTAAATATAACTTGAAATTTTTAATTAAAAAATAAAGCAATTTTGGCTTTAGATGCCGCAGATTCCATCCTGGACATCCAGCCCCCAAATGCCTTCACTCTTCAGTGGGTGTTTCTGCCCTCCACAGTGCTTCCTTATCTCCCCAGTCCATTCCAGAGGGCCACCTCTCCCCTATGGCCACTCTACACTCATGAGTGCCCCCCCTTTCTACATAGCTGGCTTTCCTCTCACCAGTAATGAGTCAGTGCATACACTTACACTCCAGCATAAGTTCTATTAGCAGCTCTTTCGGGCGGTTTAATTTTGCCCATTGAGCAGACTGAGCTGGTGACATGAAAATCTGCTGGCACTGAAAGTGGCCAGCAGCTGGGGCTGGAGACTGCTACCAAGCAGCAGGAGAATGGAACAGCTGCTAGCTGCAGCTACTGAGAAGTCCAGGCAGCTGCAGCAAAGCTGCTGGCTGCAGTGGTGCAAGCCATGGGGATTGGTGTTAACACTGGGAGCTGCAGCTGCTGACAAGCAGGAAGGAGCTGCACCTTACCAGTTCTTGATTGCTATCTGGTCCCAATCAAGCAAAAGAATCCCCAGCCAACTTGTGGCATTAGAAGTCTAAGCTGCTCTCCAGTGTACTAAGTTAACTACAAGGCAGTTTTGTCTTTGAGCTTCAGTTTCCTTACTTTAAGAAGAGACTTGATTGCTTCTTTTTGAGGGTTAATATTAAAGTTTGCTGGGAGAAGTGCCCTTTACTGGAGGCCTGTGGAACGAGGTTGATCCTCATGTCCTTGGCCCTATTTGGGGTCTCTGAATCTCCAAGTCATGGCCATAGGCCAGGCTAGCTAAGCACTGAGCATGTAACAGGATGCCCTTCTCACTGTGCACTCACCATCATTTTGTCCCCATGCCACACACTGACTCTGATGTGTTTATAAAAAGATAAGCCGGGCGGTGGTGGCGCACACCTTTAATCCCAGCACTTGGGAGGCAGAGGCAGGTGGATTTCTGAGTTTGAGGCTAGCCTGGTCTATAGAGTGAGTTCCAGGACAGCCAGGGCTACACAGGGAAACCCTGTCTCGAAAAACCAAAAAAAAAAAAAAAAAGATAAAGATATATATGTTCTCTAGGTGTATGGGAGCTGTGGGGGAAGGGTGTACCTCAACAGGTCCATGCTGGGGCATCTCTTCCTCCTGAAGGACCAGCCACACCACGGTATAGTGTAGAATAGAGTTTATTCAGGGCAGGGGGAGGGGAGTTAAGAGGGTAGTAGAGGCAGAGAAAGGGAGAGAGTAGAGAAGTAGAGAAGTAGAGAGTAGAGAAGTGGAGGCTGGCCATGACCACATGAAGGGGGGGGAATAGGGAGAGAGGGGGAGCAAGGGGGCAAGAGGCAAGGCAGGAGAGCAAGAGAGGCAAGAGAGAGAGGAGGGGGCAAGCAGCTCCCTTTATAGTGGGCCAGGCCCACCTGGCTGTTGCCAGGCAACTGTGGAGAGGAGCATACCTGGCTGTTGCCAGGTAACTGTGGGGTGGAGCTTAGACAGAATGGTAACAGACTCTGTCACAGAGTGTCACCCCCTCCTCTCCAGCCTCCACATGGTGTCTTCGGTTGGACCAGTCTCTGGCCTAATTATCTTTGGGTAAAAAATCATGGCCAGTTTCTATCAGAAAATATTTAGAAACTTGCTGGTGGGGCAAAGAATAATTTTGGCTTATGCTTATGGATCAAATGTAAGCTCTCAGCTCCTGCTCCGTGCCAACCTTGCTTGCCTGCTGCCATTCCTCCCACTATGATGGTTATGGACTCTCCCTCTGAATGGTAAGTGTAATCCTCACCCTCAACCACGGAAACATCTCATTGCAACAGCAACCTATCAAAATGTGGAGTCTAGAGCCAGCCCCAGTGGAGAGATCCACAAGACAACTCCTGTAGTAAGGCTCAGGGACCATTGAGCAAGAGGAGGTAGGAAGATCCGTAAGAGCCAGAGGATCGGGGAGTTTGCTTTGAAACTGTGACTTCCAGTAAAGCCAGAAGCCACGCCCATCGTCTCACCAACAAGACAGCCCGAACCTGAGTGGAATAAGGACGATGCCAGGAGCCATGTCAAAGTGGATGGGAGCAGACCACAGGACTGCAAACAGAGACCTACAGACAGCTGAGGGATGCTGAGAGTGGGAGAAATAGTATTGTTACCCTGTACTAAACAGCGAGCTTTGAAGATATACACACAAATAGCATCATACAGACTGGGCAGGTTATATTTAGGAAGAGAGGGGTGTGTGTGTGTGTGTGTGTGTGCATGTAACAGCGATTAGTAAAAAAAAAAAAAAAAAAAAAAAAAAAAAAAAAAAAAAAAAAAGAGGCCATGAATTGAAAGAGAGCAAGGAGAGGTGTATGAGAGGGTTTGAAAGGAGGCAAAGGAAAGGAGAAATGATGTCATTATATTATAGTCTAAAAAAATAAAAGTAATACTGATTAAGAATGGTTTGGATCTCCATTGTCCAGGCGTGGCATTAATCCAGTGCTCCATAAATGTTCTTGATCCCTTTCAAAAAGTTTTACAGGGCCTAATCACATACTTCAACCAACTCAGAAGACAGTAAGAAATATGTGTTCAGAATGAAATATTACATTCTCCAGTCAGCAAAGTTGGAAATATTACATTCTCCAGTCAGAAAAGCTGCATGGTAGAAAATTGTGAAGGAAGTCGGCCTAGAGGAGAGGCAGAGCACACAATGCATAAGAGCACCGTGCTTGAAGACCAGGGGTCCAGGGGCTTTAAGCACAACACAACATTCCTTTAGCATTTTCTTTTTTTTCAAAAAAGAAGACAAGAAAAGATCCATGTTTTGTAACCTTCTAACATATGGCTAATACAGACCTGCCTGGTACCTGCTTCTTCATAACCGGGACAAAAATCTACAGCCTGTTGACCTCTCTCCACTCATCTGTCCTAGAACTACACACATGCACACGCACGCACACACGCACACACGCGCACGCGCACGCGCGCACACACATGCGCACACACGCACACGCGCACACACGCACGCGCGCACACACATGCGCACACATGCACGCACGCGCACACACGCACGCACGCACGCACACACGCACGCACACACACGCGCACGCACGCACACGCGCACACACATGCGCATACACACGCACACACGCGCACACGCACACACGCACACACACACCTGTGTCTAGTTACCGCGGAATGTTTTCAGATATGTATACATTGCACATAGTTGTTCCGCTGTTTCTTCTGCTGCTTTCCCACGTGTTTATGTTCTAATTTTGCATCTGCTTTTTTCAGTTGACATCAGAACATTTTGAGCATAATATGAATAGTGCCTTCCCTACTATTTATAAATACCGTTTCTAATTATATGTAGATGCGCCATTCGGGAATAGTTTTCTCTGGACAATGGTAATGAAACGTTTAGACCCGGGTGAGACAAATTATTTTATCTCCATGTGACTTAAGGAAAGTTGCCTAAACCTTCCAACCTCTGTTTATTTGTTTGTACTACAATAGAGAAAATGATTTCTACATTAAAGTCTTGCTTTGAGGATCAAGAGAGGTCACACACATAAAGTCTCTATGATTTTATCACTTGCTAGAACCTTTTATTAATAGCTATCCTGAACTACAGACTTGTCTCTATATTTCCAGCTAGTCATTGGCTTTCCAGAGATTAAAAGAGAATCCAAGAGAGATGCTGGGATTGCAGAAAGCTTGGGAGCAGGAAGGTCTCCCCTGGCTCTGGAATAGCCTCGCAGGCCCTAGCTCCACCCAGTCTTACATCTGCAGAAGCCGGAGGGGTTCCCAGTCTGACATTCCAATCCCAGGTAGCTCACAGGGCAGAGCAGCTCACTGTCTGTGCCCACCTGCTGCCTCACACAGCTTCATTCCACATGGACTCCCTCAGGATGACAGAAACTACTGGGGGAGGGGCGCGGAAGCAGCTGGGAGGGCAGGATAACTTTCCTTGTCCTTGAGAGCCTCTTGGCTGTCTGAACTCCTCAGCCTTTCAAAGAAGAGCTGATCCCTCCACAGAAATGTGAAACTGGTATAAGTCAAATAAATCACTGATAGGCACTCTGGGAGAGTGGGCAGTAAAGAGGGCAAAGGTCCGCCTCGCCTGTCTCCACAGGACTGAAGTCACGTTTGCGCTCTGCTTCCTTACTCCAGTCCCCCACTCCCAAGATGCCTTCTGCTGCCCCATGAAGACTCCTGAAACATTCCACGCAGTCGAGCACTCCTGTAGGTCTTACTGATCTCTCTCCTGGGTCAGCCCCTAATTCTCTGCAGGCTCCATCTCCACCTCCCTAGTCCCCCATTTCTCCTCTACTTGACTTCTGAAACTCAGCGCTCCTTAGAGCCCAGCTCTACTCCCTGTCCTCAATTTGAACTCTCCACATGACGTAGTCTCTTTCCATACTTTGAAACAGTATCTATGTCTCCATTGTTATCTTCAGCTCAGACTTTGAGACTTGCTCTGATGCAGCCAATGGCATGGATACAAAAGGCCTGCTTGGTCATTTCAGAAATCATCTGTAATTTAACATGTCCAAAACTTGGGATGTTGACCCCTCTGTATGTGCCCTCCTCTAATATTCCTTCATCCAGCACTTTACTTAGTAACTTTTGACCACGTCAGAACTCATGCACACCTGAGAGCTAAAAGCCAATCACCCTGGACTCTTTTCCCACATCTTCTCCATCGTATTTACAACAAATCCCTCTTGATTCCTCCTCTGTCACTGCTCATTCTTCCTTCTGTCGTCATTGTGACCATTTCCCATCCAAGATTTTTCTCTTGAGCCCTCTACACAGAACCAGGGAACATTTAAAATACAATATCATGGCATCATGTTTTAATTCTACACAAAAGCACTTTCGGAGATGTCCACTTTAAACCTCACAACTCTGAAATTATCAACTTATTTTACACATAAGGGAACTGTGGCTTGAGGAGATGAAGTGGTTTGCCCACATCGACAGAACTATAACAGATAAAGTTAGAGTCTGAGTCAGTCTGAGGCTAGGTGGTTAGGGTGCTTGCTACTCCTGAAGACAGGTGTTTGGTTCCCAGAACCAAAAGCCAAAGAAACAAAAAGAGCACTAGTTAAATAAACAAGTGTATTTATTTACCTTTATGGGAAAAGGTTTTTTGCACATTGTTAAGAAAACAACTACATTCTCCAATAGATAAACAGGTAACTGATACCAGTTGACAATTTGCAACACTGAAATAAACAAATAGTAGAACATTCTACTATATTAAGTAATCAAGTAAACTGGGGGAAAAAAAAGACATGACACAGACTATTTTAATACCCAAAATTTAAAAAGTAAGGGATCCAGGAGAATCATGGTTCTATTGGCAAAAATAATAATGTTCCAGATTATTTATCATCAAACTTTTATCATTGTTTATATTGTGCATGCATTCATGCATCAGATGTCTTTGTCAGTCTCTTCTCCACTTTATTTTTTCAGACAGGATCTCTCCCTGTTCTGGAACTCACAGATTTGGGTAGATTGGCCAGCACATCCCAGCTTTTCCAGTGCTGGGTTACAGGTACTGATGTGTTTATAAAAAGATGAAGAGATATATATGTATGTTCTATGGGGGTGTAGTGAGATGCGGGGAAGGGTTTCCCCTGAGGGACCAGCCACACCACAATATAGTATAGAATAGAGCTTATTCAGGGCATGGGGAGGGGAGCTAAGAGGGAAGTAGAGGCAGAGAAAGTCAGAGAGAGGGAGAGAGGAGAGAAGTAGAAGAGTAGAGAGGTGAAGTGAAGGCAGGCCATGATCACGTGGAGAGGGGGGGAAGGGAATGAGGACGGGGGGGGGGAGCAAGGGAGGAAGAGGCAAGGCAAGAGAGAGAGGAGGGGCAAGCAGCTCCCTCTATAGTGGACCAGGCCCACCTGGCTGTTGCCAGGCAACTGTGGGGAGGAGCATACCTGGCTGTTGCCAGGTAACTGTGGGGTGGAGTTTAGACAGAATGCTAACAGGCCCACCCAGGCATGTGGATGTGGGTATCCAAATTCAGTGCCTCATGCTTCAAGGAAAGCAGTTTAACCTCCTGAGCCATCTCTAACACAGAGGAATTTCTTATATACTGAAAAGCAAACAAGAGCTTTCTTTTTAAAATGTGTTGATTTAAACTTCTTTTATAGCCACATGTTGAAAGTGCTTTGCAAATTACATCAAAATCAGAAAAGTGTGCCCAGTAGAATTCTCTCCTTCCTTCATATCACTTAGAAACAGAAGAAAAAATTGCCTACATGGAGAAGAGAAGCTGCTGTTTGTTTTCATGAAGTTAATCCAGTGTGTAAAGTGTGAGCCGGAGTTGCATAATCTTCAAAGAAAAGTCCCTGGAGAGTCATAACCAGAATTGTTGATTCAACACCCACACTTGCTGTGCAAGACTCTTGGCCTAGGTCCAGCCTCCTTGGGACAAGGTATCCACATTGCTGAGGAGATGCCAGGTAAGGACATTTCACACAGCCTTTCAGGTTCAAACCGTTTGCCCCACATTCACTCACTCACTCAGGCATTAAACTAAACCTCTTTCCTCACCTCAGTGTGACCAAACCCAAGAGAAGAATCCTCCACGCCAGGCAGAAATTAACATCTCTGCTTGGGAACAAAGAATCCACGACTAGAGACAGCCTTCCAAGGCAGTGAAGGGCTTTTGAGTCCACAGGCTGAGGCACCAGGGTCCCTCTCTCCAGACAGACCCTGGGCCTCTGCATTCTAACCAAAAACCAGAAACCCAGGGTTGAGGGTAAGGCTCTTCTGAAAGCAACGTTTGATCCACCGCACACTACTACTACTACCCATACTCCAAACAAAACTGGATTCAGCAGGCTGGAACTGCCTTGAAATTCTGTTTCTTCAGTTTCTAACCATCCAAATGTCTTTATGATGATTCAATACATTTTGGTTAAAATTATTTCAGTGCTTGATTGCTCAGTGAAGCCAATTAAAAACAGATGAACTAAATTATCTGTCTGGGAGATTGCTCATCAGGTAAGAGGCCTTGCTTGATAGCCTGAGTTGGATCACCAGGCCCCATATGGCAAGGAGACATCTGACCTCCACAAGTTAGGCTCTGACCTCTGCATGTGCACCACAGCACACATGAGCAAACCACACACATACAAATAAGTAAATAAGATGTAATTGAATTTAAAGAAAGATCTGTAGGTTTGGCTATATTTAAACACACACACACACACATACACCACACACACATACACCACACACACCACACACACACACACACACACACACCCTACTCACACAGCAAGGAGCTTCAAATTATCTCCTCTGTTTGCTCCCACAGGCCCAAATTGCTCAACTGTGGGTTTCATGTTGCGGCTATTGACGTGTTAATTATGCCAGGTTGTATTTCATCCTTTCAAATTGTCCCCATGGCTCTTTAAGAAGAATGGATTTCTAGCTGTGGGTCCTCCACACAGGCTGGAGCCAGCACTGTATGCTTGGGGGCATTGAAGAGCCAAAGGTGCTGATAGACTGAGCAAGTGCCTTAAAGACAGATAAGACACGGGACAGTGGCCAGGGGTTGACAGAGAACATTCCTGAAAACTTGGAGATGAATACATTTTCATCCAGTACAGTCCCATTTATGTGTTATGTGTAGCCAAATTCCTGACTTTGGACTGCAGTTTTAATGTATAAGTGACAGATCCTTAAACTCACTCTCTCTCTCTCTCTCTCTCTCTCTCTCTCTCTCTCTCTCTCTCTCTGAGCTTTGACTTCCCCTCAGAAATGAAGAAGTAACCACCCCCAATGAAAGGACGAGAGAGTGTGTAAACAGACAGCTTTAGTACCTTATGCTTGAAAGCTATTTGGATGTTAATTATTTTATCATTTGAGGAAATTTTGTGAAATGCAAAAAAATATTAATATTGACTACATGTGTGTAGTTTTAAAATCTGAGTCTTATAAAAGTTGTCATCCGGTGGGGCGTATCCATCACTCTCTCTCACCAGACACCCGCCAGCAGACACCCATCTGCTAACACCAATCCAGCTCTTCTACACAGAGCTACTCACGCCCTTCCCATCCTCCCTTCCTCCCTTCCTCCCTTCCTCCCTTCCTCCCTTCCTCCCTTCCTCCCTTCCTCCCTTCCTCCCTTCCTCCCTTCCTCCCTTCCTTCCTTCCTACTTGAAGAGTCTTTCTGCTCTGGAGAGCAAATGGCTTCTGTTCCCATTTCAGAGCCCCTCAGCAGTTTGTTGAGTTCATGTTCAGAGCAGCGGCTCCACAGGGCTTCCTCACTGTTTAAAAGGCATTCTCCCAACTGCTGCGACATTAATAAGCCTGAGAAAGCTCAAGTGTGGAAGCTTCTTCAAAATACAGCACGTGGGCAGCGGAGCTAGCTAAGGGTGTGTCTACCAAGGATGACTGTGGTTCACGCTCAGGACCCACAGGGCAGAAAGAGAAAACTCCCTCCTGCAAGCTGCCTCAGACCTCCACTTCACACACACACACACACACACACACACACACACACACACACACGGGGGATAAATAAGTAAAGTCATTAAAATTTTAATGAATAATTAAATGAAGTATAAAAACTTCAGCTGCCAACTTTGTTGTAAACCTGCAGTGAAAGATGCAAACATAAAAAAGAAAGCAAGAGGCAAGCTATGTGGGGTCAGTCTCCACCAGGGACAGGTCCAACTGCTCCCCCTGTGCCCTCTGAGCACCACTCTTAATTATTATACATCCAATAAACACTGAGGCCACCACTGTACACTCTCGGGACCTGAATTAAACAGTCAGACTAAGGTCTCTGCCTGTCACACTTTCTAAGTAATGACATGGTACGGATTCTTACTGTGTGAGGAATAAACATGAGCAGGTAATTTAAAACACGTAGGCACATGTGCATGCACACACACGCACACACACACACACACACACACACGCACACACACACACCGTCAGAAAGGCACAGGAGTGATTCTAGGCTAGTCAGGCTTCTCTGAGAACAGGAAAGAGCCATCTAGGGGCAGACCTACAGGAAGGAGAAATGCTTAAAGAGGTACCAGCACTTCCAGTGCAGTCTGTGAGCTGCCCATGGGCTTGATATGCTAATGGACCCTGTTATGTGACATGACTTCCTGGGGAGATGCAACAAATGTGTTTACTCACCCCAGATAAGGAGCCTTCCACAGATCAAAGTACAGATATCACCAAAGTTCAACTTGGTAAACTAATGAATTGTATGGGGTTATGTACAGAAGCTGAAATGACTCAAAGGCAGCTGCAACACCACAGCCCATTCCAGCATGAGTGACAGCTCGCAGCTGGGATCCTGGAGATCACTGCACACCTGCAGGCAGCTCAACAGGTCTAAGAGGGACTCTCAGTTTCCAGGGCTTATTCTGCATGTGGGTAAAGCTGGCCAGTTTCTGGGACTTCCTGAAGTTACGTTGAGTTCTTTATCTTCCTGTTTAAGGAGCTTCCTGGAAAATGTCTCAGTCTCAGAGGAAACTGTTAGACAACAGGCCCCAACCGAGTTCCTTTGCCCATCCTGGGCTTATCTGGAACCTTGAAATAATTAGTTAGAAACCTTTCCTACCCTGTTCTGGATCTACTGAACCCCTACCAAACACAGGGAATGGCCCATAGGATCTGAGGACTCAGAGAGGTCTGTGGGATGTGAAGTAGGAGGAGAGGAGAGAACTCGGTCCAGCCAGGTCTGTCAGGGGCTGAGTGTCGACAACCCAAAAGAAACACACCAGACCAGGAGTCTTGTTGAACCAGGAACTCAACTTTATTGTATCACCCCCTCACTTATATAGAGAAGGCAAAGGGAGTAGGCACTTAGGTATGGGGAGAGATGATGTAGGAGGTAGGGAAGGGGAAGGGGTAACTGACAGGGCCAATAGCAAAGTTCCACATCAGCAACGGCAGGGCAGAGGGAGGGTCAAACAGGTCTTGCTGAGTCACTTAAGTGACTGAGACAGGTCTCAGAACTTGAGCCAGGCTCGGGTTTGTCCTCAAGGCCCAAAGCAGGGTCAAAATGGCAGCACTACCACTGCCCAGGATGACACCCTTTCACCCTCGGGATAGCAGGAGGGGGAGAACACCCCCAGTGCCACGATGTTGGGGTCCGGTTCAGGCTGCTCCCCAAGGCCGACCTCCAGCTTGGCTCCACAACACGGCACCCAGTGCAGGAGGGCGTACAGACAAGTCAGCACCCAGAGAAAAGCAGGGCACAGCAGCCTGTGTCTGTCAAGAGAAGGCTGAGTTAGGAGGACCCTGGCAGCTCACTGCCCACTAGTCTAGCCTGGAAGCTTCAGGTTCAGCAAGGGCTTTGTTTCCAAAAAATGTAGTGGAGAGCAACTGAGGAAAGACACCCCGCATCACCTTGGCCTTCCACACCTACCTGCAGTGGTGAATGCCCTTGCACACACATGCACACAGTCTTGTAACACGCACACAAAATAAATGTAAATAAACATGTGACAAGATAAGCCTTACCGTATTAAAACACACACACATGCACACACGGACACACATGCACACACATGCACACACGCACACACATGCACACACACATGCACACACATGCACACACACATGCACACACATGCACACACGCACAAGGTAAATGGTAATTGAAATCGGAGCAGGGAGGTGGATGCGTCTGTGTTCTGTGTGCTTTGAATATGATCATAATTTTCCACATAAATAAAAACTAGGAATGTTTTTATTAAAAACAAAGGAAGGTAGGCTTGGAGAAGGGTGAGGAGCCATGAGGTTTGAGGCCCACAGAGAAGGACACTGTGGGAACAAAGGAGAAGCCTGGGGGAAGGAGCCCTGTCCCTCCCGCACACTGCTTGTCAGACTTGTATAATGGTTTACTCCTTGTTCCTCCTCCCTCTCCTCCCTCCCTCTTCTCTCCTCTCTCTCTCTCCTCTCTCCTCTCTCTCCTCTCCATCTCCTCCCTCCCTCTCTCTCTTCTCTCTCTCTTCTCTCCTCTCTCTCCTCTCTCTCTTCACCCTCTCCTCCCTCCCTTTCTCTCCTCTTTCTCTCCTCTCTCTCTTCTCTCTTCTCTCTCTCCTCTCCTGTCTCTCTATCCCCCCCCCCCCGACTTTCAATTGAATTTGAGTTTTCCCCATTGGATGTTCTAACTGTAACGGCCAGCTAACACTTCTATGCATTTGCACAGATCACTATCTTAATAACCGCCATTCCAAGAGGAAGAGGATTGGAAGGTAAACAGTATTTAAATGTGTCCCAGGCCAGTCCCACTCATACCCAGAAGTGACTTCAGAGAGGTACCCACAAACCCAAGCTAAAATTGCTTAAGAAATTTCCACATGAAGATTGTTGTGTTCCCAGAAATGGCTCTCATCAAACAAAAAAATGAGGGTTTGGGGAGGTAGGTTAGTGAATAGCCTTCATCTGTACATGGATTTCTCCACCACGGCCTGGGGTTGTCAGAAAAAGGCCTGCAAACTCATGGAAATTAGCAGTAATGAGACATAAACAGTCAAACCTCAAAATAACATCTCTGGCCTTTAGAATCAACACAGCTCTCCTGTCAGCCTGCACCTGGCCTGTCCCGCTGGATCTGGGAGCCAGTGGGGTTTTAGGCCCTTTTAACAGCTGCCAAGAGCACATTACTCATGACCAGGATGCTGGCCTTTTATGTTGCCACAGTGGTCCAGCGTTGTTTGGGCCTGGTGGGATCCATTGAGGGCTTTTTCTCAGGGCTTCGACTTTACTGCCTGATTTTTCCACAAGCTCCACTGTGTCCAAATGTTACCCATGTATGCTGAGCAACAGCTCCAGGCTCCTGTGCTGGCCCTCAGCCACACTCACCACCTAGCCCCACACTCTGGTCTGCAGAGAGGTAGAGCAGGAAGCTGACGTTAGACAGCAGAGGATTATAGCCTCAGCTTGGGAAACTGATCCCCCCTTGTCAGAACTTGAGTTATTAGCACAAGGGTAGAGGGGGGATACTAGTTGCACATGAAAATCATCCTGTAAAACCAATCCCTAGAAGTGCAAATGAGCCTAATTGTAACACAGATTGAAGCCTACCCTTGAAACACATTAGCGAGTCAGTTGTTTGGTTACATGAACAGGTGAGTGTGTCATGTTTTCAAATCCCTATGTCTAGTTAATAATATCCTCTGTGTTTCCAAGCTGCAGGTTAGCCTGCTGTGACTGGATTTGGGGTTCAGTTCTAGAGAATCATTATAGCAAATCATCATAGTTTATTATAATTATTTTTTACTGCCCTGTGTTTTCTTTTCTTCTGGGTCTTAAGTTTTTTGAAAGCAGGGGTTATGTCTGCCTTATTAATTATTATGTCTTCTGGGTATAGCCCAAAGAAAGCCTGCAAGTCTCTCCTAAATGAATAAATAGACTGACTAGTTTGTCTTCAAGTTGGTGCAGGCTGTGAGGACCTATAGGAATTCATACTGCACTGCCTCTGTTAGCCAGACTCTAAACCACTTCTAGCTGCTTTCTCCTTTCCCCTAACACCAGGGGTTAGAACACTTCCCTATAAGGACTTGGGTTATCATCAGTCATAAAGCTTGCATGGTAAGGCTCCATTACAGACAGGTGTGGCCAGGTGGCACCATTCTAACACTGTGACATAAGGGTCAATCCTCTGAGATACATCTGGAAAGATAGCTTGTTTCCCAACTTTTAAAAAAAATTTTTTTCAGATAAAACAAGAGAACCTCTGGGGTTTCCCTTTCCCACTTTTTGTTGTTGTGAATGTAGACTTCAAAGCCAGACACTGTGACTCTCATCTTACAGCCAAGAGTGACATTGGGGACAGGAAGAAAATGCAGCACCCAGCAGTCAGTTGGTTCATAGAACATAAAAATATTCTTTCTCTTTGTGCTGATTCACCGGGATCGTCTCTGGAGCCAGCTACCTTCAGCCACCGCTTACCTCCAGCCGCTGCTTACAGAAGGTAATGTAACGTATGACGCTGTATCACGGGCTCGGGCATTTTCTCTTGCTTGCCTTTAAACACCTCCTCAAGGGCATCTTTCCTGATTCCCACACTTGATAGACAGGACAGAGACTTTGTCTTTAAATGGGTTGCTCCCAGGCACCTAACTTAGAATGTGGTGACTCCTGACTGACTGTGTGAATGAATGAACCAGGAGAAGAGCTTGCGAGCTGCTCGTTTGTACGACTGCTGCTGGCTGTTGATCGAGGGCTGTCAGGATTTATTCCATGGAACGTTCTCGAGCCATCGTATTTATAAGATGTTGGTTTCAAACAATCTTAATTCTTGGTTCTTACTCTTTGATTTATATAAATTTTATATAAATTATATAAAGTACATGCTGTTTGCTTGTCTTCTTAATGCACACAGTACACACATTTGTTCTGGAAGCTTGACGGAAAGGAATTGCTCTTCTAAGTTTCTCTATTACGTTTATTAGCAGACCCTTCCTATGAAATATGGAAACTATTTTTCCTCTTTGAAATGAGCTGAAATTGGTTCCACCGAGGATTGTCCAACTCTAGCTGTTTGCTGACATCATCTCATTTAGAGGGTAGGATATATACCATCCGTGGGGTTTCAAAAGGTTTGATGTTTGGAACTTCTAAATTAAAAAAAAATGTGGAGCCTTGATCAAATGGAAAGGTTTTAAATATATCTAATGCAAATTGTAATGAAACAAAATGTATACTAGCTTACGGTCAATGACCCATGTTAAAAGAGGTCTGAAATAACAAAGGGAACAGCAATAATGCAAATATTATGCTAATCAGTTTAGGGATTGCATCTGTGGGAATGTTAATAGGATTTCTGCTCTCCTTTCATGCTGGTCTTCATCAGAGCCCAGGAGAAATGAGAGCTGTCTTATTTTCCATCAACGGTGGCCATCCTTGCCCTGCGTGTGTCTGACAGTTGCCTTGACTGCAACAGAGAACCAGGGCACTCACAGCAGGCAAAGATGAATATGATAGTTTTCAAAGTAAAGCAAAATGACATCCTCACATAAGAACTATGATCAAAAAATTCTTGAAAACAAACCAGCCAACAATCCAAAAACCTAGTCATAGTCATTAAAAAAAAAGACTGAGAAATGTCGCACCATGTCCTTCAAGGGAAGACAGATGGATTCTCCCGAAGATGGAAGATCCTACAGGCCCACAGTAAATTACAGGCCCACAGGAACATAAATTATTATGTAGCCTGAGATCCATGAATAAAATGAACTGTTCTACTGGCACTGAAAAAGTTGAAACTGGGCATGGTGGCCTGTGCTAGTGCCCTCTAAGCAAGACCCTGTGTCAAATAAAGTAAAAAACTGAGACCTTGGGTCCTAGGCAGGTCAAGACAAAGGGTACATGAATAGAGTTAAGTAAAAAAAAAAAAAAAAAAAAAAAGCAAGGCATAAAACGAGAAAACAAGTGTGTGTGCTCACATGTATGCATGTTCACACGAGAGTGTGTGTGTGCATTTGTGTGTGTGTTGGTGTAAATAGGAGAGAATTTGAAAGCACAGCAACCGTTTTATGTTGAGCCAGCCAGTTCTTTTTATTTTTTTTCTCTTGTGGAAGTTGTTTAAACTTACGATATAAAAACAGGACTGTTCTCACACTGGAAATATGTCTGGTCCCCTGAGGAGTTGTTAGGCCTTCCTAAGGTATGGGTACTTGAAGAGGCTTGACATCCACACAAGAAAGCCAGGACCTGGGGGTTGACTCAGTGGGTAAAATGCTTATTGTACAAGTATGAAGTCCTACATTTGGATCCCAGCACCACATAAAAGCTGAGGGTGTGACGAGAGTGATGTGTGCCTAGACCTCC
>CM052718.1:60916404-60953210 GCA_028551405.1 Uromys caudimaculatus | reverse complement strand
GGGAGGGAGGGAGGGTGGAGAGGAGAACTCTGCTAACCTTGTGGTCACCGTGCTCCCCCTTGTCAAGCCTCCCCAGCCTTGTTCTTCAGATCATGGTTTAGGCAGCAGAAAGAACCCTTGTCTGTCTAATAAGTTTATGAACAGAGGCTGATTGCTCCCCTTGTCAATAAACAAACCTTATCTGCTTCTGTTTCTCTGCTAAATTGAGTCTTTGCTTACACTAGCTGCCTATACAAAAGCCGTATGTACACAGAAGGCTGCCTGCGGAAACAGGCAGCCCGGGTAGAGCTTGAAGTCACAGCAGTTTCCTTCTGAGAGCCTTCCTTTGTATGCATACCTCTCCCTCACTCAAAGGTCCAGATGGCTCGGGAAGCTGCTACTTTCATCTTGCATCAAGTATTACAGACTAATGGATCTACTTCTTGCAGTCTTTAAGTTTAAAAGAGAATGAAATAAAACAACAATTTAGAAAAAAATAAGAAAGATCACAGGCCACAAAATGAATCATTGAATCACCGACTGAAGTCTGGACATGGAAGTAGGGTATGACATGGAGCCTCACCACATAGGCAGTGAGCTTTGTAAAAATCCAGAACTGGGGAGCAAAGGGTTAAATTTACCGGGCCAAGGTCAAAGGGCTGAAGAGGTGGATGGAAGGTGGGCTGCAATAAGTGCTTTAGGCTGTGAGTTCAAGGATGAGCTCTTTCCTATGTGGGAATAGTATCTGGGTGGCATGCACATAAAATGTCACAGGGCTGTAGTCAGTGTGTGACACAGTACAGCACCAATCAGAAGGAAGAGGGCACAATCTTCTGTTAACATAACGAGGGAACAAAGGAGAAGGGCAGGAGAGAAATTCTTCACTTCAGTTATTCAAAAATGGATTCACCTGGAAAGAGTTCTGCAAAGGAAATGATGTCACCGCAGTTCAGGCTTTTCCCCAGGGAAGCCACGAGGTCTGATTGACTGCATTGAGTGACTGTTCTGATGCCTATCTGCTCTGCAAGTCACCATCAGACTGTAATGGACACCCTTCTCTATGCAAAAGCTTCTCAGGTTCTCCTGACACCTCCTGAACCTTACTTTGGCTCAGTAATCCTAATTTTTCTGCCAGTGTTAATGACGGATATTAGTTTGGCTTGGTTTTTGTTTTACTTTTATCACAAGTTGACCTCAAGCTTGCCATATGGCTGAGGGTGATCTTAACTTCTGGCCCTCCTGTGTCGGCCTCCTGAGTGCTGGGATTGCAGGTATATGCCACCATACCTACAGCCCTGGGAACCGAACCCAGGTCTTCATACATACTAGTCAAGTACTGATCCACTGAGCTACATGCTCTGCTGATAGTGAATACTTAGTTTTAGATTGAAAGTTATAAAATAAGGCATCCAGACCTTCAGTGTCGGGAAATATGGCCAAAGAAACATGAATGAGACCATTCCAAAAGGAAGTCTGTTAGTTCTCTGAAGATTGTGATTGGATTGACAGCTGGACTCAGGAGCTGAACATGGCTGTACACACTTATAATCCCAACATCTGGTTTCCTAAGGCAAACGGATCATGAATTTAGGCCATCTTAACAAGATATTGAGACCCTATCTCAAAGTCAAAGTAAAATAAACACTACCTAAGAGCTGAGGAAGAAATGGTTTCTGTACTAAATGCACAACCAGTTTAACTGAGTGACCTAGGTTTTAAGGTAATACTGAGACAAATACCACAGCATCCTTACGGTAGAGAAGGCAACCCCACAGCCTGCAGTGTCAAGAACACAAACTCAGGGCCAGTGAGACACTCAGCTAGTAAAGGTGCTTGCTTCACAAGCCTGGTGACCTGAGTTCACATAAAGCATACACACACACACACACACACACACACACACACACCCCAATAAAAAATTTTAAAATAATACAATCTCATTCAAATGTATAAAATTGTAAAGATTTTTTTCAACCCCTCTTTCCAACTGCAATTTGTATTGTTCTTGGCCTGAAGGCCACTTCTTGATTGCTCTCCTGTCTGTTGAAAGCACAAGCTCTACAGAACCCTGTTTAACCTTTGAATCTGCTCAGGAAGATGGAATTACCATCTCTGGAAAAGTGCATTCGGCTTCAAGGAACTGAGTGCAGCTGCGACCAGAAGATGGAAATGTGACTGCTTAGGGGATGTGGGATTAAAGGGAAGAGATTAAGAGAGCCTTGCTTGCCCTGGTGAGTGCATGATTCCATAAATCACAGGCTAACCTTTGCTCGGCTCAGCCCTGTATTAAAACATACATAGCCTCCCCTAATCAAGGCACAGATGCCAAAGAGGGGCCGGAGGGAAACGAAAGAGGAGGAGGAAGTGGATAATCTTGGTGACTGTGACCGCTATTTTGATAGGGACCAGAATGTCTGCACGGTTTCAAGAACCGTGTAGAAGTGCAAGTGGTGTTGGAAAGAAGCCTTCCTGCTCCAGAGTGTGCCTGGCTGAGGAAGACTGATAAGCTCCAGAGAACACAGCTGCAAGTCTGCAGGCTGCTTCTGCTGCCTTTCTTCATATTTATTCCTAGATCACATTTGCAGCTGCTTTTATCTGCTCTTTAGAAGTTCTTGTATTTGGGAAATTGTTTATGGTAAAATAAAAACCCACTTGTTGACATGAAAATGTAATTTATTAGCCAGCTAGAAAACCAGTTATCTCTTAATATATGGGCTCTGAAACTTTCTACTCTGTTCAAGATGCCATTTAGAGAGACTCAAATTTATCATACCCAATGTGCTCTGGGCTGTCATTGAAGCTAGTGCTCACTTCAAGAGAAAGTAAATGTATATTTTCCCTTAACATACATGAAAGAATGACCAGCAGAGAATAGCCCAGTCACAGCGGATGACAAACTGTAGGGAAATAAAGCAGAGCCTGAGCTTGTTAAAAACAGGGCCACAGAGATTCCTCTAGCAAAGGACAAACTTGTGGAGCAGGGAGGGCCCTGTAGGGAACCTAATCCCAGGATAGCCAAGGTGTGGTGTCTCAGGACACAGTAAGCTCAGATGCAGGTCACCAACTGCTCCTAACCGGGAGGCAAGGCAAGTCCTGAAAGGCTCCCAAGCTTGGTGAGGTAGGATGTGTGTGTTGGTCAGAGCTTAGGAGTCATTGGCCTAGAATCCAGATCAGGCTGTGTAAAAACCATAACCACACAGAATAAAGCCCACGATATTTCACAGGTTTTCTCAGAGCCAGGAGTTTTAGGCTGATGTCCTAGTTTGCTTTCTGTGGCAGTGATAAAACACTAACCAAGAACTAGACAGGAAGTTGATTTATTTAGCTTATAGGTCATCAAGGAAAGTCAAGGCAGTGACTTGGGGGGAAAGAACTGAGACAGAGACACCATAGAGGAGCACTGTTTGCCTGTTTGCGTATTCCTTGACTTCTCTTTTATACAGCCACTGGTCCCCCAGGTCCCACGGGTCCAGGGATTTCACCCTCCTCAGTGGGTTGACCACCCCTCCAACCATCCACACGATCAATCAGCAATTAAGAAAATGATCCACAGACCAGCATGATAGAGGTGAACCTCAGGTGAGGGCCCTTCTTTCAAGTGACTCTAGCTTATGTCAAGTAGACAAAAACCTACCCAGCAAAGCTGGGCAGCTAAGCAGATTTTGAACTGGGATGAAGTATAGGTGAGGCCTAGATCTGTGAGCACAGGGTGAGGATGATCCCTCTGTTTGAAACCTGGTAAAGTATAAAGAGACATCTCTCAGGCCCAGACAGGACGCATCAGACCAAAGACACCAGACTCAAGTCCAGCTTGGTGATACAGCAAGTGTGGTGGGCTTGCTTATAGAAACATGGGTGAGTGGTTACTGACAAGATCGTGGGTACCTTGGTTTGCTTTCTATAGCTGTATAAATCCCATAATCAAAGAAGCCTGAAGATGAAAGGATTTATCCAGGTTACATATCCCAGTCACATACCATTGATGGAAGCCCAGGCAGGAACCTGGAGGCAGGAACTGAAACAGAGACCATAGAGGGACACTGCTTACTGCTTTGATCCATCATGGCACTGCCCACGGTGAGTTGTGCCTTCCCACATCAATATTATAATCAAGAAAATGCCTTACAGCCTTCCCTATGGGCCAAACTGATGGAGGCTTTGCTCAGCTTGACAGAAGCACAACAGGTGACTAAGAAGCAGCTGTATCACCACAAAGTCCCACCCGGGCATGAGTCACTACTCACAAAGCTGCATCACTAGTAACCCAAGCCAATGCCATCCTCCATACCATATACACGGAATGAATTCTATATCCTGTATAAAACCAAGGCATGCACAGCAGGGGCAGGAGTACGTTCGGGGAGATGGTTGGGGTTGTGTGTAGGAGAGAGTAGGAGCTGTAGAGTCTGAGTACTCCACCCTCTACAAGGAATGGTCCCCTGCTGTAGAGACACACACACATGCTCTGATCTTATGTCATCCATGAGGACGTGGCACTACAAGTTACATTTGGCCCAAGGCTCCAACTTTAACTGTGACAAAATGCTGACGATCAGTTTTATCCTAAGCCACACAGAGGCCAG
Organism: Uromys caudimaculatus; assembly: GCA_028551405.1. Classification (NCBI taxonomy): domain Eukaryota; kingdom Metazoa; phylum Chordata; class Mammalia; order Rodentia; family Muridae; genus Uromys; species Uromys caudimaculatus. The sequence goes on along the minus strand of CM052718.1, from coordinate 60,948,648 downwards.
GGCCAAGACTCTGCCCGTTTCTGTCATGGTCAGAAGTGAATCAGATGTTGCCCTGTGGTGGACCTGACAGCTAATCTTTGTTATCAGCTTGGCTTGATCTGGAATCAACAATGGTTTAAGCCACTGGGCACATTTGTAAGGGACCTTCCTGATCAGATTATTTGAATTGGGAAAACCTGCCCTAAATATAGGTGGCATCTTCTGGAGGTTCCTCAGATAAAAAGGTGCAAAAGAAGGCAGCATTGCTTTTGCCTGCCTGCTGCCCTCACTCTTTTGGGCAAGTCAGCAAGCAGAATTTTCCCAAGCTTTCCATTTCAGTTCCTCCTTCAAATTCCTGTCTGACGTCCCTCCATGATGAACTGTGACCTGGAAATAGAAGAGGACATAAACCCTTTCTTCTTCAAGTTTATTTTGGTTGTGGCATTTTATCATAGACACAGAGAAGTGAGCTGAACCTTTCTAAATGCTTAAAATCTATTCTTTCTTCTAATGCACATATAACTGGACATAGTAATGCTACTACTACCTGTCTTTATATAATGGAACTGGAATGCATATATATTAGCTTGTCCAAGATTATACACTAGATGGTAGAGGTAGACTATCAAGGGGCAGCCTTGTCTCACAGCTTGGCTACTTATCGGCAAGGGAAGACTGTTGCCTGCTCTGGGATCATGGATAACCTAAACTGGAAAGAAGAGCAGCTATTGTCCCAAGCCACGGAGTAACAGTGAAGCAGAGAATGAGACCAATAGCTAGCAAGGAAAAGAAAGGGAATTAATTCAAGATAGGATTTGGGTTTCCATATGTAGATGTGCCTAAACCCATCAGTCACGGACTTATGGTGACACGGACCAGTAAACTCTTTAACAAGATGGAGTTGAGTTTTTGTCATCTAAAACCTAACAAATCCTGACGAATAACATTTGTCTGGGGGGTGGGGCAACGCAGGGGTGTGGTAAAGTCCAGGTTAGCATATTTCAAAACTTGTTTTATCTGCTATTACTCTGGGGGTGTACATGAATACATGTTGTATGTTGAGGGAGGAACCTGTGTGTCATAGAACACATGTTATTGGTGGACAACTTGTAAGAATTGGTTTTCTCTATCATAAGAGTCCTGAAAAATCCAACTCAAGTAGTCAAGCTTGGTGGAAAGCCCCTCTACCTGCTGGGCCATCTTGTTGGCCCCAGGTTAACATCTTATGGCATGCAAATTACTGGAACAATCCAAATTGCCCTTACAGATGGCCTGTGCCAGCGCCATCTGTAAATATGCCTGTCTGTCCACAGACACAAGCCACTGGCCCCTAGAAAGAATCCTACAGTTAGAGCCACACAAGGCCATTGCTTTAGCAGGAGAAAATGTTTGATCTGTCTCACAAATGCCTGGGGTTCGTAGCACACTGCAAATAACCCATAGAATGCAGATTGAACACAAAGTAGCCACACTTTTCGAACTGTCAAAAGCAGGATTGTTGTAGCGGTTGTGTTTTGTCTACATGCCTTTCTAAACAGCTGAAAGAATGGTGGTTATTCAGAGTGTCAGGGATAGCCAGCACTCATCTCACTATTGGCCACTGTTCTCTCTAGGTCTCTGAGCTCTGGAGAAGGGAACTTAGAGTTAGCAACAAAATTAAGCTTCTGAAAAGATATCTGGCCAGTGGCAAAGGTTTATTAGGTATGTTGGGCACCATCTGTAAATGAATTAAATATTCTATCTAGCCCATATAAAAGACACAAAATCCTAGTATCTTTTTATAGGCATTTATTACTAGATTGGGCAGGGTTTGAGCTGTTCTAACTTACAACCGAGCCACATGCCCCTTGTTACTCCCTGTTTGAGTCTTCCCAGGTTATTTCTGCTCCATCAGTCTATCCTAGGGTGGGAGACACATTTCACTTGGCCACATGCTTCTGGTCTATTATGTTAGTGGAGCTCTCCTGTTCTCTCCGTCTTTCTCCTTCTTCTTCTCTTGTCTTTCCTGAGACCCCTCACTTGATCCTCAAGTCTTGCCTTTCTCTTTCTACTGTCCAGTGACAGGCTCTAGCCTTTTATTAACTAATTAACTTTAAGTTGGGGAGCAAGGTTTACATAACATCACTTGGTATACGTGAGGATCTGCTCATTAGGGGCAATCAGACCTTGAGGGCCAGTATTTGAATACATAGCAGCACCAGACCAACTCCCAACAAAACACAACTCCAGTAGTCTTTCCTTGGCTCCCCAAGGCTTCTGAAATGCTGTTATCACTAATTTTTAAAAGTCATAAGGAATTGCCAGTTCTCCTGAGAGGAAATTCCTTCTCTACAAAGCAACTTTGTGGCCTAGGAGGCACTTTCTAAACCTACTGCCAGATTCTGGGGAGAAATAAGGGTGAAATGGTCCAACAGCTGGTCTCATGAGAGATGACTCTCTCTCTAGGCAACATACCCGCCCAGGGACTAGTGGTGAGCGTCAGAAGAGAGTTTTAACTCAAAGGCCAATTCTTGGTGGCAGGTGTGGTGGTGCAAACCTGCAGTGCCAGCTTCTACAAAGGCTGAGGCAGAACGCGGGACCCCCCCCCCCCCCAGTAGCTGGTAAAGTAAGAGAGCTGTAAATAAAACACTGTATTGCAGTTTGCCAGCCTTTTGTCAGCGCCGACAGGAAGATTAAAAAATGCATACTTTTTGAGTGTATTATAACTTTGTTCTGAAGGGTTGAAAAGATGGCTTAATTGGTAAAGTGTCATGCAAGCACCAGGACCTGAGTTCAAGCCCCTAGAATCCATGTAAGAAGCCAGGTTTGCACTTACAACCACTGGGGTGAGGGGCTAGAGATAAAAAGAATCCCTGAATCCCTGGGCCAGTCAGCCTAGCTGTGGGCAAGCTCAGTGAAGAGATTCATCTCAAAAAATAAAGGTGGAAAGGGAAAGGCAAGTCCCCATGATGTCAGCATGCGCATACACACCCTCACACCAGCAAGTACATACACACAACATACCAATACACAACATACCATACACACAACATACCAAAAGAGCAAAATGAAATTTTATTTGATTTTTTTTTTTTTTTTTGGTTTTTAAAAAGAGTGAATTAATCATCACAGGTTTTATTTTCCATCCCAAAATGAACTCGTTTGAAAAGGCAAAACTGCTCCATTAGCAAGATCAGGGCTGCCACAAATCAAAGGCTGGCCAGAAAGAAAACTGCAACTAGCAGGCTTCTCACGGTGCGTTTCCAAGCCTTGATGGGTAAGCATGCGCTTTGATTCTCCATGAGGGATTCCGTGCATGGTCTTTCTCAACCTTCTTTAACAAAGGAACTCCCCCTCTCCCTGCCACTCCTACCCCGGGAACCCTGCAGCAAAATTATTAAGATCTTGATGTATCCTGAGCACTGTGCAAGGAACTGTTGTAGATCTCAGGGACCCTGACAGGGCTCACATTTTCCTCTGTAAATCTATGTTTCTGCAAACTGAATCGGAGAATGACAAATACTTCAGCAGGGGTTGGGGTGTGTGGGGGAGTGGAGCTCAGCACCTGGGGTCCTGCTGGGACCTCCCTGCTCCTGTTTTCTCCCAGACCTCGGCCTGTGTGGGAGAAGCCAGAAAGTACAGCTGCTGCCCCAGGCCCACAAGCCCGCTCTGGGCTCTGCAGCTTTGAATTCCCCCTGCATGTAATTATAAAGTTCGGATCCAGTTATTTACTTTCCCTGTTCCATGCAGTGTGTTACTGAATAATCACAGTTCACAAGTAAACCCAGCTTTTCTGCTGCAAGGTCTGAATTAAAAAGATTACAACCCTCTATCATTCTACTTTAAACAGAAACCGCTACTTGTTTAGCTTTCAAAAAAGAGAGAGAGGAAACAATGAGTCTCTGTCCTCTCAGAAATGCAAGCACACTGTAGAATTAGGCTGTTTACATGTGTTTTGTTGTTTCTGACAGCCCTAAATTGCCTCATTTGGAAAGGCAGAGAATAACACGTCTGTTTCTAGCATTTCCAGGAACTGAGTCTGGAGGCAGATTCACTGTTGTCTTCTAGAATTTGAAGCAAGAAAAATTACAACCAAAGTGGTATAAATTTGTCCTATTTATCTTGGGCATTAACTTTAAAGATTATTGTCAGAGACAGTGACCTGTATCCTCATGGAAATCCCCAGAGAACTAGACAGGCCGGCTGCTTGGGGGGGCAGAGGGGATGTGAGTGTCGTCCAGGGCTGAGCCCATCCTGTGGAGCCTAAAGGAAAGCTCTCCACCCAAGGGTGGAGGGGACCCTACATGTCCCCTGCCCATCACTCAGATCAAGTTCCTAATTCCCTGCTTCTGTCTGACCCATGTTTCTGCTACTGAGCTGGTTCCAGACTTGCCTAGGGGATGTCCCTTGCTAGAGAGAAAAGACATATCATGGAAAGAAGCTGAGCTGGGCTCCAACTTGACCCAGTTCAGGTCTTGAAAGACCTTCTGTGGATGGACTAGTAGCTAGGGGAGGAATTGGAGAAGCTCTGGTTGTTCAGGAAAGCCTCTGACAGGACTTCATCTGAAAAGCTCTCTTAATTTGGCAGAACTTGGAACATATGTTTGGCTGAAAGCATATACTATCAAATTAATGGAACAATTGAAGGATGGAGAGAACAAGAAGTCACAGCATACAGCTCATAAAGTTTGCTTTCTGTATATAGTACAGTGCTGGAAACATACACATTGTACTCAGTGGAAGGACATGCCTGCCCCACCCCACCGCCTGCCCACCCCGTTCATCCTGCACACACTTAAAACAAAGGAGAGGAGGAGAAACTTGCTTGATCAAATCACGCCCAGGCCTCTCCTGTGGTCAGTGGTAAAACCAGGCACTGAAGAGGTAGCATCGCTCTGTAATGAGGTGATTGAACAGCCAGGGGAAGGAAGCACTGACTATGTAACAGTCTGTTAGAAGTACAAACAACTCAGCTGGCTGCCTAAGTGTCACCTTGTTGAAAAGTCATGATGAACAGAAGGGACCATGTTGAAGTAGACTGCCTACTGTGTGCACAGCTTTCCCATGTTGAAATAGACTGCCTACTGTGTGCACAGCCTTCTCTGGACTTCTGGGTTAGCTCAAGGTCTCTTCTCTAAGACATGGCGAGCACTTGTTGCTTTGGATTTGACTATTGAGTACTCCCTCTTGCTCAGTGAACAGTTTCACAGATTCAGGAAATACTTTCCAAGGATGACGAGACCTGCAGTTAGCAAAATCAGATCAGTTAAATCAGTCGTGGCCGAGGGGCTGCATGTCAGATATCAGAGCCAAATAATCCCAAAGTGGGATTCTCCAATCTGGGGCAATTCCATTGTGCTAGCCCTGGGGACTAGGAGAACTGATTTGAGAACCATGTAGTTTGTCTTCTCAAATGCAAACAAGTGGAAGCCAGTGAAAGGAAGGAAAAAGAAAACAGATTTATATTTTGGCATCTGAGAAAATAAAAACAACAGGGACCAACACTTTCTGTTTTAAAGTTATCTACTCTTAGCTATTCCTAAGTAGCATTTTGGATCTATAGTTCGCCAACACTCAGCTTAGTTGCCTGGAGAGGTCTTTAAATGACTGGAATCCCAGACCCAGCTCTGAGAAAGGCTGGGGCAACAGTATTGCTCCAGCTTGAATTGAGAGCAAACTTTTAAAATATTTGGACAGAAACAGATAAACAATAGGAAGCCATTCTATATGTTTAATACATGCAAGCAAAATGTTTTTAAAGAATCTTTAAGGAAACAGCCTGTCAGTCTTTCAAATCTAATCTATTGCCAAATCCCCTAGGGACTTAACTTCTTAAAAAAACGAATATTCTCTGTCAGTAAGACTGGACATATTTCAAGCAGCCCTTCCTAAATTAAGTCTTTACTCCGTGCTGCAGGAAAACAGCCAAGGCTGGGGCTCTGGTACTCAGGGTTCTTGGTAGCACACAACACTTGGCACTTGGCATATTAAGTCAGCATCTTTTCCTGGAGCCAAATGTCAGCTTCACTCTAGATGAGGTTGTGAGCCATAGCAAAGGGAGACCTCACCTGAAATGGTAAGTCCCACTCAGGTCTAGCTTAAGAAAATTCATCCCACCCACCCCCAATAAGGAAATTAATTCTGCCAACTTCCACACCCCTCCAGCCTCTGCAGTCAAACGTGTAAAAGAAGAGGACTGTGTGATACTAAGTTCTTTTTCCTTGGTTAAAATCCTCAAAGCCCAACATGTAAAAGAGGCTAAACCCACTTAGGTGGCCTTTTCTACCTTTGCAGGTTATTGGGAACTATATGGTAAATTATCACTGTGTGTGTTTTAAATATTTGAGTATGTTTGCTATAAAACATGCATGCCCTTCCTATACATCAACTGTATCCATTACTATTTAGACACATAATTACACCCTAAAAGGGGGAAGTACATTTGTGTTTGGCCAGTACAGACTGCGCGTTTGCTAGGTGGAAGGGAGGAACTTGGATTTTAAATTTGCTTAGGCTGTATGTTTTTGTTTGTTTTTTGTTTTTGTTTTTTCTTTTTAGCAGAGTGGGAGCCAAAAGAATTGAATTACAGGGTAAAATATAAGATACCTACTTTAAGGAAATAAATGTGTAAAAGGAACTATCTAGGCAGTTCTCTCAGGCAGGGGAATCCCCTGGGGCTTGTGTAAATGTATATTAGTATGTCTTCAACAACACTCCAGATGTTTCTGCAGAGGAAAAAAAAAATCGCACTCCCCACACACTGGCACCAACAACCTTGCACATGACTTGGCCAGAGCCAGGAAGCAACTTGAAGTGTGGACTGCAAATGAGACTATGAGCAGCAGGCCTCTGCTACCTGCCTCTGACTCTGCCTAGAAGACCCAGTTACTGAGTATCTGTCTTAGATTTGGAGGGAGGAGCTAAGCTGTGAGCATTCACATGGGAGACTGAGGCAGAGCTAACCCAACGGGCAGTGAGGTCCCAGCAGAACAACTTTAAATGGTAATTAAGTTTCTCTATACTTATCTTTCGGGACTGTCCTTGGGCTCTGGCTGAGCACTTCCTCACTGCCTGTGAGGTCTTCCTGCAGCTTTGACTCTCTGCCCCTCTGAGGAACCTGAGCAGGCTTTTCCCCCTTCAGCTTCTGGCAAGGGAGGCTGTAACAAAAGTTGTTCTGGCTTTTGCAGTCCACCCCAACCCGGATCTGCTTCACATTGCAACAGGGCCAGGAAGAATCTAGGAATGCCTCCCTAATGATGGCTCAGTCCATCTCCCATGGACAACATGAAGTGCTGCTGCAAAAGACTAAACCATTCAGCCCACCCGACTGTCAGAGCACGAGCCAAAGGCATGGTGCCATGTGGTACAAATGGCCTTCCTAAGGATTCACAGCCAGATCTTTCTAGGCTGGTTCCTGACACCCCTTCTCCTTAAGTCTTACCCACTTTCTTTGTCCATACCTCCTCACAGAAGGCTGCCGACGGTAGCTTTAACAAAGGAGAAAAAGATAAAGATAAGTGATGGTAATCGAGGCTCCAACATGAAATCCTGCAGATACAGCTGCTCAAAACCCACCGAAGGGGGCGTGAACAGGGTCGCAAAAACATAGCAGTGATTATTGTACAATGCATGCATATTTTATACTGCTGCACACAGAAGGAAGCAAGCAGCAACACAGACGTGCTATGGCTGAGACTACTGGTTGTCCCCTGGTTTCTGTTCTGTTCTTTAGTAGGAGAAGTCTGGATTGTATCTGGGGACCCAGAGTAAAGGTTTCATTTGAAAATCCACCTAGGCACCAAGATATGCATAATGACTAGGTTTTGTGTTGGGGGGCGGGGGAGAGAGACGGGGGGGGGGGAGAGAGAGAGAGAGAGAGAGAGAGAGAGAGAGAGAGAGAGAGAGAGATAGATTGTCCTCTTCATTGCTTTCTTCATGCTTCTTCATATCTTCCTCTTTGGTACTTGGCCAGAATGAAGCCATGTTAGAGTAGAAAGTGGTCCTTGTGTCCTGAAATTGGCGACATGTCATGGTAGAAGGAGTCCAAGTACCCAATAGTCAAAAAGTATCTGCCATACCCATTCAGTTTCCTAAGGAAGGACTCAGTCTCTTTGTTGTTTAAACATACACCGTACTTTGGTTTCTCTAACAAAGCTTCAGTGTATTTGGGTCATATCTTTAGAGAGTCATATCTGTGAAGTCCAAAAATTAATTGTATCATTCTTTCACTAGATTAATCCCTAAAATAAGGGCTTAAACCCTAAAACAACATTTATTCCTCATAGATTGGTACTGTGTAAAGCATAACACACACCATGGTAACCTTGTCTTCAGTCACAGGGACTATCCAGACACTTGTCTTGATAAAGGTCCTTATCAAGGTAGACAATTGACAGTGCAGTGGCTTAAGCTATGCTCTTGATAACTGGGCATTAGACACTCTCCAGTTCTTCCACCCAGTTTCTTCTCCAAACCCTAGTAGAATAGGAGGAGTCGTTTTGTGTTAGCAAGATCAGTTCATGTTCATGATAGAAACATAACTGCGGAGAACAGCTGCTGAGATGGCTCCGTGGGTAAAGTTCATGCCTTTCAAGCCTGGCGGCCTGAGTTTGATCCCTGGAGCCCACAGAGAGACGGAGGGAGAGAATTAATTGTCCTATGACTTTCCACACATGTATTGTGACATGAGTTCACACAATATATCATACACATACATATGCACATGAAAATAATGAATTAAAGTTGTAAGAACATGGGTATAGATCCTGTTATTTAGTCTAAGACATATGTAACTTACAGATTCAGAAACTGAGTCCTCAATAAGTAGCAATATTTACTCAACATAGTAGAATTATCAACCAGGAACTTCCGTCTAAGATTTTGTGATATACATGACATCACTTACAAAAGTGTCTATCTCCCCAGTAGACTATAGTTCATTATTGTAGCCTATCTACACACTGATACTACTGAACCTCCCATACACACATTTTACCTCATTAACACTTGAGTTGGGCATAGTGGCCCACACCTTTAACTTCCAGCACTCAGGAGGCAGAGGCAACTGAACTCTGAGTTTGAGACCAGTCCTGTCTACAAAGTGAGTTCCAGGACAGCCAGAGTGATATGAAAGACTCTATCTCAACAACAATAGTAATATCACATTTAAAATCTAGCCATGACCTTACTTCCTCAACTTGCAATCGTTTTAGAAACCAGTGGTCTTAATACAATCCAGGTTATTCCCAGGTCATTTGGCCATTTAAGATAATGTGGTTAAGGGTAAGACAGAGGGGAACAGGACACACATCTATATGACACATTCATGTTCTCCTTCACACTCTCCCAGGCATGGGTGGGCCTACCACTAGGGCATCTGGACGTAGGTCCCATGGCTTGGGCATCACTATGCATGCACTATGTGAGCTTTCAAGGCAAAGGAAAAGGTGACTGTGGTCTAATGCACATTAGAGATACTGCAGCCTGGTGTCCTAACATCGCAGCGCCCACCCAATCTGATCCTGGATACAAGCTTGCTTGCCAAGCACAGGCCTGGGTGTGTGTGTGTGTGGGGGGGTAAGGGACACAGAAAGAGAGTTAGGTGACTGTAAAATAGAATGTGTGTGTGTAGTTAGTACATGCAGTGTGACCAGGCAGGCACAGGATAGAAAGAAGTGGGCCTCTCAGGGTGTGTCCCCATCTATGTGTGGAGCCCAAAGGCAAGTTAACAAAGTTTATCACTTTATATAAGACTTAGATTCTTTGAGCTTTCATCTGAGTTTATCCTGTTCCACAAAAACTGAACCAATCTAGCCATCTCTACTTCCTGGCCTCCTCTGGCAAGGGTGCCAGAGTCTCCTTGGGTCTCATTACAGAGTCAGAAGTGAGAGGAGGTATGAGTGAGTATGGTTATGTCAGGGAGCCTGCAGAGAAGTGATCACCTGATCTGATGGGACTTATAAGCTGATTTATAAGAATGACCTAAAGATGTAGGAGAATTCAATATATGTTTCAAAGGTTACTGATAAATAGAAATATTGAGCACTTTTTTTAAAAAAACAAGGACTACCAATCTTAAAAATTCCACCTTCCGCTGGGCAGTGGTGGCGCACGCCTTTAATCCCAGAACTTGGGAGGCAGAGACAGGCGGATTTCTGAGTTTGAGGCCATCCTGGTCTACAGAGTGAGTTCCAGGACAGCCAGGGCTACACAGAGAAACCCTGTCTTGAAAAAAAAAAAAAAAAAAAAAAAAAATTCCACCTTCCTTGCCCCAACCCCATGTCAGGATAAAAGTTCAAGGTTTCAAACTGTAACGTGGTTGCCCAGTACAGACTGCATAATAGACACTAAAAATTGTTTGTTGAAAGGAATTGTATGGGCCTTATAAGTTGGCACCTCGTAGTCTATTTGGAGTTTGGTAACTTGGATTGGACTCAAGAGTAGTGTATAATCCTCTGGGGAAATATTCATAGGCAAACAGCTACAAGGACATACATTTTCCTTTGTTAAAACTTGTGTCTGAATTCAAATATTGGCCTTGGCATTTCCTAACTGCTGGCCTCTCTGAGTCTTACTGTGTTAAACTATTTGTACTGGGAAGCAAAATCCTGTTAAGAAATATGATCCTTGGTTATAAAGAGATTACCATGCTCCTGACTACTGTACATTTATTTTATATTTTTTAAATCCTCATAAGAAAAGGTTATTTTAAAATATCATCTATTTGTCAGACTGGAGACAGACTAACTTACGACTATGGTCAACAGGAAAATGAATGTTTCTATGTTTTCAGTGACTTTCTTGTATTGACTCATTAAGAAGTAGCTTTTTTAAAGTCTGAAATTAAGAGCGACAAAGGAGTTTAATTAACCTGACTTGGGGAGGGCTGTTGCTCTCTGTGAGGCAGTAAACTTCCTCTTCCTGCTCTTAGTTCTTCCTGCTAATAGTTCCCTGATGGAAGAGTCTCTTTGCTCAATGTGAACAGATAGGGAGTCAGGGTCCTAGAGAGAAAGCATGAACTCTGCAGGGAAGTGGATTCAGTTGGCATAAGACTAGAAAGTGCTGTTTATATTCACAGTTCAGTTACTCCGGAAGAAAAGCATTCTGCACTCCCTAGAGAAAGGCAAAGGCCTTGATACAGTCTGAAGGTGACAAATCAGCAGTTTCTGAGTGAGGCCCATGTGCTGGTTTATGCAGCCTGGTGGATAGGCAATTTGGAGCAACAAGGTGAAGAATGGAAGCTGTTTGGAACCAAGGCAGCAAGATGGGTAAGCTGAATGTGTAGACGGGGTCAGGGTCCTTCAGGTGTCATAAACAGCCTCAGGGTAGCCCTGGAACACGGCAGCCCCAAGGCTTATCCATACTTCATCCTACCCTTAAGATACTTCTCCCTATGCCATGCTGACCTGATGCTGAGAGGGCGTGCAGGGCAAGGGCAGGTGTGTGTAGAAAGGTACACGGCAGATCAATAGAATCCCCATTTGGTGGTGACAGAAAATAATAGCATTTTCCTAGGTAAAGAGAGTGGGTGAGCATCCCAGAGACAGGGAAGCTACAAGATGAGGTGAGAGTTCTGTTTACTTGGTCCCCAACAGAAACAAATTTTGAAGTCAAATGGAATATAGTATTTGATTAAGAATGTGGTGGCCAGCAAAGAGAAAGACACTGCTACAGGCTTCCAAGGATTTTGAAGTTGCTCCCATAAAGCCAGAGAGTGACCAAATGAGTTTCCATCGAATGAATGAGCAAGCTGTCCAGGCCAGCTGTCTGGATGCGTATTTTCCATAGGGCAGGAAGAAAGAACACAGGGGAAGACGGAGGAGGGGAAGAGGAAGCCTGAAAAGTGAGTGTGCCTTCCACCACTGCTTCCAAATGTCAAATTGATCAAGGTCAGTGACTCTCAAACTTTGCGTCATATTCACCTGGAGGACTTAAACACAGTTTTCTGGGATCGGTCCCAATTCTGACTCAGGTGGGGCAATACATTTGGCCTCCCTAACAAGCTCCATGTGATGTTAATAGACCACGCTGAGAAGCATAACTCTCCTACCGTGTGTGGAGAGCTGGAAATGCCTAGGCTGTCTTTGGCCCCATTTTAAAAAAACAAAAGTCAGCAGCAGGAGAGTAGCTGCTGAGCTCAGGCCAGAAGGATTGGAACTCACTGGAAATCAAGATTTCTGTTAGAATTGTCCATTGTTTTAGTCTTAGGAAGCAAGCAAGCAAACATGTGTGTGCATGTACACACACACACACACACACACACACACACACACACACACACACACGGGCACCACGTGAAAGTCTGATGAAACACAGGTTTCCAAATGCTAATTCTTTTTTAAAGAGTGATCTTTTCAAGGCAGATAGTCTAACTGGTCCCAGAAGTCTTCTGGGATGCTCCTGGCTCTTGACCTCTGCTCTCTTCCTAGTTGTGGACACTGACCAGCTCAGCACCAAGAACTGAAGGCTATCCTTGATCTATGCTCCCACCTAGGAGTGGATCTAACTCAGGAGATCTGCTGCCCTGGGAACATCAGGAGGAAGAAGACCACCCTGTAACCAAGCACCTGGGAACACTACGTTCTTTGCACTGGTCTTGAGATGAAGAAACAACTCTTGCCACCAGTCTTGCTCTGCACATGCGTGATCCCACCCTCTGTTCCTCCAGTAGAACGAACACACATACACACACACACACACACACACACACACACACACACACACACACACACACACACCCTCCCCGATCCCAGAAGTGCGCTGACCTGCCAAGAGATCAAGAGACCCCGCAGGAGAGCATTGGGCCTCTCCCACCTTGGTTGCTGGGATTGGTCTTGCTTCAGCTCCTGGGGCGTGGGGGGAGACTTGACAATCCAAACACAAACTGGACCTCTGGGTCTGCCTCCCAGACTTGGTCATGGACACGTAGCTTTTCCTGAGATTCCACATTCGGTCTCCCCAAACTGCACCACCCAAGTGACTAGGTGTGCCGGTTGCTCGTAGCCAGAAATGTGTATGCTGCAGACTCCGGTGGGATGAAGCTAAGTGAGGGGCACAGGAACAAGGGTCCAATACACCCTCCTCATCTCTCTCTAGTGGGGATAGCCCAGCAAAGGGCATCTGAGGCTGTCCAATCAAGCCTGATTTGGGATAGCCAGGGAGAAGACCCAGGCTGGGGGGAGGGTTGGTCTAGCAACCTGCTGCACACATTACTTTCCCTCTCCTGCAAAAGGGCTCGGGTTCAAGCCAAGGGAACTAGGCTGCAAGTGAGATCGCTGGAGGCCACACTCAAACCCTGGAGCCCACGCCACGAAGTGTTCGGCCTGCGCCTCCAGGGGGCGCTGCGGCCCTTCTAGCGGGACCCAGCCTGCTGTTTCTTAAAAGGTGGAATTCTTAATCCTGGCCCCTCCACTCCCTCAGCTCGGTGTCTAAGATTCGCAAGCCTCTCTGCTCGCCTGATTCCCTCAGTGCTCAGTGACTGGAGTGCATGCATTTTTAAGTCGAGCAATGTCAAGTCCTCCAAGCTGCAGCAAAACACAGCAAAAGGTCTCTGTTCCGCAGACGCTGGAAAAAACTAGGAGCCGGGAAGCTGACCCATAGAGGGATCCTAGGAAAGAAGATACGGTTTCCATTACTTGGTTTTAAAGGGTTCAATTTATTTAGGATGTCCGTAGCTCGCAGTCAACTTCAGGGTGTCTGTGTCTGACACCTGCTGGCTCCACCCGCAGACTCCTGGGTGGGCTGGGGGTTGCCCTGCGCGCGCGCGCGCACACACACGCACACACACACACACACACACACACACACACACACACACACACACACACACACACACACACCAGCTCCTCTGCAAGCCCTTGTTCCATTTCTCCTATACCACAAACGCTGGGGCAGCAACCGTTCAGCCCGCTCCAGGTCAGCGTGTCCCTGTTGTCGATAACCCAGAGCCGTGAAGACTGAAGCTGACCCAATCCACCGACATATAAGTGAACAGGCAGCTGAAACACGGCAGGGAGCTGGGACACCTCGGCGGAGACTCGGACCTGGGGGCGCAGCTGGCCTGCGGCAGACTCGGGGATCCCGGCTTCTGCGCGCCAGGGCACCCACGGGTGCTGGGTGGGCCAGTTTTTTGCACCAAGGCGTATTGTGGGTCTGTCTACCTGGTGAGCGGGCTTTCTCAATGCGTGTGGACTTTGCCCCCCACCCCCACCCCCGAGGTCTGTGCGCGGAGAAGTTCGGCTGCGCGTCCCAGGTGGCCGCCAAGCGGCCTGGAGAAGCTGCAGTGCCGAGCGCGCTCGGCTGCAGGCTGCGCTGGCTGCACCTGCCCATGCCCACCGCAAGGCTCAAGGCCGCCGGGCCCTGCAGGACCGCGCCGCTACCTGCAAAGGCTTTCGGACGCTTCCCTACTTTTTTCCAGCCGCAGCGGAACTCGGGCTGGGTTGGCTCAGAGTTCTCCGCAGGCTGAGAAGCGCGAGGTAAACGTGTTTACAGTAACACCCTGGCTCAGGGGGGTTCGGAAAGGGGGACACAGCTAGTGGGGAGTTAGAAATTCTGTCTGCGCCACGGGAAAAGCGGGCGGTTCAGTACCCAGTACACACGGGCCGTGAAGGTGAGAAGCCTGCTGCTGCAGAAGTTGCCTCCACTTTAGTGAAAGGGAACTAGAAAGCACTGGCTCGGAGCTCACTCAGGTCACCACCTGGTGCGTATATGTCCTGGGGGGTCTGAATGAAGAGAAAGTTCCCTCCAGTTCTCTAAATTGAAAAAGGCTGTGGAAGGAATGAGGCGGTTGGAGAGAGGGAACCGCAGGCGTCCTGGGAGCTGAGGCTCAGGACCAAGCACTAAAATGAAAGCACCCTATGGAACTTACTCGAGAAAGGGTTTTTTACACCCCCCTCCCAACTCTTCCTAGGCGTTCTCCTACGTCCAGGCTGTTCATCAAATTTATTCTGAAGTAGTTAAGCCCTACAGGATATTGAACACTCGAGTCTCTGTCCCAGGCTCACATTGTAATTCTTGCGAACCTATAACTGGTGAAGATGACTTGCTATTCCTGATTTGTGTTTTACCAAAGAAACGAAAATGTATATTCACCTTGACAAAAATAAAATAAAAAGGCTTTTACCTTAATGGAATCGTTTCCATGGCGTGCGTCTGCCTGCCTTCCTGCTCAGTCTTTGACGCTCGTAACTTTTTGCTTACACCTATCCACTTCCTCACATAGTTGAGGTTATTGTAATTGTCCTTTGAGGGGGCGACCGAAAAGCATCTTTTGGCGGAACACGTTTGAATCGTACAGTTTAACAGATCTATGCTTCTGCAAGCACCAGCTAAAGTGTCCTCAGGTGGTCTGGGACCAGGGACGGTTTGCTTAGTTCTGTTCGGGCGCATTGCGTCCGAAAAGCTGCTTGAAGTGGATCTTGTCGTTCTCAGCCACTCTTTTCCAGAGGGGCTGGAATGCCCTCTCATTTACACGCTCACAAAACTAAACCTTTAGGAGAACTTAGGAAACCTAACACTGTACGTCAAATTCAATCAATTTTCCTGGTGGCTGAACAATGAACTCAATTTTTGCTGAGAATGAAGATAATGCACGTTTTGAGGCACTGGAATAGTCTTTTCCTAAAATTTAAAAATGATTGTTCTTCACCCATTCCAGATGGGCACGTTATTGTTTGCCAATGGGTTGCAGACGCCCACTCCTTTGCCCAAGTTGGTTAACTGCTTATGAAATGTACATTAACTGATTAAAGCTTAGATATTGGAAGAATTTTCTTCTGAAACATTCCAGATGTCTCTGCACTAATATGAAATTAGTCAATTGTCACCTTCATAAACAAATTTCGTTTTGAAAACAGGGGAGGAAACCAGACTACACATATAGCCATAATTGACCAAAAGTATGGGCAGAACTGTTTTACATCGGAGGAAGAGCGGCAGATGCTGGAAAACAAAATCTAAAACTGATAGCTTTGGCCCTTTGAAGTAGATGGTCATATTAAACGTGTTAAGACGTGTAAATGACGCCGGCAGCTAACTAAGTAAAAGTACAAAAATGCCCTTTGAACTTCTCCGCGGACTCGGAAGAGCAAAGACCCAGTAGTTGAACTTCTAACGGTGTAAGGAAAGTGTCATCCAAAAAGAGGGGATGGGCGTTGTCTTTGTGTGAAGTTTGAATTGAGTCACCTTGGGCTCTGTGTCTGGGTTAACTGGGAAACCTCAAGCAAACCTGCGCCTTTAAGACTCAGTTGCTATCCAAACACAAGTAAACAGAGTGGACCATTAGCGGGCGCCGGGCTTGGAGGCGGAGCCTGGGTGCTGGAGCCCCGCTCCTCTGCAGGACGCCCGCCGCGAGGGGAGGCGGGGCTGCTACTAAAGCCTTGGACTCCCGGTCAGGGGCAGCCTGGGGCGGGACGCGGGCTGGGACGGAGCTCTGCTTGCTCGCTGCGGGAGGGTGATGGCCCTGCAGGGCTGCAGGCTCCGACTTTACCCGCAATCCGCGGCTAGAAACTGGCCTAGGCACCCGGATCTGGGAGAGTGCTGAGCACTCATCCAGAACTCGCTCTCTTTACGCATCCCGCTTCCACGCACTGCCGAAGACCAAGTACCGCTGTCGCTTTCGCTCCCCCAGATCATGTCCTCGGTTCCTGGGACAGCGCGCCGAAAAAGAAGTTCGCCCAGTTTGGACATCATGATCTTTCCAAGCTGTGCGTCTGGCTGTCCGGATCTAGTCTGAACTGCGTTGCCCAGGCAGACATCACTTCTGGCGGTGAGTGTCCTTTCCGAGGGCCCGGCTGTAGCCTTCCAAAGGAAGGGAGGGATATGGGTGCTCAAGGGGCGCCCAAGTCCTCAGTCTGGAGCGCTACAAGTTCAGAGAACGAAAGGCAGCCCTGCGGACCCTAGTCCCGGGCCTCGTGTTCTGGCTTCCTCGGGTGTCCGCACGCGACTCCCGGCTAATACATTCAGTTGTACTTTTGTGTGCTGCCCCTTAGTTTGGTTTTGGTAGATTTACGCATTCGGCAAGATTTATAAAGGCCGATCGTCGTACTTTGTGGCCAGATCTCATCACCCCGTGATATTGTTCCCTTGCTCTAGAAAGCCGGGATCCACGCTTCCTACTGCAGCTTCGGCACGCAGCACGGAAGGGCCGGGACACACGGTGCAGTCAAGCCAGCGACTCTGAAGGCGCTTTTCACAGGGGAATAGTTCAGGCATAGGTGATTCTTTTTTCCATCCGTTTGCTGGCCTCTTGCTTTTCCTCCCCCTCCCATCTTCGCTCAGAGGCCAGCAGGCAAGCTCCTCAGGAGCTGAGACGCTTAGGTTATCGAGAAATAGCTCGGAATGGAGGCACGGTTGTAGAAAGGAGGTAGGACAAGGTGTTTGTGGAGGCGGCGACGCTGGATTGGTCTCCCCACCTGTGAGCAGAGAACAAAAGAGCACTGGCTGCTCCCGAAGCGAAACTGGGTGCCGACAGCAACCTTCCCTGCTCCAAAAACTCCAGTCTTGAACAGAACAAGAAAATGACACGGGGAGGGAGGAGAACAAACCCAGATTATGTGGAAGGCATCTTAATTTAATTAACTCTTTGGGAAGGCAGAGGCACAAGGAAGGGGCAGGAACTTCGTCCGTGTCCCCCCCCCAACTTGATTAAGTTCCACTCCCCCACCTTGATTTTAGATCTCCTTCTACTATAGCTCTCTGGCTCATATACAGTTCTGTTGTGTTTGAACTGAAATTCAGCGAACATACTCATTCATCCATCTGTCATTTAACTCAGTACACAGGGTCTAGCAGATGACCCCAAACGGTATTTTTTTCTTTTTCTTTTTCTTTTCTTTTTTTAGATAATTCAACTAACATCGCTGTTACTAATGATTGGAAATTCTTTATCAAATTATCAGGAACCCTGTGCTCCCCTGTGTTTTTAAATTTTCAGCAAACTGAAATTAATATGTACAACTCTCCTTTGCTGACAGCCAGTGAAACTAAATTTTACAAAAACATCTAACATGCCTGGGAATTCCATTGAAAACCGATGAGAGAAATGTAGCTTTATCTCCATTGAACCATTTATGACTTTTCATGGTTTAACTTTCTCTCCTTGAAAAATTAAAAGTAACCAGTGGTTCGAAACAGGCTGATGGAGAGATGACAGCAGAGGATCCGCAGTTAGTGCCCGAGATGGAGTGTGCACGCAGCCCCAACAAAACGAAAGTACCTTAGATCTATGAGTTGACTTAAGCGATGGTTTGACATGCATTGCTAGCGACTAAACAGAAGCATGGGAACCTGAACTCCCTGGTTATTTATGTTTGGTAGGTGTTTGGGGGCATTTCATTTGTAAAGAGATTTCAGAGGGCACAGTGGCTTGCTCTTCCTTTGCCAGATGACTCTTCCTTGAAAAGAAAGCAAACTTTCTACAAAGTGGCAATTTAGAACCAACAGAAGTTATAAATTTTTGGGAGGAAGAGAGTGGCACTCAGGTCTCTGCAGACAGAATTAAGATTGTGACCTTTATGGCAAAGTTCACTTGGAGCATTTGGAGTCAAAAATCATCAATTTTGATAGTCGTTCTGTCAACCAACACGGCCATCCTGCCACCTCCGCCTATGCTGAGAATCGTGCATTGCCTCCTGCATTTATTTCTAAGAAATCTAGTCTGGGAATAAACCCAAACAATCATTTCGATTTCCTCTCGCTGCAGGAGAAGCTGCTTTTCGACACTAGGGGGAAAATGGTTTGACTCTCGGGAAAATCCTCATTACCTATGGAGATGGGAAATAAAGATGAAATTTATTGTTTTTAATTGAAGAGAAAACAATCAGTGATGTTAGTAGAATCTTCCTCCCTACACACACACACACACACACACACACACACACACACACACACACTCCATAGGAGAGGGGTTGAGTGCTGAACAACAGTGAATAGTGATTTGTGTGGTGGGAAAGTTATCCTAATGGGAGTTTACAGTTTCGGTTGAACGCTCTGACTGAGACCCTCCGACTGTTCCACACTTCTCATTAACTCCCAGCCTGAACTCTCAGGCCACATACCATCAGGCAGAAGCAGTTCATTAATAAATCTCTTGTCTCCACACTGTTCCAAACAGCGGAGGAAGGTGGGGGCCCACGGAAGCAGCTAGTTTCAGCCTTGCCAGAGCGCAGTGTCATAGCGCAGCCCCGAAGCCTGCTGGCAGATAGAGTCCCAAACACCACTTCATAAACGCTACGGGGTAGAAAATTCGCTGCAGAAAGGATTAGGTGGGCAGGGAGAGCCGGACAGGCCCTAGCACCCTCCTACCTAGTCCTAAACCTCAGGTATCCCGGGGTTAGCCTTTGGCCGGCTTTCTTCCTTGCCTGGCGAAGTTCTCAGAGAGCTCTAAACCCTGCACCTGGGAGGCCACCCTACGCGGTGCTGCCAGAACCTGCTTATATAAAAGGGGGGTTGGCTGTGGGAGACTGTGGGCCCACTGTGAACTCAGGTGAGGTGCTCCAGGGAACCTGAGTTGCCTCTGTGGACACGAGCAACAGGCTGCACGTAGCCTAGGCCTCGCAGTATGCAAGGACCCCCTGCGGTTCCTTTCCTCGGCCTCCTCCTGAACGCTCACTCCTTTCCGCGGCTCCTGGGGCCTCCTGGGGGTGCCAGACCAGGAAGCAGCCCCCTTTATCTGAGAGCCTAGCGCTCGGTTTGGGAAAAAAGGGTTCCAGACTCAGAGATGTTCCGCATCCTCACCCCAGGGAACTAGACTGGAGTCTGAACCACCTGGAAGGGATTTTGGTAAGGGGTGGGAGGAGAGGCAGCCCCTGAGAAGAAAGGGTGAGTCCAAGCTGAACCCAGCCCCCAGGGGTCACTTTTCTTTCCTGTGGGCCCGTCACTTCTGATAAATGAGAGTAAGCCAGAAGAAGGAAAAAGAAAACCAGCGAGGTCAGTGAGAGGAAAAGCGGAGCCCTGCTAGGGCCGGGGAGGACGTAGTGCTCCGGGTAAGCGCGGGAAAGGCGACCTAAGTACGACACAGCCTAGGGAGAAGCCACACATGTGGATGGAACCAGGTCTTTGGGTCCCGGATCCGAACCACGACCTGCGGTGCTCCAGGGAGCTGGCAAGTTCTGAGCGACAGCTGCTAGCTCTGCGGCCTGTGGGCCTTGACCTCTCAGCCCCCCATGATTTCCCCTCCCAAGTGGATGCGGGTGACAGGGGTCCAGGCTGGTGCAGCACCAGAGCCCTCTGTCCGCCTTTCTTTCCCTGGGCGGAGCCCCCTGTCCTGGAACCCGATCTTCCTAGCACACGCTCACCGAGGGCCTCTTGCTGCCCAAGCTCTGGGAATTTCGGTTCAGACTCGCGGGGCTGATCTTGAGGTCTTGGAGACTAAGGAGAAAGGAGCTTAAGAGATGTCACAGGCGAGATCGCCCAAGGACTGAAGAGGCTGGATAATTAATCGTGGTGTCTCCCTCTCTCCCCCAGACACTTTTAGGGCTTCCTCTGCGTGCTGTTGTTTTGGGAGCTTTTCCCCCTCACACCCGCCGGCCTCTGAGACCTGGAAGAAAGAGGCGGCTCCTTGCACCCCTCCGGAGCCTTCGGGAAGATGGGGAGCAAGGCCCTGCCAGCTCCCATCCCGCTGCACCCAACGCTGCAGCTCACCAATTACTCCTTCCTGCAGGCAGTGAACACCTTCCCCGCCGCAGTGGACCACCTCCAGGGCCTCTATGGTCTCAGTGCTGTGCAGACCATGCACATGAACCACTGGACGCTGGGGTACCCCAGTGTGCACGAGATCACCCGCTCCACCATCACGGAGATGGCGGCTGCGCAGGGCCTCGTGGACGCTCGCTTCCCCTTCCCCGCACTGCCCTTTGCCACTCACCTGTTCCACCCCAAGCAGGGGGCCATTGCCCACGTCCTTCCAGCTCTACACAAGGACCGGCCCCGTTTTGACTTTGCTAACTTGGCGGTGGCCGCCACGCAAGAAGATCCACCTAAAATGGGAGACCTGAGCAAGCTGAGCCCGGGGCTAGGGAGCCCCATCTCCGGCCTCAGTAAACTGACTCCGGACAGAAAGCCCTCCCGAGGGAGATTGCCCTCCAAAACGAAAAAGGAGTTTATCTGCAAGTTTTGTGGCAGACACTTTACCAAATCGTACAATTTGCTCATTCACGAGAGGACCCACACGGACGAGAGACCGTACACCTGTGACATCTGCCACAAGGCATTTCGGAGGCAAGATCACCTACGGGACCACAGGTGAGGCTGGGGACTATGGGAAGGTGAATCTGCCAATGAAATGTCCTATTAGATATTCCAAGTGTCATTAAATCCCCTCTATTATAGAATGCTCATCCAAACCCCTCCCAAAGCTGGCCTCAGTGACCCCCAGCCTATTACCTTTTCCCGCAGCTTGCCGCCGGCCGCTGCATTCTTTGGGACGAGAAGGGGCCTTCCTCTGTCCTTGAGCAGGAAAAATCTGGCCTAGGAGTCAGTAATTATGTTTCCTCCGAGTCGGCCTTGGTACTGAGTGAGGGGTGAAAAGGCTGTGGGATCGCGGATTCCTTCCAGCTGGATATGTGGGTGAAGGGTGCAAGTTTGGGCTGCTGTGGAGCCATTTCCAGAGACTCTACCCGATTTACTGGCGTCTACCCCCGCCCACACACACCTCCCGGAGTGCCCTGAAGCTCAAGGTTTCTTATTCTTCCTGGGGGTCTTGAGTCATTCTATTTAAAACATCTCCCACCTACCTTCACACCCTGAATTAGCAAAGGACATCAAATTAAAATAATTGCCACGGTGTGGAGGTTTCGCCTAAATCTACCTGTGACTTCTGAGGTAGGACTTGCAAAAATCGCCCCCCAGCTCCAGCGTCGCCTTCTGTCTTGATTTGGCCATTTTAAGTCCCAGAGAACCCGGATGGCCTAGAAGGACTCTCTGTGCGGCATTTCGAGCTCCAGAAACTTGCCAGAGAGGGCAGCCAAGTGAACAGAAAGCCAGGCTGCCTGCGAATGTTTCGAAGAGTCTGTTAGTTGATGTTAACCATAAACAGAATTACATAGAAAATCTAAAAACAACATAAATAATAGAAATTCTGCTTCCTTTGCCCTCTCAAAATTTCGTTGGAGAAATTGTGGAAAGAAAATCCTAAACCACGGGGACGATCATTTCAATGGAGCCTTGTATTGATTTTCAGGTATATCCATTCCAAAGAAAAGCCCTTCAAATGTCAGGAGTGCGGGAAAGGATTTTGTCAGTCTAGAACTCTAGCAGTTCACAAAACTTTACATATGCAGGTAAGTTTATTTTCTTCTTTTTAAAGTGAATGCTTCATTTTTACCATTATGGCTTTACACAAAGTGTCCAAGGCAGGAATGTCTCTCTCTTTAATGGCTCTTTTTAGATTAGCTTTCTGGGGTGGGGGGAAGCAACACTTTTTTTTAAAATATAAAATTAATCTGTAACATAAGGAATTTTTCTTAACGAACAGTTCAGCCGGTTAATAATAAATCCCAATGTTAGTATTATATATATTTTCATCCCATCTGTTCTGCGTTTAAACCTTCCGTGTTGGGAGGAAATAAAGGTAATTTTGACAGTGGAGTCATGGTGAAATCCCATATGCTGTCTTTCTCGGGGGCCTCGTAATTTGTAGCTTTCAGGACATAGAGGAATAGTTTAATTTTCCAGCAAACAGGAGCTTCATTCCCCCAGGAGAATGCGGTTCCTTGTGAGAGGATTAGCCCCCCCTTTCCTGCCCTTGACACGGTGATGAAATACGTGGCCCACCGAGGTGGTCTTATCAGTGCAATCGGGCCTCTGCGGGTGCTTGCACACGTGATTCACGATTGGCGGATTAGGAGCACAGATCTGTCCCTGCAGGTCCCCTCTTTTGTTGTCGCGCGCTTGTTATTTTAAGGCTTGGTGCGGATAAGACAGAAACTGTTGAGGAGGGTGCCGTGGTAGTGTGAAGGATTAATCCTTTGCCTTGCTTCACATCTGAACAGGAATCTCCACACAAATGTCCCACATGTGGAAGAACCTTTAATCAGAGAAGTAATCTGAAAACTCACCTTCTCACCCATACAGACATCAAGCCCTACAGCTGCGAGCAGTGCGGCAAAGTGTTCAGGCGAAACTGTGATCTGCGGCGGCACAGCCTGACTCACACCCCGCGGCAGAACTTCTAGCGAAGCCCAGGATCTGTCCTGTGCGGTCCCGGCTCCCCCCGCCCCCCAGACACCTCTCCACGCCTCCCACCTCAGGGGCCCACCCCCACCCTCGTTGACCCCAGCTCTTCCCGGCCTGCAGCCGCACCTGCAGCTCCAGGGAGTTAACTGTTCTTGCGAGGACTGAGAACTCTCTAGAAAGCCACACACTACCCCCTTCCAAAGCAGCGTGTGCTACATCCGTTTAGATCTTCACGGCTCATTTTAGAGCTCTGTACATAGTGTCGTGGGCCTTCGTCCTGTTGTTCTGTCTGGTTTTGTATCTTGTTGGATGCACCTAGACATGGAAAAAGGAAACCAAATTTATCTTTAAAGACTGTATTTTCAAAATAAAACCTTTCTTGATTCAGTGCTTCTTGAGATTCATCTCGCTAGAAGAGATTCATCCCCGTGGGTTCTGGAGGAGTGGACAACCCCCGAAGATTCAATGGAGAGGATGTTTTCTACTCCTGGGATTAAAAAACAGGACTTCCAGTTCTCTTAATAAAATTTAAGCACACACACCCCCTATTTGTACGGTGGCATTTTGGAATGGGATCATTCCCTTTTCTTTCTTTCAAATACATAAAATTGAACAGCCTTGGGGTCTTTTCCCTCTTGTTTCTACTAGTCTCTTGTGATTATTAAGTTTACTCCTTCAGGTAAGTACACTATAGTAACCACTGTTGATAACACTGTTACACCCTTGAAAGGCCCCAATGGCAAGACACACAACTAGGGGAGAGAAGGAGCTCCGTGTTCTGGAAGAAGTCCTTGACCTGTTGTTGAAGTTTATGGTGGGCAACTTTTCCTACTATTAGACTTTGAACGCTGTGATTTCTCACTATAAACACAGACTTTATCCTGCCTTCAGGGAATGAGTATAAAACTTTCCTGCAGAACAGGAAGATACTGAGGATGGGGAAGAGGAGGAAGGAGAAATATTGTTTGCACACAATATTTCTCTCCAAGGGTGGAGATCAATTCTGTCAGAAGGTTAGGATTTCTCCACAAAGCAAAGGGAGTGAGGTCACTGCCTGAGCCTTGCCCTTGGGAAAATGTCAAGTGTAGGCAGCTCCAGGGAAAGAGAGTGCAGTAGATACATGGTAGCCTTCCAAGCACGTCAGTGTTTCCCAAGTAGGTCTGGAGCACAGGATTCTAGGACAGTGACAGTCCTGAAGTCAGTAGGATTTGCTGTGGAGGTAAACAGTAGTATGTTGCCAACTGGCAGGGAAATGACCCATTTTAGAGAACAGCTGTGGAACCTGTGGCCCAGTGGCCCAGTAGGTGCTCATACATAGTTTAATGCTGAGTAACAGGCAGAATTGAGCATTCTCGGATTTCTTTTAAAAAGCATATTATTTGCGCAAGGATGGCTTGTTTAACCTTCAGGGGATAGCAAGCAACAAGTCCTTTCTTCGTTTGATACCTTAAGATCCTCCAGAATAACAGATGGGGATTTGAAGATAAGATTTGAAATGTCTCACTAGTGCCTGTTTGATATCACTTCTCAGGAGATTTCAAAGCATTTCAGATTTATTCTCTAAGGGAGCTGGATGAAAGTCAGGGTTGTGCCTCACAGGGGTTCAGTTCTCCACCGCAAAATGTTCCCTCACCTGTCTATTTGTCTAACACACCACAAATGCATCCCCAGCAAGCCTTCACTAGAAAGGATCAGGAATGAATCTCTCTCTCTCTCTCTCTCTCTCTCTCTCTCTCTCTCTCTCTCTCTCTCTGTGTGTGTGTGTGTGTGTAAGTGCTGTTTGTTTTCTTCTGTTTGTACAGAATTAACTCTGTGACCTTTCCTACCCCTGCTCTCTCAAGATTCTGCCTGCCTTGACTTGGCAGATTTGAGTACCTTAGGGCAGGGTTAGACCGTCCCTAGAGAAACCCCCCCTAATCTTTGCAGCTTTTTCCATGTAGTCAGACTTACAGCCTCACCCATCCTTACATACTACAAGTGTCATAGTTCCTCTGTACAGACATCAGCTGAATTAGAAAAGAATGAGACTTGCCCAGAACCAAGCTGCAAGCATCTCCTGAAGGCACCCACCACAGACATGTAGATGATATAGGTTACTGTTTGTTTCCGATTATTCTAGTATATAAAATAAGATTCATAAGTGAATCTGGAAGCCCAGAAGAGAAAACCAAGAAGGCAGTTCCTCTTCCCATCTACACACCATTTCAAAAGGTCAGTTCACATACAATTTATTTCCTTATTCCTTAATTTAACAAATGTTTGTTGTGTGCTTTTCAGTTGTCAGGTCTTATGGCAGTTGCCATTGCTTTTTGGTTTCATTTTTGCTATTGTTTTATTTAGAGACAAGGTCTTGCCTTCTCTCTAAGCTCAAGCTGGCCAAGAACTTACTTTGTAGTCCAGACTGGCTTTGATCCTTCTCTCTCTCCCTCCTGAGTGCTGGGCAAACAGGCACAAGCCACCACACTGCACTTTGCACTGGGTTTTATTATCTGTTTTTTGTCTTGATGGACCTAGGGACACATTTTAGCAATCCTGACTATCTAACTAATTTAAAAATTTATGTGATAGAGCTTAATTTAATAGCTCTTAAATCCAGTGGCCGTCTAAGCTCAGGCAGGACTATGCTCTGTCACTTGACCCAAAACATTCATCATGCATGATTCCAGGTGAAATTCTGAATACTTGCTTCCTCTCCAAACTCTGAGGGTATTTTTTTCCTCCTCTATGCTCAAGTATGCAGGAAATGCATCTCGTGTGAGACACTCTCATAAGACACGGTAAGGACATCTTGTGTCTTAGGAAATAGAGCTGCTGGATTTTTTTTTTTTTTAAGCTCAGGGAAGAGTCATTATTTGTGTTTTAGATTACTCTGTGTTTCCTTACACCCTCGATCATAGTCAACTTATGAATCAATTTCCTTGGCTAAAGATTCAGAGGAGGGAAGATCACCAGTCATAACCACAGTGTACAAAAAAAATCAATGAACAGCAGTTACAAATGGCAACTGAGCTGCGACTATAGTATCTTCTCATCTGTGGTGAGAGCTGAAGAACGTTCTGAACACTAATTAGGTTGTAACCAACTGCCTGTGTGGACTTATGAGTGAGTTTTAGTTGCTCTCCCCGCACTTAGCTTGAAATGCAGGTTTTTGTAGCATAAGCGCTTTATTACTGTAATATTTAGTATTATTATTTTGCTAAATATCATTGTAGAAGAGAAAAACTTCACAAAATCTAACTCTGAGACAACTGCATATTTTAAAGGTCAGCAAATTCAGAGTCTAAAGTTATAAATAGGTCCAACTACCTCACTGATAAAATTAAAAAAAAAAAAACCACTGGGAATTTCTCCAGTTCATTTTTTAGATTTTAGTAGAAACATCTAAGCTTCTTCTTAAATGTTTACTTAAACACCTCTGTCTCAACTCTGGATGGGCAGCCAGCTCCCGGGAGGTGCTTGGGAAACAGAAGACTGTCAACAAGGTGACAACACATCTGGATTTAACTGTGTAGAAACCACAGAATACCTTGAGATGAGGAGGGATATGAGTTGCTCTTCTTATCACCATATAATTTCAATATTATTGTAATAAGGAAAGAACAAGATACAAAGCCATGTAACGCACTGCAAACACTGTGGGTTGGGTAGGATCACCTGCATTCGTGTTTTCCAGTGTTATGTTGAGACTGTATTTCTCAATTTTTCCCTTCTAACATGTCACTTGACATTGATAGCTACTACTGATGACAGCAATGAGCAATAAAGGGGGTGGAGATGCAGAATGAGTCAGCTCTGATGACCTGAGATAATTCAAGTTCATTCTTGTTTCTTGTCTTCTTTTTATTACTTATTGCCTGCACCCCTACACAAATTACCTTATTATCTAAGCTATGTGACTTTTCTTTCTTGAAATGACCCCAAAGGAAAATTGATAGTTAAAACAAAAAACATTGTAAGTAAACTTAAAAGCCCACACATATGCAAAAATTAAATAAATTATACCATATCTATTATGATGATTTTTAATAAAAGAAACAGAAAATCTAATAATAGGGGCTTCAACAATAGAAGATTCTTCTATTTCATCAGATGTTTTAAGGTGGGGTCTAGGGATTTGTAATTTACTGGAGTGACAAGATCATCTTGGCCCCAGTTGTACCCATTTTTCTGTTCTTCCATCTTTTCTAGGTAGACTGGGGCTCCCTTCATGGCCACAAGATGGCTGCAGCAGCTCCACGCACCAGTCCATTGTGTCCTCATCAAATTCCAGAGGCAGAAAAAGAGGTGATCTCTTCCTTGTGTTGCTTTTTAAGAACTGAGTGTCTCACACAACCCATCTGTAGATCTACCTTTGTCTCTTCTTGTCTGAAAAAATAAGCCATTTACCCTCAGCCAATCACTAATAAGGAGAACAAAATTATAGCAGGACTGATTACCTAAAAATCATGTTAGCCCGTCTTCCCTGAATCCCAGGACTACAAGAAGGAAGAGAAGTAGGGGCACAAGGAAGAGGATGAGGAGGAAAAAGAGGGGGAGGAGGAGGAAGAGGAAGAAGAGGAGGAGGGGGGAAGAGGAGGAGGGGAAAGAGGAGGAAGGGGAGGAGGGGGAGGGGCAGGAGGAGGGGGAGGAGGACGGAGAGGAGATAGAGAAGCAGGCCATTGTGCATAGGAGGTAGATGTTGGAAATAACGAACTATGGAGATTCCTCAGTCAGTAAATTGCTTGCCCTGCAAGTTTGAGCTCAAGTGGCAGCATGCACTTTAAAAGCTCCAAGTGATAGAACCTACTTAAAATCCCAGTGCTGGAGAGGCAGAGACAGGTCTCAAAACACAAGACAGACAGCTCCTAAGGAACAATTTCTGACATTGACTTCTGACCTCCACATTTGCCTGTACATGCGTGTTATCACACACACACACACACACACACACACACACACACACACACTGCCACCACCATCAGCAACAACAGCTGAAGCTTCCACTGATAATCTTATGGTAGAAGATGTTGATGTCAGACTCAGGGTATTTATCACATATTCCTATTTATTCAATAGTATTAAACAAAAGCAAACGTCCAAAAACTTAGCAGTAATGTAGATTTGCCAGAAGCAGCACAGATGTTAGCAGCAGTGATTCCTTCAGTAATGAACTCAGGCTACATTTTCTTTTTCCTTTTTTAACCCTCAAAAATTACGTTTTTTTAAAGAAAAAAAGTAATGCACAGTATTTTAAAAACCCAAAAGAAAGCCTTGCTGTGCTGAATATACGTTTTTTTCTCTCGATTTACTGCCTCTGACCCTGTGGCTGTGTCTTTCACAGCCTCTCCAGCCTAACCCACTCTCTGCACTCATTACACCTCACTTTCCAGTTTCCTTTCCTTTTTCCTTAACGTCCACCCAGAATTCCTTCTCCTCCTGGAGATTTCTTTACCCAGGGTCCTGTTCTCTCGCTGTTAAGAGCTTCAGTCTTTGCAGTCCAGCATTATCCAAGGCGTCAACATTCAAGTATCCAAGGGCCTCTTTTTCTGAGCCCTCCCTAAGCCCTTGGGTGAGTTGGAATTTCTGGTGATAAAGACTAAGGTCTCTATTTTAAACAAACACTTCAGGTAGTTCTTATGTGTATTGGAGCCGGAGAACTTCTGAGTTAGCCTTTGACACCACTGCTCCCTTTATCTTACCCACCAGCCATTTACCATGTGCTTATGGTAATAAACACAAAACAAATCTCAGCCTTCTTTACTCACTCACTCACCGGCCTTGAAGTTGCCCGGTTTCTCTCTGCCCTGATTCCAGCCTTGCACTTCCACTTTTTTTTTTTTTTTTTTTTTTTTTTTTTTTTTTTTTTTTTTTTTTTATCGTTGTTGCCCCAAATTTTCTTCTTTCCCTATCACTAGACATTTTTAGTTTTGATTTTTTATTTCTTCATTCTTGTCCTCTTAATCTATACACACAAAAAGGAGCACAGTACAATGCTTGAATAAAGGGGAAAGCAGAGCAGAAATCGGAGTAAAGGTAATTTTGTTTTCAATATATTGGTTGAAATATCGTTATTAATGCCTTTTCATTTTCCCTTCTGTACGAAGAATATTCATGGCTATAGAAATAGTTTATATACTGAAGTATGCGTGTGTGAGAGTTTTAAAGTAAGAACTAATTTAAATTGCTTTTCAGAATTTTAAAAATGTTAATAGCACACTAAAACATCACAGCAGGAGGCATTTGGGATACAGCCATTGTTAATGGACAAGGTGTTTAACATAGTGTCTGTAAAATAAGAATTTATGTATGCAACTTGTAGTGACTGTTTAGCTTGGAAGGTTTATGCTTCTCATTAAGAAATACAAGTATTGTTGATGTCACAAAAAATAGGAAGTAAGAAACAACAAGAGCTCCACACCATCAGCCTTGCAGTTCAATAGCAAGTGTGCTCGTACCTCCGACCCACAGAAGACTATTGACTAAAAATAGTGCTTTCGGGTTGAAAAGTGGGCACATTTGTTTTTAGGTGAAAAAAGCAATCACATTTATTGTAAAAAATAAAATACTCATGTAGTACAGAGCTATATTAAGGAAATTTAAAAATCCACTGTTACTTCTGCCCTGCTAATGAGTCATCTCAATTCCATTCCTAAGAGACAAACCCTGGGAGAGTTTAACATGTCTTCACACATGTTTGCTATAGATAAGCAGATTGTGTATGCTTGTGCGTACACACACACACACACACACACACACACACACACACACGATATACTATTTTGTAATTTGCTTCCATTTCCTTCACAGAAACATTTTTTAAGGTCAGAATACATAGATCTTGCCTCTAATACTATCAGGAGAAAACAAAACAAAACATTTTTAGATCTAAAGATTGCTTCTTAAGAATTTGAAACAAAGAAATAGGAAAAATAATTTTGTTGCAGAAACTATTTACAGAACACCATCTTTAACTGATGGCTCTTCATGATGGCACCGGAGAAGTGCCTGAAGGCTTCTGAGGATTCTTCAAGGCCTGTCACATTATGGTTCGCCTCAGTGCGCAGTGCTTTACCTCCCTGGCAAGAACTGAAAGATACAGTTCTTAAATCCCCTGGTGACCCATTATCTATGGATCATTGATGAGAGAGAATGTAATAGTTCCTGCCTCTTCACCAATGTAAACTTCCCAGTGAAATCGAACCACTGTACCCTACATCCTTTATACAAATAAGAAAAAAAGTGCAGGAGAAAAGAAAGTAAATTAATAGACAGATGATGCAAAGGCTTTTCTCTTCCTTTTTTATTTTAATTTTTATCGGGTAGGGAAACAGTAACAACTTAACTGTAGAGACCCAGCCTGGGAAAGTTTTGGCATGTTCTACCTTCCAGGAGCTCACCTGAAATCAGAGACTCAGTGAGTCCCACGAGTCACAGAAGCTCTAACATTTGAAACACCAGTTAAATGGAGAGACATCTTACCTCCGTAAGGACAGGATAAAAGAAGTTTACTCGGCATTACAGATCAGAACGGATCACTTCCCATTCTCTTGGTCTAAAATAATTAGTGTATCTCTGTCTTAACAGAGTTGAGTCACAAAGACTTGTAACTCTCTCAGGGGCTGCTTGCAGGCCTCTGCTGTGTTTACCATGTGGCACCGTGTTTGCGACATCGGACACTGACAGTGTTGTGTTGTAAATATTTCAATGTGATGACAGGACATGGCTATTGTTTTGTGTGGTTCTGATCTAGAGCCGTCCAGATGCTCCTCACACTACAATAATCGCCTTTACTTCCAAAGGGCTCCTGCTGCCTCTACCCTCCAGAGATAGCCAAGAAGAAAGATAAAGAAGAAGATAAAGGTGACAATCTTGTTAAGACTGATTAACCCTTTGTTTCCTGTTAGGCCAAAAAAGAAAAAATACAAATAATCTGACCACCCGTTTCAAAAATAATACAAACAAGTCATCAAAGACTGTGACCTAGACTAGTGAAATTGAAAATGTATTCCTTCAAGCCAGTGGGTCCATTAGAGAAACTCAAGCAGAAAGAGATATGGATAGGACTATTTTCTGATGCACGCTCATATGCGCAAAGACCCGCTTGCGTGCTTGCTTTGTGTGTGTGGCGGGAATTCTGCTGAGGGGCGAGACAAACACTCTACCATTGATCAATATCCACAGTCCTGACATTGAAAACTCAAAAGAACATAAATATCCAGGAACAGGAGAGTGGGTGCAAGTCTATTCACACAAGAGAATAGCAGATGTTAGTTAAAATGACCAGATCAACACTGTGTCTTAAACACTAATGCTCTATATTTAAAAGCAAGGGATGGCAAGCACACGTCATTTGTAATCTGAGGACACATAGTTTATATAAATATAATGAAGATATAGATGTTCTTGTAAATAATGAACACCAAAAGCTGGGCAATGGTTACAATTAAGGAGAAAAAAAAAAAAGAATTAGCAAGTATTTATGGTGATTTTCTTTAAAAGATAGCTGAAGCAAATACAGAAATTAAGATTAAAAAAAAATGAACAGTGGCAGTACTGTATTATATTTGACGGTGTAGATTCTCATATGGTTGAAGATTTCATAACATCTCTCTATGTGTGTCTCTTTCTCTGTTTTTGTCTCTCTGTGTTTCTGTGTCTCTGTCTCTCTCTGTCTCTGTCTTTGTCTCTCTCTGTCACTCTTTGTCTTTCTCAGGATCAAATCCAGGGCTTCCCACAACCTAGACAAGCACTCTACCATTGAACTATTCCCCCTTACCTCATAAATGTGTGTGTGTGTGTGTGTGTGTGTGTGTGTGTGTGTGTGTGTGTGTGTGTATGCCAGAGGCTGATTTCACATGTCTTCCTCAACATCTCCCAACTTATTTTTTGAGAATGGGTTTCTTACTAAACCTGGAGGTCACTGAATCTGCCATACTAGCTGGCCAGTAAGCCCTGGAGATGTTCCTGTCTCTTCTTCCACAGAATTGGGTAACGGGTTGATTCTGCCATGCTTGTTTTTTGGTGAGTTCTGGGGATAAACCTCAGGTACTCGGGCCTGCATAGCAAGTATATTACTTGGGCCCCCAAACTCACTTTCCAAAGAAGAACCAAACATCAGATCTGAAAAGGCTTTGG